>VZRI01003445.1:259-172935 GCA_013397515.1 Upupa epops
GGCCGCGGCCTGGAAAGTTTCGCGGCGTTTTTAGGGGCTTCCCCATCCTGCGGCCCTGGAGACGGGCCCGGTGGGGCGGGGGCGGTTCGGGATGCGGCCTTGGCCCCGGCCCCCCACCACGTCTCGTTCAGTGCCCCCCTGCCTGCGCTCCGTCAGGGCCCCCGTACAACTTTTTGGGAGGCGGTGGGGCTTGGTTCAGGGGTGCGGAGAGACCATCAGTGACCCCTCCCCCCTGTAAGCTGTGGGGGTGCCCGTAACTGGGAGTAGGGGACGAAGGCGAGGGGCTGCCGCCGCTTCGCCTTTGCCCCCCGGCACATGCCGAGGAATGGCAGCTACCTCAGGCCCGACAAGACAGGGCCCCTCTGCCACCCTCCGCAGACCGGGGCCGGTGTCAAGGGGGAGGGGGATAGCATCCCCCTGCCCTGAGCCAGGGAAGGAGCTGACCTCAAGGGCTGTCTCGCCCTGGTACATGGCCCCTTCCCATGTTCTCACTGGCAGACGTGAGTTTTCCCCACAGGCCAGGGTCCCTGTGAGGTGCCACTGACCCCCTAGGACTGAAAATTAAAGGATTTTTTTTTTTTTTCAGGGAAAATAACATCTGATAGTTGAGAAGTGAGGCTACTGGAAAACCTGCCAACACGCTTCACCCTGCACAGGTGACATAGCTGCGGTTTCTAACGTGGGAAGTTTCTAGTTTGGCTCATATGCCCCTTAATACATCTTTTAGCTCCTCCAGTGAATTTTGGAAGTAACAGTAGTGCTTACCTTATAAGTTTATATGTTCTGATTAAAGTACATTGAGGTATAGTTACTTGTAACTTTGTTACTTAACATGATACGGTGAATGTTCAAGGCTGCTCTCAATTTCTGAGAATTTGTAGACTGAGAAAATTGGGAAATTTAGGACAAGCAATGCATCACTCACTGTAGGTGGGTCCCATCAGTGATGGGCACCCCTGTACTGGTAGTAAGTAAGACTGTACGTACCCAGTCACTGATGGCCGAATCAGAGCAGAGCGCTTGAGTCTTGTATGAAGCTATCAATTCATAACCTGATGACATTCTTTCAGTGTTTGATGTAATTTTTTTGCATACATCAGACAAGTTCCATGAATTGCGAAGTCAAGATGTCTACAGAAAGCAACCTGATGTGTACTTAACAGGAGTTATTTTGGTGTTTCAGTGTTTTTATGATTAGAGAATGAATTTGTACATAGGGCTTAGTCCTACAAAATGTCATGAGCTGTGGTCTCATGGGATAGTAAATCCTCAGAAGGAATAATTTTATCATAATACCATATTGACAGTTTGATAGTTTGAAGTTATAAGCTACTTTGTTTTACTTATTGAGTATTCATAGCAAGAATTATATTCCTGTATTGTATGAAAATAAGCTTGTTTTTCTTTGCAGTAGTGGGACTAAAATTAAGACTAAGGTATTTGTTTCAACTTCATACATAAGTGCTGATTATCTGTTATATCAATAAATAAGAGATGGACTTAACAGCCTTTCTTTGTTCAAAAATTGTATCAAGTATAGATGCAAGGTACACAGAGTACACTGAGTCTGCTTTATCTCAGGACCATGGGTTTAATACTTTATGTTTTAAAGTGCATTCCTGTAATGTTGCAACGGCCTAAATGTTCCATTTGTTGCTGTATCTGAAGGCTGCTGCCTACTGTAGCCTTGCTCACCCTGGCAAAACCTCGGTCTGATTATAGCCGCATTGATATGAGCATACTTCAGACAAGCATGAGAATCTGCCTGTGAGGATGTGATTGCAGGATGTGGGCCTCAGACCTGCTGTTCAAATAGAGAAATCATTATTCCAAAGAATTCTAAAGATACAGAGCCCAACCTGAACCTTATGTCAGGAATGATCATGTTTAAGAAATTATTTTATTGAGATCTATAGGAATGTGCTCTTAACAACAGTTATGAGTCTTCACACTTAACATCTCTTCTGTTTAGAAATACTTTAAAGTTTCTAAAATGCCTAGAGTCTTAAGTGCTTGATATTTTTTTGTCGTGTTTGTTGTGTTTTCTTTAAGGTACTCTTTATCTGATGAGTGAATTAGGTGAAATTAAAATTCTTGCTTAAGTTCATTTAGTATAGGAAAAGAAAAAGATGAACTTGTTCAGTTTTGGAACAAAGTTCTTTCCCTCCTCTTAATGTTTTCTGCTGTTGCTTGAAACTTATTACAAGTCTATAACATCTCTCATTATTACTGTTAGAAATAATACTTGATTTTAATTTTGTATTTATTGAATTATATTCTGAGGCATAGTCTGTGTTAGCAGTGTTGCCTAAAATGTGCTGCTGCTTTTCTGTAATGTATGAGACATTCCTATGCAATATAGACTGCATTTTTGCAGAGCTGAAAAAATAAGCTTTCTTAAAATGCAGAATGAGGGCAATGTTGCTGCTTCTGTCTTCCTAGGTAAATTTTGACATACAAAAAAGTAGTCCAAAATATAATTCCAGGTGGTAACTAAAAATGTCTAGTAAGACATTACCATGTTCAGTGCCTTGATCTCTCAGAGTGCTTATATGTGAGTTCACTACCTTTACTTGTTTGTGGTTCCTCAGAGGTCGTCTTGTGTAAGGACTGTACTCCAGTTAATAAAACCGATCTCTACAGGAACTCTTGTAGTTTGGTTGCTTCCCCATGTTTGTTGTCTCAGTTTGGATGCATCTACTAACAAAGCAACTCTTGTTTCCAGAATGACAGCATGCTTGGTTTGGTAGCTGAGTATAGTAGAGATTCAAGCTGTTAAATGACCAGAACTAAGTCAAAGTTTTGGTTAGATCATAGAATGTGGGGACAGGGCATATAACTTTGTGGTGGTGTTGTCAACCACAATTAGCTTTCTTTGATAGAACAGAACACTTCACAGAGAGGTACCAGTTGCCTAAAGTTTCTAGCTATGAAACAGGAAAAAGGAGTGTTCTTGCTTTTGGCTTAGTAATATTGTTATGTCTAATGCTGACTGAAAGGTTTGACAGTAAAGCAGCTTTAAATGTGTGTCTTTTAGCAATGATTTTATGGTCTCTCTTAATCTCTGAGTGGATGAAATTCTATGTTGCCCAAATATCTTGAAGTCTGATTATTTACTGTTAGTCTCTGCAAAAGGGTCAGACAGTGGCAACACAGGGAATTGCTCTTTCTTGGTCATGTTGAGGAAACAACAAATTAATGCTGTTTCTGTTCGTGTAAAAGCTGAGATTCTTGGAAATCCGTGTTCCACTTCTGGCTCCAAGGTGCTGTTTCTGGAGGCAAGTGTAGATGATTGTAACTTGTCTTTGAGATGCTAGGAACACAGTGAGCAATTTAACAAGAAATTTGTGCTACTTATTAGCAAATGCAAAACAACACAGTTAAGACCTCTTTATTCATGGCTTTTGTTTGTATGTGATGTGTGAAATTCTGAGCTTGGTCCTCATAATTATACAACTTTTAACCACAGGCATGTAATTGCCTTGCAATTTACAGTGCTCTTGGGGATTCCATTGCCTAAAAGGGTCTTATATACATTGAATGTCAAGTTCTGAGCATACCTTTAAGAATGTATTAAGCTAACATGATTTGAAATATTCTGTGTTTTCAGCATTGTGTTTTCTTCTGCGTTTTGGTGCCATAATGCTTTGTATTTTCTAAGAGTGACTAGGGCATTAACTTCTCTGTAGACTACCGGAGATGTCAGGTACCAAATTTCTGTATGACTTAATGCTTATGCTCAATATGGTCTAGCAATGATTAACCCCCCAAGTTTGCTGCTGCCCTGTTTTCCAACCTCTCTGAAGGACTGTCAGACTCTTTGTGTAGAAGGTATATGGTGTGCAGAGCTACAGTTTTGTTGCAGCGCAGCTGACGAGCACTGAAGGAAACTGATTGCACTTGCTTGCCAGTACTAAAAGCAATTGCGAAGTGACTTCATGTGCTCAACAGCAGGTCCTTACAATTGCGCAGGTGTGTACCTGTGTGTGTTTAAGTCTTTTCATTTCTGTTTTTAGAGTGACTTTGTAAACCACCTTCTGTTCTCTTGTGAACCACCAGTGGTTGCTCTCAGCAGGACAGGAAGCTCTGCTCTAAGTAATGATGTTGTGGAGTGTGACTTTGTGCTCTGCCCTGCCTGTCCTTGCTCTAAAGCCTGCTTGGATGCTAAGACTGTTGCTCTTCACATGTCCAGACATGGCTTTTGCCAGAGGGAGATTCTCTTCCAGTCAACTGCTTTGGAATAAAAAAAAGGGAAAATTGAAGAAATTAATATGTTATCAAATTACAAACACTAGAGGTAACCTTATAAGAATGACAGAAATACCCAGATGGCCAAGAAGGAAACAGCATCCTGGCTTGTATTAGAAACAGTGAGGCCAGCATTATTAGATAAGTGATTCTTTCCTTAAACTTGGCTCTGGTGAGGCTACTGGAATTCTGTGTTCATTTTTGGACCACTCACTACAAGAAGAACACTAAGGTGCTGGAGTGTGTCTAGAGGAGGACAGTGAACGTGGTGAAGGGTATGGAGCACAAGCACTTGGAGGAGTGGCTGTAGAAACTGGGGTTGTTTGGCTTGGAGAAAAGGAGGCTGAGGGGATACCTGTATTGCTCTCCACAGCTGCCTGAAAGAACTTTGAAGTGAGCTGGGGTTTGGTCTGTTCTCCAAACTAGCAAGTGACAGAACAAAAGGAAATGGCCTCAAGTTGTGCCAGGAAGGTTTGGGTTGGATATTAGGAAAAATTTCTTCAGTGGAAGAGTGGTCAAGCACTGGAACAGGCTATCCCTGAACGTGGTTGTGTCACCATCCTCACAGGTTTTTAAGAGGTGTAAATTTGATGCTGAGGGGCATGATTGATGAATTGGTAGAGTTAGGTTAGTGGTTGGACTTTATGATCTTAAAGGTTTCTTCCAACCAAAATGATTCTGTGATTCTATAAATACCCTGCTGGGTCAGATCAGGGGTCTTATCTTGGGCAGCAGGAGTAAGTGATGCTGTTTAGGAAGGGCTTGAAAGTTCAGCTAGTGTTTTCTTCTTTTACTTCGCCACCTTCTGTACTGGGTAAATTTGACATGTTGGCAAATGCATCACTTATATCCCTGTTGTCTGTGGACGTTTCTATTGTCTTTTTGAACCTGCTCTTACAGTCTGCTTCCGTAGCCTCACATGAGAGAAAGTTTAAGCAGTTCACTTGGTACCCATGAGTAGTAAAAATGAAGACGCACTTCCTTAGTATATGTTGGACCAATCTCTTACTAGCTTCTTCAAATACTCCCTGTTCTAGTATTTTTCATAGGGTATGTGACTGTTCTATATTCACCTTAGTATCTACTGTGATTGTTTAAAACTCAGTCATGTCTTCTATCATGTGGCAGTGGTGCACGATTTTGGATTCTCTTTTCTTCTTTGCCTCATTGCTTCTTACTAGCTCAAAATATTTTATTTAGAAGTGGCCTTTGGTTTTTCATTTGTGGCTTGTGGTTGTAAAAGGATCCAACTTCCATGTGCAGTGTAAATACAAAACCCAAAACAGATTCCAGAAAATTTTGGTACCCTAATATTTTTGAAGTGCAGTTGCTTAAGCATTTGGTTTTTCCAGGGGAAGTCTATGTTTTGTTACCTTTTACTAAATCCTGTGGGACAAAAATAATGTCTCCCCTATTCACTATTTAGCTAAGTGTAGTTGTTCTCTCCAGTTACGTGACATATGCCTATTCCATGCTTGTGCTACTTTTTATCTAGCAGAAAAAATGTGTGTTAAGAACTCCCTTATAAAATACAATAAATAAAGATAAACCCTGCAATTAAAAGACTGCGTCAGATTTAAATGTGTTGATTCTGATTAAAGTCTTTGGTGCATCTCTGTATATCTATGTATCTATCTGCTGTGGAAGTGAAAAAGAAACAGCTCTTTTTTGATTAAGTACAACTTCAGTCTCTGATCCTGGCAGTGTATCCACATAGTGCCACTGTTTTTCAGGGAGTCTGTGTAGGAATCTACCAGTAAAGATATAATTAACAAGTTTGTGAGTGTTGCTGTAGGGTTGTGTTTTTTTCAATTTAACATTGGCTCCTAGGTACATTAATTTTGTTCATTGTGCTGTAGTTGCACTAATCAATTCCAATCAGGATTTTTAACATGGTTGTATTTTCACAACCTTCTCTTAGTGTATATATAGACTCAAAAATTTATGTTTGAGCTCACTGCTTTCCTCTGAGGATTACTGTCAGTATTTTTGCTTAAATGTTTCATGTTACATTGTACTTGTGCCCCGTATCTTTCAGACAAGTGATAAATAAAATACAGTGTCTGCCTTGACAAAATCTTAAGTGCAAAAATAAGACTTAGTTATGAGTTAAATACAAAAATAAGACTGGGGGCACAAGAATAAATCCAGGATTGTAGTGGCTGGAATCTGTGGAGCAGCTCCTCTATGGAAGCTTAGCGGAGGCACACCAGGTATGTGTTTCTCACTGTTTACTTTGGAGCAGTTCTGAGGAACTCTTTCTTCTGTCGGTTACTTGATAACCTTCAGAAAAGAAGGGCTATGCAAAAGACAAGGTGATTGACCTGTCAAAAACTCTGAAAAGTGTAAGAGAGTAGCTTTAAAGATGGTGGTAAATAAAACAAATAGAAAGCAGCATGAGTCACCCCAACTGCAAGATGCACTTGTTCTTTTAAGTTCTTCATCTTGTCCAGTATCACCAAATGCAAGCTTTGCTTAACTGTTGAGAGAAGCAGACTGTGGAACAAAATGCTTCCTGTTGGATTTGTTATGTGTATGAGGTACAATTAGTTAAGACTAATTTGATTACTTCTGCTGCCATAGTAATGGAGGAGCCTGTCTCCGAAACATATGGGACCCAGAATCAGCTCACAACTCCCTTATTTGGGCATGCCACCATGGGATCTGTGTTTTTCTTTCACATTATTGGTGGGTAGTACTGAAGTTTATGTCAGTATCTGCCATAACCAAGGTGTCTGAAAAGATTATTCTGTTCTTAACATTCCAAAGAAGAGAAATTTCCACTTTCTCATTCAGTGTTTTTGCAGGAGGCAGCCAACAGCAAACGTTTTCCTTGAGACAGATGTGTTGCGAGGGGTCATACTCCAGTAATTGGTTTCAAATTTGTACAGTATGTGCGCTGTACTTTCATGTGCTTCCATGCATTGAGAGAATTCGGGAAGGGTGTTTGGAAATGGATCGATACCTCTGCTTGTGTAAATAATGTGTGAGACCCCCTGCCCCAGGGTTGTGTGGAAAGAGAACTATGTGTATATAAAATGAAATATAAACTTGTCATTATTGCCAAATAATGAATCAGGTCACATGTGCTGGTGACATTCTGCAGCATGTGTTTTCTGTTCTGTATGCTGTGTGCGCTGCACATGTGAATATACAACAGCAAAGATTTTAAGTATGTTTTTTTTAATTTTTAGTAGTATTTTGTCCTTTTGCTTCTACAGCTAGATAGATGAAAGGCCTGGTTTATGCAGTTTACTGTTAGAGGTGTGATAGGGTATTATGTTTTCCCTAGTAATGTCAAGATGCTGGATACCCCAGTGCTATTGTGGCAGAGTTCTTTTTCTCACTGCGTTTTTGTGGGGTGGAAAGTGAAAGTTTGTACCTGCGCAAGTGGAAACTGCATCTTTCCTGCAAAGTCTATGTAGGATCCTTGCTTATAGTTGTGTTCTTGCCATTTCAGGCTGTGAGGACAAATGAGTTGATTGAGGTGGTAATCTGTACATTAGTCACATGCCTTTAATTTATGTATTTCCAGAATATCACCTCTGCATATACTTCTTTGCTTAGTGAAACCTAACTATGTAGTCAATAGAACAGGTTCAAATGACTTTATTCCAGTGTTTCAGGATGGCCTTCTTGAACAAAAGCTGCCTTTTGTAAGCTCAGCTGAGTGTATTGGAGTAGCTGCAGAATATGTATACAGTGAATTTTATTTTAAGCTGCTTTGGGGTGTGGTTTTGTTTGGTTGCTGCTTTGGTTGTTGGATTGGTTTTTTTTTAAATGATTAACAAAGATGCTGCAATGTTGGGAAATGAAAGAAATACTGTGTGACTAAATGGAACTGTACTGTAGGAGTCTTATTTTAAGGGGAGCAAACCCCAGCCTCTCTTTGAAATGACATTTCAGCCCTTGTGGCATCGAAGGGACTACTACCTCTGACATTATTAATGGCTGCATTTACTTAAAATAAGTAGAGGAAGGTAGGAGTAGCTCTGAAAAAGAACCGTGATGTCCTCAGGAAAGGCCACATATTGATGAGTGTGGAAGCTTTAGGCAGCTACAAGATCTGAAGATGGTTTGTCAGAATGGCAAAGAAAACTGTTTTAAAAACTTGTTTTTGCTTTCTTGCACTGTCTGATGATTAACGTTAAAGTTTTGCAGAGCAAGGGTGGGCAGTCACCAGTAGTTTTGTAAGCAAAGATACTCAAAAGTAAAATCTCTGCAATCAAATGGGTTAATCATCATTCAGGTTGATTCCTAAAAGCAAATGATCTAATCATTTTTTGCTAGATGAGGGGTGTTTTGTTTAACAGATTTGAGGGCAGTGGTAGTAGATTGCTTTTTTCCTCCCAATACTTTCTTTTCATGGTTTCCAAAGATCTGTGACTGTTTTGATAGTGGATTTGACTTGTACAATGCCAGCTGAACCACAGGTTTAGTGACTATATCTGGCTAGTTACTTATTAAGCAGTAAAAATACCTATTTTATTCTGCCTGACTTTGACCTTTTTGATATTTTCCTTAGACAATCTGCTTCATCTTGGTTCATCATCATTCCAGGATAGTGGTGTCCTTGGGGCTCTCTGTTAACACAGATATGGTACAGAAGATTTAAAATCAGGTATTGTTTTGGGTCTCCCTTTCTTGCCAAAATGAAACACACAGTCTTTTTCCTTATGTGATATGTGTTAATATTTTCATTCTTTCAGCTGATGTTCACAAGGAATAGAGTCACGTGATGTATGAAGGCAAACACATACACTTCTCTGAGGTTGACAATAAGCCCTTGTGCTCATATAGCCCCAAACTGTGCAAGCAGAGGCGACTTAACGGCTACGCCTTCTGTATCAGACACGTTCTGGAGGACAAGACTGCCCCCTTCAAGCAATGTGAATATGTGGCCAAGTATAACAGCCAGCGCTGCACCAACCCCATCCCCAAATCTGAGGACCGTAGGTGAGTTGTGGTTACCCATCTATGAAGTGGGAAGTGGCTGGGACATAGGCATGAGTTTACCTTTAAGATACTGCACGTTTTCAGGTGAGGGAGGAACTGGTCTGAGTGAATTGAATTCCAGGATGTTCTTTTGAGGGTTTTAACACTGGTAAACTTTATTTTCAAAAGGAGGCAGTAAGTTACTCCCAGTGAACTTTTCAGGAGAGTTCATTGCTTTTCTCAAATCCACTATAAACTGTGGATCAGACCTGGAGCACATACCTGCTGCTCTAATTAGTTTGTTTTGTCACTCACAGTACATTCCCTTAAAAAAGGCCTGCTTGTTTGGCCAGCTGTGTCAAAAGCACACCTCACCTCCTTTTTCAGGAAAAACACTTGAAAATGCATCTCTTCTGGCTTTAGGGAGCAGTAACACATAGGGATGGATTTAGAATGTGGTGTTGTGTTACTGGAATAAAATAAATATTATTTGATGATAGAAGAACCAGCTTGGAAAGTGCCATCTTCCCGCTCTATTCTTTTCTTACCTCTTTTCTCCCCTTCCCTGTTGGAGATTGCCAAGGTGCCCAGGTATTAAATGTCTTGCAAATTGTTGAAGAGCTGGGAATTCACACCACATTTCTGGTGTTGGTTGGGCTAATAGAAGAATTTGTCTGATCTTACTTGCTGGGTATATATGGCTTTAATTTTTCAGAGTGATTGTTGCAGATTTTTCTAATAAAACTGTATTTAATTAACATGTGAATTAACTATCTGAGGCTTGTTCTCTTAGAAACTACTTTTGAAATCTAAAATATAAGCAAAATATGCCAAAAAAAATCTAACCACTATTCACTGACCTTTCCCATTATTAGCTACCATTCACTAACCTTTTGCATTATTAGCAGTGTTCCCCCTGCGCCCTGCATATAACTTCCTTCCCAGTTCACAGCTCCCTCTCTTGTCTGAAACAACAGTTGGGCTATGCTCTAAATTAACTTGCACTTCACCTGCCATTTCAGTTGAGGAGACTGATAAAGTGAGGAAAAAAACCATGAATGTTTGTCAAAAGCTGTAGGGGAAACGCTCAAATGGCACAAGATGAATAACTTTAAGCTGTAATTTGACAGTCGGTGACTGATTCTTTGCTACTGTGCAATTGAGGCTCTTTGGAAATAAGCTAACAGAGATGATTGTGGAAATAGCGCACATGGGATGCTGCAATTTCAGATGCAAGAGCGGACTTGTTGTTGTTTACCAGGGGTCATGCTCAAAAACAGTAGAAATAAAAGTACTTAATGATACTTTTTTAGATCTCATATGTTCCCATGGAATTTGAGATTTTTCTTTACACCTTGAATTGAGTTCACAGTTTCTTCTTTTTGATTTTTCTCAAGTTGAAGTGACGTGTGGTCATGACATCTGGTGTATGTTCTATTAAAATAATTCAGTTTCATGCTGAGTGTCACATTACAGTGCTTGAAGAGGACAGCAGGTGTCTGAAGGAGAAAACAAACTTTAAATTTCAAATGAGAGGATGTGATAGTTGGAAAGAATGCTTTAAAAGGGCAGGATTTAATTTTAACAATAAAATTTACTGAAAACTATTGATAAGACTATGTCTTATCTAAACTTTTGGGGGTTTTGGCAGGAAAACCTTTATCTGTTTCTTAGGAGACTTTTTCACACTCTTTTTGATATGAAGATGCTTGCTATGTCCGAGTTCCTCACTTGTAGCTTTTAATTTTCTGTCAGATAGTCATTTTATCACAGTTTTAGACATGTAACTCTACATAGTCACAAGTAGGCTGTATGATGCTGACAGCTACCTTCTTGTAAACTTTTGAAGATTATGTAAGATAAAATGTCTGTGTCCTGCAGGACACAGGCATTATATGTCAAAAACTTCATAGTCTGTCCACAGATAATTAAAAAACATTATCAATTGACCTCAAACAACTGAGATGCTAACAGCCACAAAGATGTTTAATATGCTACCATATCATTAGATTTCTTATTAACCATTAATATTCTACAAATTAAATCTAGTAATAGTGTGTGGCTCAATTGCAGCATTTCCAGATTAACCATTCACTATCTTGTTTTTAAAGAAATGCATAGGAGATGATACAGGTCTGGATTCTCTTAGATGCATTTCCTCTGGATACATGCCCGCTTTCTTATTCAATTACATACACAGATAATGAAGTTCAACTTAATTTTTAAGTACAGAGTTATTAAAATATAGCTAGATTCTATATAATTTTATCGCTAATTCTTCTCTTTCAAGAGAATTAGTAAATATTTTGTTAATATGCAAGATGATCTCCACTTTATGTGGATCTTACTTTGACAAAGTAACACAACTGTGTTACATCAGTGTGGGATGAACAAGTGACAGAACCCAATACCAGTCTAGTTTATACTGGAAAGCAGAGTGCAGTTGTAGGTGACAAACCTCCCTGTCTGCATTCTTGCCCTCCCAGTGATGCAGAAAACTGTCCAGCTGAGGCCTTTAGAACAACTCACCTTTCATATGCTTCATGTTGCCATATATTTAATGGAAGTCAACCCACATCATCCAACCACACTTACCGTACGTGCTGACTACACTTGACTTCACGTGCACAGAATAAGTGCCTCTGGCAAAAAGTAAGGAAGAGATGGGGGAAATATATTGGATACTTGGTGTGATACCGTCAGCTGAGAATAACTCATAGGCATAGCATCCTCATGGCCAAACTGAGGCAACGTGGACTGCATGATTGGGTAGTAAGGTGGATTGTGAACTGGCTGCAGGACAGAAGCCAGAGAGTAGTGGTCAGTGGGACAGTCTAGTTGGAGGCCTGCATCTAGTGGAGTCCCCCAAGGATCGGTATGGGACCAGTCCTCTTCAATCTATTCATTACTGACTTGGATGAGGGGTTAGGGTGCACTGTCAGCAAGTTTGCTGATGACACAAAGCTGAGTGGTGTCGCTGACATCCCAGTAGACTGCGTTGCAATTCAGTGAGACCTGGACAGGCTAGAGAGCTGGGCAGAGAGAAATTTAGTGAAGTACAACAAGGGTAAGTATGGAGTCTTGCATCTGGGCAAGAACAACCCCAGGTACCAGTATAGGTTGGGGACTGACCTGTTAGAGAGCAGTGTAAGAGAAATGTACCTGGGGGTCCTAGTAGACAGCACAATGACTCTGAGCCAGCAATGTGCTCTTGTGGCAAAGAGGGCCAAGAGCATCCTGGGAGGCATCAGAAGCAGGGTGGTTTGAGAGAGGTTCTTCTCCGCCTCTACTCTGCATTAGTGAGTCTTCATCTGGAGTATTGTGTCCATTTCTGGGCCCCTCAGTTCAAGAAGGACACAGAGCTGTTGGACGGTGTCCAGAGTAGAGCAAGGAAGATGATGAAGGAAGTAGAACGCCTCCCTTATTAGGGAAGGCTGAGGGATCTGGGTCTCTTGAGCTTGGAGAAGAGGAGGCTGAGGGGTGACCTCCTTAATGTCTATAAATATGTGAGGGGTGGGTGTCAGGAGGATGGAGCCAGGCTCTTATCAAGGTCATCTCGTGACAGGACAAGGGGCAATGGGTGCAAGTTGGAACATAGGAGGTTCTATATAAATATCAGAAGGAACTTCTTCCCAGTGAGGGTAATGGAGCGTCAGAACAGGCTGCTCAGGGGAGTTGTGGAGTTGTCTTCTCTGGCAACAACCTGGATATGTTCCGGTGCAACTTGGTCTAGATGATCTTGCTGTGGCAGGGGATTGGACTAGATGATCTTTTGAGGTCCCTTCCGATCCCTAATGATTCCATGATCTATGAAGTGACAAGAGCCAAGTCTATGTGTACTGAGATCTGCAAGTGCATGTGATATATATTTTCCATATGGTATTTCCTGGTATTTTTAAGCTTGTGTCCAGATGAAACCTGCATAAGGTACTATTGCCTTTCAGTGATGCAGTGTATTCAGTTGTAAGAGCCAAACAGGTGTACTCTACCATGTAAAAATAGTTGAACAAGCAAAACTCTTAATAGCCACAACCTTGGAGAATGTTAGTGAGCTTATAACCTTTTCATGGGTTGTTGTTTTCTTTTTTTGGTGGCTTTTTTTTGGTGAAAACATACTAGCCAGTTTTACCTCTTCACGTTGGCACAAGCACAAGGTGACAATGCTTAATTTCTGAACAATATAAGGGAAACATTCAAATTGAGCAAAACTCTTTATTGGAATAATAGGGGAAATAATTCCTTTCTGTTTGTTTTATCTGTTCATTGTTTTTTCTTTTGTTGTAAGTGATCTCAGTCTTGTTTAAAAAAAGTTCTGTTGACTTTAAGGGAAACTTTATTGAGCCTTTATTTTTAGTTTTATTTTTAAAAATGCACCTCAGTATGAATTTGCAGTACTTCAGTGTTTCCTAATAGGGGGTCCACACATGACTTCTTTACATGACTTCTTTAGGGGGTGAGTCAACAAGTGGAAAGTCACTAAGCTGAAGTGTTACACTTTTTGAAAGGTTTGGTTTGGGCTTTTCTGTCATTTTATTTCTATGATGACCAAGAATAATACCATTTTAATGTGTGTGCTCAACAAAGCGTAAATTTTTCAGATTCATACTGATCACATTTTAAAGAACACTTTCACGGATATTGCCTTGTCTTGTTGATAAATACTTTGTTTGGACAACTCTCTTTCCTCTTATCTTTGTGTTCATGTATAATTTGCGGGTTATATATAGGATCCTGCAAGGACAGAAGTCTGATTGCTGGTGGCATTCTACAGAGGCAGGAGTGCCTCTGTAGAATCTGTGTGAAACAGGAAAAGATTCGCATCATGATTTTTGAATTTGTGTCACCTTCTTGTTTTTATCAGACAGAAATTTTTTACTTCTTAGCATGTTATCTATGTCCATAAATGGGAAATTGTATCTCTTAATTTTCATAATAAACTTCTATAACTTTTCTGTTCTTTTAAAAAAAAAAACCTGAAAAACTTTTTAAAATTAGAAGCATTTAAAATCCAAGTTTAGGGATTGTATGTACGACTTTTCCCAACTGAAACAATTCTGTGATGCTATGATTCTATGTTCCTGGCATTGTGTAAACATTGAGAGAATTTGTTTTTTACTAGACTTCTAGCTCAAGAACATTCAGCATTCAGGTAATCCTGTAGCTACAAAATTTATCATGTTAAACTACTAAAACGGAGTTTAAATATTTATGCTACTTGTTCATTGTGTGAATAGTGACCTTTCTCAGCAAGTATCTCTAGTGAGATTGTCTATATGAAAAAGCTGCTCCCTGCTGCAATGGAATTTATAATAATAATGTGTGTGTTGAGGAAAGTGTTAACTACTTCCAGAAAGGACAAAGTACTCTTCAGTGTACCTTTTCTTGGGAGCTTTTGAAATTATTAGAGTTAATGGCTTGAGTTTTTACTGGTTTATGTATGAGACAGATCGTTATTTTTGCTCATTTTGTGGAGGATATATTTCAGAAGGTTCTGTGTGAAACTCTAACAAATGGAGATTTCTATATCTTAAGATTACAAATTGTGTAAGATTTTGGGTTTTTTGTGTCACTTGTGTAAGATTTTGGTTTCTGTTATAGGTTGGGAACACCATGGTTTCCTGTTGTATTTTAAGACATTGTGTACAATTCTTACAAAACCTCTTGTATTTCAGTCTGTATTTGCATGAGATGGATGTGTATGGGTTTCCCTTAGGGTTGTCAGTTTTCTTCAGACTCTTCTTAACAGTTTTATTAATAATGGACTGCTTTTGCTTTTCAAAGGTACTGCAACAGCCACCTGCAGGTACTTGGCTTTATACCGAAAAAGGAGAGGAAGAAGAAGAATGATCCCATAGAGGAGGTAAAGGCCAGGCATCAGATGGATGCTATGGCCTTCAGTCTGACAGTACCCACCCTGGCCTTGAAGATGCCCAATGGACTGGATGGGATGTCCCTCTCCCCTCCAGGGGCTAGGCTTCCTCTCCACTACCTGGAGACAGGATTAGAAGACCCCTTTGCTTTCAATGAGGAGGATGATGACCTAAAGAAAGGGGCGACAGTGAGGAAGAAGTTGCAAAGCAAGTTGGCTCAAAACCGGCAGCGCCAGAGAGAGACAGAGATTTTAAAAGTTCGCCAAGAGCACTTTAGCCCCCTTCCTGCACCTTTGCAGCAGCAACCTCTGCAGCAGCAGCACTCACACCTGCCGCCTTCATCAGCTTCGTTAAAGCCGACAGGGCTACCACAGGGCATAGTCTGCAAGTCACCTCAACCTCCGAACACCAGCCTACCAATGCAGGGAGTGGCACCCACCACACACACTATAGCACAAGCCCGGCAGTTGTCTAACAAGAGACCTCTGCCTCTCCTGCCACCCATTAGGGCTCCTGTCACAGACCCTCCAAGGACTGATCGGGTCCTCATGAAAGCCACAGCCTTCTCTCCGCACTCATCCTGCATGAGCCGGCTACAGAGACTGGTGAAACTGTGCACTCGCAAACAGCAGCTGGACACTGATCTGTTTCCACATTTAGGTGGGTAGATAATAGGTGTACTGCTATTTTATTTTTTTACCCTAAACCAAAAGGCAAAAGGGAAGGTCTTCCTAGCCTTGTCCTTTATTGTGTGTGGTCCTTACAAAATAATCCTGAACTAAGTAATCTCTTGGTGTTTTTTTTAGCCCCCTTCTCTTTGAAGGGAGTGCCTGGAACAGTCTCATACAGTTTATGACATTTTGATTGCTTATTCTCCTTAATGTTATGTTACCTACTTGAGAAGTCAAGCATGTGTAGAAAGCTTAGAAGAAATAGACATCATAAAGAAGGTTTGCAACTCCAGTTTGGAAAGGTGGTGTCAGTTGTTCCTACCTGAGTGGATAAGGTTAGATTGAATATTAGGTGTGTGACAAGTGCACATTACAAAATAAGCCCAAGTAAAAGTTTGGAGATTTGGTCCATCATTCTCTGCAGATCCAAACTTCCAGTTAACTTAACTGGGAAAACTGGAGCACAAGAGTATTTTTCTTGACAGATCCTATTTGTGTACAGAATATGGATGAACAGAAGCAAGAACGTACTGCAGGATGATAGCAGCCTTACAGAAGGGAATTGGAGGGATGGAGTTTTGTCCACATACCACTGCGAGAACAGCCTTCTCTTTATGTGTTGTCTAGAAACCGTAATAATCAATTGTGCAAATTCAAGTAAATATAACCAAATTGCTGCTGTGGTAGAAGTGCTCTGTAAACCTTTAAAAGGGCAGCTGACTTTGTGGCTTATTTGTCTCATTATGAATGAATAGACCTAGGTACACCTAGCTGTCCTTGCTACCTCCTTCACCTTACTTGTCTGCTTAGTTTAGATTGTACTTTTCTAATAAATAAAATGCTGATGTGGAAAAGGGAAAGAGGTGGCAGTGTGTGATACTAGAGCTGGCATGCCATTTATGATATTAAAAAAAAACCAACTTAGAATAAATGTGGACATTCTTCATATAACATCTTATTTAATTGCAAACATCTGTAAATTTTACTATGCCGATTAACCTTTTTTTAATTTGCTGTTAAGATCTGCCCTTTGGCACTCATGGGATGGCTTGACTATTTGTTCAGAAAATAATTAGCATCCCATAGCATGTCTCTGAAGAACATAGCTCTTCAGAAATGCGCTTTTATGGTCCCATATATAATGCAGATCTTTTGAGGAACAGCAGTTCCAGAGGCGCTTCTGAGTGTCACAGACCCCAATAGCTTGGAAAGTGACCTGTGCTTTGAAAGACTGTTAGAAAGATAACCATCTGTGTTTTATGTTTTATGCAGTAAAGAGGCATCGTGAAAAAGCTGATTAGACCTGTAAATGTGCAGTTTTGCAGATGCGTGATAGAGTAACTGAAGAGAACTTTGAACTGGTTCAGCCAGTGTCATGTGTACCTGTATCAGAGCTATGTACTTGGATATTAATGACACTGCAGTCTTCAGTGTAAATATAGCTGAATCTGGATTAGATTTTATTCTTTTGTTTCAGCAGAGCCCATTAGAAGCAAAACAATTCAACCTCTGGTTTTATTATTAATCTTCGATTGAATATTTTGTTAAATGGTGTAATTTGTGGATGTCTTTATCCAGTTATTAAGTTAGGTTTCTTCAGTCCTTTATGAAAGGAGTGAGAGTAATAAAAGCTATTTAATTGTAAAGTATGATTCAGACATTTTATCTTTCTTCAGATATCTTAATTTGGTTCAAAAATTTATTTTAAAATCAGGTTTGTGTCTGTAACTCTGAAAGTAGGTAACAGTGTCCTGGTGCATTTTCCACATCCAAACCATCTGACTTTGTAATAGTCTCAGATACAGTCTTTTAATTTATTTTTAAATGAAAAAATATAGTGTTCCTTAACTGTATCTCAACTTCTGTTCAATTTTCAAGTAGCACACAAGAATGTGAAAAAGTAATGATGCTGGCTTATAAATGGAGCTCTGGGGTTTTATCCCACCTGCTAGAAGGAATTTGCACAAATGCCACTGTATGTGGGGGAGAGGGAATAGGATAAACTGCAGAAGATGAACTTAAAGTGTTCCACCTGAGAGCTTGCTGGAGTCTGTTGCTGAGTATTGTGTACCAATGATTATGTTTAATTTGATTAACTGAGGCTGCTAGTGCATGCAATAAGTTGATTCTGCTGCATCACCATTAAGCAAAAGCATGCTGCATGTTTTAAAGTGCAGAAGTTTTTGCATCTCTCATTTTAGTTCTCTCTTTATGCAATGAATGCATTGGGCATGCAGTTATGGAGACTGAGCAGAGGAACATCCTGTGTAGCTCTGTATCTGTTTCTGACCAGATGCTCTTTTGCTTTTCCTGTTCTCGGTGTGTTTTGGCACAGAGCAGGAGTCAGAATATAAACACAAATGGAATTGGCCTATTAGATCATAAAGTATTAAAAATTACCAGGCAGTCAGTTCTTCATGGCAGGGACTTCTCTCTTACCCTGTCTCTAAAGACTCCTTGTGCTTGGTATGAAAGCTGTAATATTTTTTGTGGGTTAGAAAGCTGGTTTATTGATTTTAAAAGGAAAATTAAAATCTGTCAAAAATCAGTGCATGTAATGGAGTGTTACTGTATAGTATCCTGAACTTTTCCTGTATAGTTGAGAATATTATATAATTTGAATAAAACTATCCTTGTGACTATACTACATATTATCTTCTGTGCCATTGGTTGCTCAGAGACTTCAGTGAATTAGATAGACTTTTCATACATTTTTCATGTTTTCAATTCCCTTAGGCCTGGATTGGTCTGAAGACAGTGGAGAAGAGTTGGAGGATTCAGAGCAAACCTCCCCTTACCAGGTTGCGTGGTCTATCCGAGAAACCCTTGGCTACGAGAGACATGAGTGAGTATAATTCTTTAGTATTCACGTTGACCTTGATGGAATAAATCATGTAAATGTGAGCTTCCCTGCACTGGTTCCAGTGCTTTGCTGGAACAAAAGGTTGTTTGAACTTGTTTGTTTGTAAGAGCTGTGAAGACGCTTGTTGCCTTCTGTCCCAGTTTTCACCTAAATTAGAGACCTTTGTGCAGTCTGCTATCAGAAGGATGCATCAGGAATGAGTTCAAGTTTATTTGCCTAAAATTACTTTAGTGAGATTTATTCATGAACTTTTGTGCCTTGCTTGCGGAGTAGAGGTATTTCCTGAATTAGAACCAAATGAAAGGTGTTGTGTTAGTTTCTTGTCTTTTCTGCTGTTTGTGGTAGTTGTGCTAAATTTTGTTGTAATGTGAGGGTTTTTTGCCATTTGTTTTCATAATTAAGTGTTGCATAAACCTCTGTCAAATAGTTGAGAGCATCAAAAGTGAGTGATGTAATTAAGGGATAAACAGAGCAGGTGTTAGTGGCTGGTGCAGAAATGTTTCAGTGTTCGGCCAAGTCATGAATCTAAACTCACAGCAAAATATGATAATACATGTCTGTTAATGTCAAATTTAAGGTGCAAGTTTAAAATGAGAACAGTCCAAGCATATTACCGTAACTGAGTGTGTTGATAACAAAAGGAGGTTTGGGTCTAAGTGAAGTTTGTTTATAGCGTCTATAACATGATTCCCTTTCATTGTGTAACTGGATTTCAGATAGCACAACTCTCTGATATTTGTTTAATTTCGAAGTTTCACAGAATAATGATGTTAATGAAATAGTATTTGATTGTTACATGGAAATTTTGAATCTTAGCAGAACTTTTTACAACCTCTAAAGATCATCCACAAGGTGAACAATAAAGCTGTATCTCTGTCATCTGCACAGACACCAGTATACTAAATACTGAGAACCTTAAGTGAATCAAAAGCTTAATAGCAGTGTGTAGATTTTCCTTTCTAAAAAGAAAGGGTTCTTCTGTATTATGAGTGATCATTGTTGTTTAGGACATCAGCTGTCAGAAGGTGAGTGAGCTTTTACAAACATTATTTTTAACCTAAAAGGCAACTTTAAGATAAACTGTTTTGAGAAAATTTGATCAGGTTTTCAGACTGTAAAATCATACATAATTTTCAAAGCAGATATATCTATTAAATAACTTCCCTTACACTCATCTCTCCTTGACATTTGATCTGGTTTTTCCACAGATCCCTGGGCTTTTTGTCGATTTATAAAGGTCATCTCTGTGTGTTTTTGTCTTCTATTTGTCTTAACTTCCTTTGGATTCTTTCAACTCTTTTCACATACTGGAAGAAAATAATACCTAGTCTTGACATTTTCTATTCCATTCTAGCACTTCATATACTCCAGTTAAACCCTGTCTTAACTAAATCATGATGGATAAATATTTTGTATGCTACTGACTGCTTTTGCACTTCTGTCAGTCTGCTCAGTGTTAGCTCTTCAGCAACTTCCCATTCATTTGATGTCTGCCTTCTAAAACTGTAATTCCTATTCTGCAAGCTTCTGTAGAGGATTTTGTTACCTGAACTGTTTCATGTTGATGCTTTTGCAGTGTGGTCTGTCTGCCTCTGAAGATTAATTCATTCAGGCTATTTCTTGGGCGATCTGGTTAGTTAAAATGATTGTCTTGCTAATCTGACAGTGCAGATTGGTGGCTCCTAACTTGGTCAGACAGTGACTTCTTACGAATCTGGGTATTGGATGCTAATTTAACCAGAAAACAAATGGAGTTTGTTTCCAAGTTTTAAGTTCTGAAATCACAAACCTATGGGAATTTGCTTACCGTTTTTCATAGTAAAATTAAATCTGTTTTTTCTCTTCATTTGTGCATGGGCTTGTAGTCCCTGTGTGGAAGAGATAACTTTCTACCAGCTTATTCTAGTCTTCCCTTTTGCATTTGTCTCTCTTGAAGACAATGGGAGGGTGCTCCTTAGAACAGATTAGTCAAGGCCAGCAGTTAATTTCTGAACTGGTTGTGGAATTGTAAACAAAATTGTCTAACTTACTGTTTAACTTCTAGCTGCTCTTCAACTGTCAAAAATTCAACAGATTCCTATAAAATTATTGTCTTACTATAGTAATACTTTTTTGAGGTCAGTTGCCTTCTGGCCTTTTTATCTGTAAAATTCATGTTGTTGTGGTCGTCTGTGGAAGAACAGGTCAAATTTTTACTTTATTATTTGGTTCTTTTACTTTATTATTTGAAAAATCGGGTTTCTGTGGTTGCAGGATTTCAGGTAGCAGGATTCCAGGATGCAGCACTTGAGGGCATGCACAAATGTTTGAGTTCAAAGAGCAGTGCTGGAGTTGGTAAAAGGCGCAGAGCTGCTGTCAGGCTATGCTGCTAGGGAATGAGGAATTCCTCGAGGGAGCAACGATTTGGAGGGGAAACTGGGGCTGTTCCCTGCTGCAGATTAATGAAGCTTCTCCCCAGACGATTTGATTACTCAATCTTGTAGCTTAGAAAGTACTGGAAAACAAATTATTTTAAAGTGGTTTTTCACTTCCTATGCTGAAATACAATAAAGTGTTTAGAGCAATGAGTGTGAAAAGGGAATGTGAGGATTGGAGTGGGAAAAGGGAGTGTGAAAACTCCCAGTAACTACGAGTACTAAAAGGAGAAAGGGATGGTTCTTCAAATCCCTCCTTAGAGAGATTTTGAAGTACAGTTGCTGGGGTGTTGCAGAGTAGAGAGCAAGAAGAGATGTGTTCTCCTGGTTCCCTGATGGTACTTGACTGCTCATGCTACCCTTTTGCTCTTCCTTTCTGCTGTTCCATACCGCCTTTTTTTTCCTCATGAACACCCAGCAATAATTCCCCTGATGTTTACACATGACAGACTTAAAAGAGAAGAGTTGGGAAGAAGCGTTTTTGATTATCAGATGGTTTGCTTGCACTTTCAAAAATCATTTTAAAATGAAATGCCACACGTCAAACTGAGCTTCAGAAGTTATAACTGCAGCTTAAGAGAATAAACTAAACAGAAGTTGGTGAACTTGTTTATGAAAGGACAACAATAAAAGTGCTTTTTGCTTTCAGCACTTGCCTAGAGAAAAAAACGAGGTGGTACTATTGTGATATTTTTAGGGTTTTTTTGAACATAAAAATACTTTCTGGTTAATCATCATACTGACTAAAAATAAGCCCTTGTCCACTACAGGTGTTGATTTCTTTCCATATCTTGTATATATAGCTTCACCTGCTTTTAAAAAATTATCTCATAAACTGCAGTTCAAAGTATTTTAATGTAGTATGACTTTTTTCTGTGTCAATGGGAGGGAAGTAGAAAAGTCTCAAATACAGACATGTTTGCACAAAAAAACCCACAAACCCAAAGCTAACACTGTTTCCCCCCCAGGAAATATTTCTGTTTTAATGATAAGTTGTCAGTATATTTGAAATAAAATGTATGCCTCCAACTTTGTTTAATAATTTTGGCCCAGAGAAGTAATAAAATAACTAAGACCTTTAACCTACTTATATTTGACCTCAACCATGTATTCACGTTTTCTGTTAATATAGTGGAAAAAAAGAAAAGCTATATTGAATAGCAAAAACTAAATTGTTCTAAACAGGTTATTTTTCCCAGTAGACAGTCTTTCCCTAGAGGTCTATGTAAAATTATTCTACATATTTATTACATATTTTTAAGAGATTGTATTTGCTACTGAGCATTTAATTGCAGAGCTCCTAGAAAGCAATTTTAAAGTTTTAACAAGCAAAATACATAGTATAGTTGACTTGAGATAAAGCCTCATCAGAATGTGCATTTTTGACAACGCAGTGTTTGCTCCTGTACAGTTTCTGTGGGTGGCCTTAGTGGAGCTGGATGCAGTCTCCTAAATTCGGCTTTGTTTGTGAATGGAATAAGGGTTTCCAGAAGGGATGGTAGATCTTATTCTTACTGCTTTTCAGGGACAGTTATCCTACCTGCATTTCTGGATCTGACTTCATTTAAGTAAATATCATGGCTTGTATTTTACATCTCTTCTATGATCAACTATGTTGTACACAAGTTTGGATGTCACAAAATCACAGGATACCTTTGGTTGGAAGAGAACTTTAGAACCACTGAGTCCAACCTTTGACTCAGCACTGCCAGATCACCACTAAATCGTGCCCCTAAGCACCAGATCCACACATCCTTTAAATCCCTTCAGGGATGGTGACTTTTTCACCATCATATCAGCTGACTGTGATGTTAGCTCATTCAGTCTTGCTGGCCAAGCTTTGCAGTCTGAACTTAGGAGCTTTTGACTTGCCTCATTTGTTTGGACTTGTTTTCTTACCTCTGCCCTTCCTTTGCTTTACAGATACGAAAGTTAACCAAAAGTGTTGTAAGGGAAAAACTTAAAGGAAAAACTGAACAAAGTCTGCTTTGCTTAGATTCAGTTCAGGCTCTTTTTTGATCCATGAACAAAAAAAATCATTAATACAAACTACTTGTTTTGGAAATCATTAATACAAACTACTTGTTTTGGAGTACCCTCACAGGTGTTGTTGTTTTAATGTTGATTTTATTATATTTCGTAACTTTTAACTGAATGTGTTGATATGATGTTCTCGTTGGTATATGCCTGGGCATTAAAAAAGCAAACACACGGAGAGACAAGCATTCTTAACCAGAGAATTGGATCAGTCCATCTGGTCATTGCTTAGGCCTGGCCTGATTATTTCCCTCAGTACCTTTGGAGTTAAATAGGAATTTATTCCCGTAACTTTAATATAACTCAACTTATACATCCACAGCAAGGGGAAAGCAGTATCAACTACTAGCTGTATTAATGTGTATTAGAAACTAGCACTCCACCTGGCAGAGCAAAAGGAATGACACTACGTAGAATTTGACCATTTTCTCCGGCATGACCTTTCTTCAATAAATTTCCACTGCGTAGTTCCCTACCCTTGTCTTCTCCATTAACTGCACTTTGATTTAAGAGTTTGTCTCATTTGTGGAGACAGTTACAATAAATAAAGATTAACAGTATAGATTTGTTTTTAACAGCAGACTACAGACATTTAGATGTGTCAGACTTGATGATAAATTGATGTAATCTCTAATAATAACATACTAAGAATATGAAAGGTAAATACCTTTAGAATTTGAAAGGGATCCTGCATTTACCTGCCTGGTTGCAGCCTTTGATTGTTTGTGGGGCCAAAAAATGGGTGCAAACTTAACCATTCTATTAAAATGAAAAATTAACTTCCTTGAGGAAAAGTACTTAGACCACATTTGTTTTTTTCCGTCCTTCAGGTCCGATGATGACAATTCAGACAACAGGAGTTCCAGGGTGACCAGACTTTGCACTTACTTTCAACAGAAATACAAGCACCTCTGCCGCCTGGAGCGAGCAGAATCTCGTCAGAAGAAATGCCGGCATACGCTCCGGAAAGCCTTGCTGCAGGCAGCCAGCAGAGAGCCGGAGCGTGCTGGGCAACTGATACAAGAGCTCCGAAAAGCTAGGTGTGCTTGTACCAGGTTAGTGACTGCAGTAACCCAGGATATGAACAGGTTTGACATGAACAGAGTATCTGGCAACTGAAGTGCTGAACTCTGATACTGGTAGATGTGCACAAGGAAGAAAATCCATGACAAAACCCATGATAGATAAACGTCTGTCAGTTGAATAAAAGAAACATGAACAGTGTTTCCATGAAAACAGGCATTCTCCAGCTTTGTGTTTTTACGATGGGGTTGGTCTGTTTGTTGTATCTGGGCCAAATTTCTTAAATGTCATCAGAAAAGTTTGTGATGTGCTAAATTTATTCTTAATCATTTAGCTGTATTTGGGCAGCCTTCAAATATCTGATACTCTGCTAAGCCTATTTCTTTAGAAGGTATGCAGGCTGGTCTGCAGTTAACTGCTTCAAATCATATTTCATTTTTCAGACAGCTTTTTTGAAAAGTCTGTACATCCTCTTAATTATCTTCCCAGCAAATCAAACTTAAGCTCATGCTTTTTATTAGATTTAACTCAATCTAACATTAAATGAAACTTGGCAACAAAATAAATATCTTCTAACAACTCTGAAGGTTACCTTCTGTGGGAATTCTTTCTAGATAATGTCAACATCCCTCCAGCTCTCGGCATACTGAGGGTTGGTTGATTCATATTTTTTTGCAAAAAAACAGAGTAAGCCTGAACCCTGGCATTATGTCCTGGGTATTAGCAGGACTCTTTTGCTCTTGTGGTTTTGCTTTACAGGATGTGTAACTGTGGAGATTAGTGGGAGTTAACATGAGAGACAGGCTGAAGCAGAGCACTAAGAGCATATTTTGGTTCTGGGATTCTTTTGTTCCTGGATAGTGCGTTGTGGTTCATGAAAATTGGAGGCTTTATTGCTGGGGAGGTGCAGTGGTGGTGAAGAGCTGCTTAGAGGCATAATGTAGGAGTACATTACTAGTTTGTGCAGTTGTGTAAACTTAAGTATGCCAAAACCTTCCCAGAACTGGCAAGCTCTTGATGTGTTTTCTTTTTAATTATTTTTGCCTTTTTTTACACAAAAAAGTTTGGATTGTTTCTGGTAGACTGGCAAAGCCACATAGGCCTGTCATCCCTGCTCTGGTTAAGTTAGGTAACAGTAGAGCCTTCTCAGCTACAAAATTTTTCATGGGACTAGTACTGCTAACTAAAACTTTGCTCAGTCAAAGTGCTGCTGATGACAGAAATGGCTGAAGGAAAACAGTCAGGCTGCAGCCAGCTTTTTGTCAACCTAGAAAACAACGTATACAGAGGTGAAAGTCAGCCCTGGAATTGCCAGCTTTATCTACACAAAGGTGACAAATGCCTCAAGAGCAGGCTAACACCAAGCGAGCTGTGTGATGCTTGCAGTTCTCATCCGCACTGCTGTCTGGTCACCTGCTTGCAGCTCAGGCTGAAAGCATTGAGGCTGTGCTGAGGAAATGCTCAGTTCTGGGCACTTGCTGGTGGATTGGGCTGTAGCACGTTGATGAAGGAGAGCTTTTATCCATGTTGAGCACGCTCAGGTTCTGCTACTTCAGAGCTGAGTCTAAGTTTGCCTGAGCACATGCTTGCATGTAAGCTCTGAGGATGCTCGGCACGTTTTGATTTATGAACAGGCTTGGAAGTGCACTTGCCTGCCCATGTAGGCATACTCAGTATGTCATATTCTAAAGATTGACCTCAGTTTAAGGGTTGTATGTGTTGACACTCACCTACTGCTGCCCTTGGCTCCATTGCAGGTGTTGTAGAATTTATGAAGTAGTAGCACACAGCACCTGTAATTCCAATTAAGGCCCTGGGAAATAGACAGCGATCCTGTTACTGTAGTCACACCTTCACCTGTCATTGGCATCTATTCTATATCCCTGTTGTAGAGTCTGCTAGTAGTGTGCACCCATCTGGATCATGACACACACATGTGTGTGAGAATTTCTCATCCTACTATGCAACATTCAGTGTGTTAGTTGTCCTAAGTAACCACCTGAGACTGACTTTTGTTCTCTAAACTCTCTGTGTGTTGGTTCTTGTTTTTTTGCAGCACAAGCCAAGTGAGGCAGAGAGATGCAGAACCAACAACCTGTAGTGGGACTTCGAAGGGAGAACAGTGCACTAACAAGGCCCTTCCATTCACCAGGCATTGTTTTCAGCGTATCCTCTTTAACTCCAAGAATTGCCTTTGATTGTGGAAGCTGTTGTGCTTCAGGGTTTATTTGGTTTTTTAGATTTTTGCATTGCCAAATACACTTTCATAAAGAAACACCTATTTGATAGTATCTCATCGCTAATTAGCTTTATATTTATGGTTTGGTCTGTAGACAGTGAAGATAAGCAGTTTGCTGTTGGTATCTATCATAGTCACATGATTTTACTATGTCAGCTCTATTTAGTGGGTGCAAGAAGCCTTTATGATAATTTTTCATGGATGACTTGGTATAGACCATGTGTCTTTCAGTCATGGCTTTCATACATTTCTTGGTAGATTCCCCTAAACTTAACTACCTAATACCCATCATGGAAACAAGTTTTTACACAGAGGATAAAATGATGGCTTACACTGACTAGAAAGATGGAAATGTGATACTTTGTGCTATTTGAAGTAGCAGAATAGGAGTCACAGAATCCATATTCTATGTGAGGAAGAATTCCCAGTGTTCAGTGTTTGAAGCAAAGCCTGAAAAGGATGTTAAGAGTCAATGCAAGAAGATAATAGAAAGGAGAGAGCACGTTAGAGATGAGGATTGATTCTTAAGCATATACACAAGCAGACTTCTGACCTGGAATACTTAAGAATTCTGACAGATTTTGTCTTTTTCAGTTTTAGCCAAAGTTGTAGACAATTTTGTTAGATTGACTTCTTTTGTTGGAGCTTTTGGTTTTGGTATATTGAATAGGGCTGCTCTGATCCAGTTGCTATCAGATTGCAGGTTCTTTTAAATGTTTTGGTTTGTGGATGCCTTATTTTTCTTGGTTGGCTTTTGCAGGCCCCTTAAAAGTAGGCTGCAGAGCAGTTCAGAACCTCTCCATGAGAAAGCACCACAGTGTGCAGCTGTGTTTGGGATTTACTTCATGATTCTGATTTTTTTTTTTTAGTTTTTGATTTTTATTTTTTAGAATGTAGGTGGTCCTGCTTGTTGGTGTGTATAGAGCACAGAAGCCAAGATTAGTGATTCTGTCATTTGTGCCCATTTTTTCCCTCTGCACTTTCTTAATGGAACAAGTCTCTTGTAAAATGAACAAATGAACAGCCTTTTGGTTCTGACCTGTCTTGGTCTGCTGTCTGGACTGCTCTGCAGGATTTGTGTTTTCCTTGTCCTTTCTTTTGCATTTTGATTTTATGAACGTACATAGTGATGCTGAGGTCTGAGAACTGCTCAGGGTAGAAGGAGTGCTTCTATTGATTGAAAATACACAAAGAAGTATCTGATTTGCTATAAGCCTGGAAACATTTTCACTCCTGCAGGGGATTTTTTGAAGGAAATCTCAGCAAGCTTGCATTTGGATTTACTTGACCTTTCTGTCTGATTGCACTTATTTTTTTTTTTTCAGAGGAGCAGGAATGATCTTGAAACTTCTTTGTCTGTGCTCTAAAGATAAATGTGAAGAATGTACCTTAAAAGATTGAATTAAGAAATACTCTTTCTTTAACGTTTGGTATGGGCTGTCATTAGTTTGTAAGGAAATAGTCCTGTTGACTGTGCTGTTCTAACTACTACTATTGATCTATTGATCAAGACTCCAGGAAAAGGCTTCTTTTTGCTAAGAACCCATTACTGAAATGGTTGCTTCTACAAAACTATCTCAATATGTAATAAAATCATTAGAGATTCTGCATTAATGCAATTTTTCATTTTAGAAGTTGGGTTTGAGGCTTGAGTAGCTTTGAACTTTAATAACAAAGTTTAGGTACTCATTAAAAATATAATCTATGGACAGGTAGAGCTGAAGGCTCTGATCTTTATCAGAGTGCTAAATCAAAGGGCGTGCCTCCATCATTGCTTTGTGTTATTCCTGATGCAGATATGTGCAGATATCTTACTGAATCGTTCTCAGCAACTTTTCTCCAGTTGCACAGCCAAGTTTGCAGATGGTCAACAGTGCTCTGTGCCAGTTTTTGACATTACACATCAGACACCTCTGTGCGAAGAACATGCCAAAAAAATGGTAAGTCCAAAGCCAAAACTGTAATTATTTCTGTATTGGGATGATCAGGAATTCTAATTCAAGTCTTCCTATCAACACTTGCATGACAACTAGTAAGTTTATGAACTAGCAAGTTTCTGAGCTTGTCTCCTTTTTCTTAAGAGGGTAAAACACAGCAGACATTTCTAACTACTGAAGTACTTTGTGAAAATCTTTTACATACTTCTGAGGATATAGGAAAGCATGCATGAGAGTATCCTTCACTGGAAGAAATTGAATCAAGAAATAGAAAATCATTATGAGAGATCTCGTGGTCATTATATTTGGGCTCACTCCTGGCCCTTGGATCAGGATATAGCATGAGTGTGGTATGGTAACAACACTATCTCAAGCAGTTTCTGTACATGGGACCCAAAATATTTTCTGGAGGAAGTATAGAATCACAGAATATTACGTATAGATAGCAATTACAAGCATATAAGTGGTGGATTTGCTACTTTTTTTACCTTTTGCTGACTATTAGATTTTTATTAGATCCTCCTTCAGGGATCAGTTGAGGGAATGCAGAAATTTAAGTTGATGTCCTCTACCCTCCATTTTTGCCTCCCATCTTCCAGAGCAAAACTTTTATGATATTTCACAAACCTACTTCTGTCCTGTCCCTCCTTCTAGGCATTAGACGTACACGTACAACTGATCTGTTGTCGTTCTCTTCTTGGGTTGTTGTAGGGTTTTTGTTGATGTTTTTGTCCACTTTCTCCAATACTTGTGAACTGTGGAGTTTTCTGGATTAAAATGTGAGGGTCTGTGCTACACAGATTTGCATGGAATTTTTCCCTTCTCCCGGGCAATATTGAATGTGTGTCTCAACTTTTACTTGTGTAGCACATACAGTTCTCTGCCATTCCCGGTATGATGGCAACTGGAAACTGATGGTTTATTGGTTTATTGGTCAATGACTGCTGTTCAAAAGCACATCTTTACCTTAGTTCTTCAGTATTGTTTCCTTAGTGCTGTCCTTCTTTCATGGCAGTGGGCGCTTGAGAGTGCTGACTTCAGCTGCTGCATACTGCCCCCTCCACCTCACAAGAGTGTTTTGGCTTTAATACTTAGAGGAATGCTGCAAAAGGTTACAGTTTTGCACTGATTTAGATCAGGTTTGCTGTGATGATTTTTAAATTGATGCTGTGTTTTGTTTTCTAGTATGGCTTATCATTTAAGCAACATGTTTTTTGCTATTGGGATCAATGTGAACTGAAACATCTTAATTTTTGTAACCTTGCTTGGTTGTTTGTTATCAGATTTTCTTGTGTTACAGGTGAATGCCTGTGGAATGACTGGGTATAGGGGAAAGGAAAGAAAGAATGCAATACTTGTTCTTAATATGTTCCCATTGCTGTTGTTTTATTCCCAAAGGACAATTTCTTGAGAGGAGACAGCTCCCGTAAAGTTCAGCACCAGCAGCAGAGGAAACCCAGGAAAAAAACAAAGCCACCTGCACTTACCAAAAAACACAAGAAGAAGAGAAGGCGAGGTCCACGCCGACCTCAGAAACCAATTCCTCCTGCAGTGCCCCAAGGGAACCTTACCATGCCTGCCAGTGTCTCACTGCCAGTTGAGATGCCCCACATACGGTCAGTGGTAACCCTGCCCCTGTTTGCCCAGTGCTAGCTTGAATGTTGTCTATGAGCACTGCAGGAAGGTGTGATGTTGCTGTGCTAACAGTAGCTGAAGCAGAGCTGGAAATTCCATCTCCAGAGAAGGTAATTTCAAATTTGAGCATTTGTTGGCCCTGCTCCTCATGCTGCATCTATGTATTTAATTTGTAGGCTAAGTGTAAGCTTTCTAAAATACATTTTTTGGTGGAAAGATGATGGAGGAAGGAACAAAATGTGTAGGAAAACAACCCACTATAGGTAGATATGCGTTTGTAGTTGTTGTTTGGAGGAACTGGAATTGGACATCAGAGACTAACAGTACTTTCTGTCCAGGAGTCCCTCCACACCAGAGCTGAGTGCCGATGAGCTGCCTGATGATATCGCCAATGAAATCACAGACATTCCACATGACTTGGAATTGAATCAGGAGGACTTTTCTGATGTCCTGCCACGGCTGCCCGATGACTTGCAAGATTTTGATTTCTTTGAAGGTACCAGTTTATCTTATTTTATGCTAACATGAACACAGTCAGTGAACTGAAGAAGTGAGTGTTTCTAAAACATGTTTTGAGACATTGTTTGCTTTGCTACAGTGGTAATAAATTCCAGATAGGGAAGTGTGCATTTCCTCCACTTCTTGTTTGTGAGCTCTGAAGTAAAGCAGATTTGAGGAATGCTGGTGTGTGTGTAGTTTTCTGCTTGCTCTTGTAATTACTGCTCTGAAAATCCTAATTGGTTTAGTATTTTAATAATTCATTTTATGTTTTTACTGCCTGTCAGTGTTGGAGTTTAATCTAGACCATTCTCAGTAATGGCATCTTTCTGCCATCGAGTGGGGCTGGAATCACAGTCAGTGATGTCCTTTGATAAAAGGAGAAGAGCTTGAGAATAAGATCTTTAAATACATTTTTGCAGCAAGCTTTTGATCAGAAATGTGCCTGAATTTCTCAGTTCTAAAGCACAGTACCTATCGCATATAACAAAGAAATTAGAGCAGCCTGCAGTTGGAGTATTTGATTTCTTTGGTCATTTTCTGGTATGATTTGACATCAGACTATTTTGAATTGAAATTAACCTAAATTGTCTTGATTGCACATTTTAGGTCCAGGCTGTATTGTGTAAGAAAAGGGACTTTGTGGACTATTTGTGTTATTGCACCATTGGAGAAAATATTTAAGCATTTTTACATTAGGTCTAGTAAGTCTGGAAAGCATCTTGTAGTACATGGACGAGGAGGATGGAGAGAGGGAGTTGCATTGAAGAGGGTAGTGTAATTTTTCCTTTTTCTTGCCTTGCTTGCCCATGAACGCTGGTGAATAGAATTTCTGCGTATGGCAGGCCATTCTGGAAGGTTATACCGCTGCAGCTTGGTACTGGACTGTCTGTATTTCTGCATCCTTAGGGTGCCAGTGCTGGGCTCACCTGGGAGGGCTCCCTAACTTCTGGTGTCCCTGTTTCCACAGGTAAAAATGGAGATCTCCTTCCAACTACAGAAGAGGCTGAAGAACTGGAACGGGCCCTACAGGCTGTAACTTCTCTTGAGTGCCTGAGTACCATTGGAGTACTTACACAGACAGATGGTGTGCCAGTTCAGGAGCTGTCAGATAGAGCGATAGGGGTGTTCTCTACAGGTGCTGGAGCTCCAGGAATGCAGTCCTTGAGTCGAGAGGTTAACACGGATCTGGGGGAGCTATTGAATGGGCGTATAGTACATGATAATTTCTCCGGTCTGGAGCTGGATGAGAACTTGCTCCGTTCTGCTACCTTGTCCAACCCACCTACGCCCCTGGCAGGGCAGATACAGGGGCAGTTCTCAGCCCCAGCCAACGTCGGCCTTACTTCTGCCACTCTGATAAGCCAGAGTGGCCTTGGGGAGAGAGCCTTCCCAGGACAGTTTCATGGACTTCATGATGGCAGCCATGCCTCCCAGAGGCCCCACCCTGCCCAGCTGCTGAGCAAGGCAGATGACCTGATCACCTCACGACAGCAATACAGCAGTGACCATTCACACTCCTCACCCCATGGAAGCCATTATGATAGTGAGCATGTGCCGTCTCCCTACAGTGACCATATCACATCCCCTCACACCACATCCTTTTCTGGTGATAACTTGGCAGCTACCTTCTCAGCAGAGATGCCCATGATGGCACAGCACTTGCTCCCAACTCAGCTGGATGTGCCACTTAGTGGGGTGGTCAACCCCAGAACTCACTGGGGAAATCTTCCTGTCAATCTTGGTGACCCTTCTCCGTTTAGCAACCTTCTTGGTGCAGATGGACACCTCCTGTCCACCTCCCTGTCCACACCACCTACCACCTCGCACTCAGAGACCACACAGCCTGCCTTCGCCACTGTGACCCCCAACAGCTCCAGTGTGCTTCCGGGGTTACCGCAGACGAGTTTCAGTGGCATGGGTCCTGCCTCCGCTGAACTTATGGCCTCCACCTCCCCTAAACAGCAGCTCCCTCAGTTCAGCGCAGCCTTCGGGCACCAGCTGAGCTCCCACAGTGGTATCCCCAAGGACCTGCAGCCCAGCCACAGCTCCATAGCTCCTCCCACGGGCTTCGCAGTGACCGGTACCACCGCTGCCAGTACCAATAATGCATCTGCGCCCTTCACCACCTCCAACTGAGCTTGTCTGCCTGGCTCTGTGCAGGTAGATGTGGGACCTGTGTTTTCTCTTTCCTTTTTTTCTTTTTCTTTGTTTTTTTTTTTTTTCTGTTCTCCCTTCCCTTTTTTTCAAGAGGGGGTTGAGAAGAAAACCCCTGCTGACCAGGGTTAGCCCTCTGTGAACCTTGCTGTAGTGTTCACATGTGCTTGTTACACACCGGTGCTCATTTATTGCAGGCAGGTTCACCTTTCCCCAATAAGTCCTTAAGAATACAGCACAGTTACTGGATGTAATTGATCTTAGCAGTTAGACCTAGAAATGGGAAGATACCTCAGATTACTGATGCATGTTACTGTTCCCTAGGGTTTGTATCAGTGCTTGCCATCCTGTTAGCATCTGGTAGAAAGTTTTCCAGTGGGCAGAAGCCTCTTGATATTTTATTTTTATTTACTTTTTTCCTAAAGGTAGCATCTGGCATGGAAAACTTGGCTGCACACTTTGATTTGAGAATGATGCGCTGAAGTCCTAAATCAAGATCATGGTTCAAGGATAAATTTGGCAGTTTCTTAAAATAGTCTCTTGACCTCCTTTCTGTGAATTTGTGTGTTTGGGGTGCAGGGAGCAGCAGTTACTTTTTTTTCTTTCCATGAAGAAGCAGGAGTTTTCCCCTAGAACTGGTCACTGTTCTTACTGTGTTCTGATTTTTGGTTTCTTGTGATGATGATTTTTAATTCATTGAGCAGCAAGGGGGATAAGTTGACTGGTTGCCCAGAAATCTGAAGGTTAATAAAAAGATAGCCCAAGTGGGGAAAAAGAAAGGTGGAAAAAAGAAAGAAACCCGGAAGGATTAAAAATCAATCATGAATTAGTGAAAAAATTTCCTCCTTTGCTGAATTACTGTGGCCTTGTAGCATTGATGATTTGCCTTTTCAGTGTGGCTTTGTCCAGACGTCCTTGCCTGACAGGCTGACAGGTATTTCCCAGCTGAAAGTGGAAGAATTTGGTTGGTATTGTGCCCATGTAGCCAGTCTAGATCACACCCTGTGGTAAGTTTCAAATAGATGCATTTCTCAGATTGTGTCTTAGCTACTGAGGCTTTCTTGGATAGGTTTCTGTCACCGGTTTTTTTTTACACTTTGATGCTGTTTATGGGAGGCTGAATGTATGTAAGGAGCTAGAATGTACCTATCAGCAGTCATGGCTAACCAAAAGAGAAATCACTAAAACAAAATAGTTGAGAAATCTTTCTATCTACAGAACAGTTTTGCTGTTACTGCCCACCTGCTAACAACAGTATTCAGACCGTTTTGGTAGTAATTTCAGTCCACTGGCTTTTAGTTTTATCTTTATAACATTTTTTTAATCCAACAGAGAAAAGCAGCAAAAATTCTGAGGTATTTACTTGAATCTCTTTATCACGAAGGGGGAAAAAGGAATTTGCTTGTGACATTGTAAGGCTCAAACTTGCTACTGTACTCTGTAAAAGTAGCTCTTACTTAGTATAACAAAACTCAATGACTCTTGGCTTGTTTCTGAGGTGCAGATGAGAGAGAATAGAAAATCCTGTATTTCTGTCTCTTACTGTAGAAAACATTTTGCCTTACAGTAAAATATCCTACCTGCATGTATTCTAGTCTGATTCAGGAAATTAAGAGATTCCAAGCACATGTAACAGGGAGGCCTAACAGACTGTTTGAGCAAGGGATCATTGAACAAATTGTAGTTGCTATAGAAATTAATTTTGTTAGCATTCAGGCCCATGCCACATCTCTGACCCAAACCTCTCCTTCCTTATTGCTAAGGAACAGAATTTAAACAGGATAGATCTTGTGTCTTCTTACTATCATAGCAATCATACTATCCCTCTTTTCTTGAAAGATTTGTCCTCCTTAAATATAAAGGAGTATGGATGATACATATGTCCTTTTTTGAAATTGCAAGTGTATGTGGGTGGAGGAAACAAAAATGATTTTCATGCTTCTGTTGTTATGAAGTCCTTATTTCATACTTGGTAAAATAGATCTTAATAATATTTTTAAGTGGTGATTTAAATATGGTTGTAACATTTAAATGTTTTTAAATCATGTAAAAAGTTGAATTGAAGCCTATGAAATCCTGCTTGTGATTGTCCTGCTGATTGAGGAATGCCCAATGGTATTGTGAAATGAGGCAAATCTGACAAGGCATTTATTTATTTTTGTGTTATGTTCCCCATACTTTGTTGAGGAGACTGATTTGCATATGATTTTCATTGTGTCCACATACCTTCTTCAATGTCTTTGGATGACTGGCTGAAAAAGTGTGGAGAACAAGTATACCAAATGGTTAATTCTTTAATCTGCTTGTGTATTCATGTCATTTTAGAAGACGTTACTTTCTGTAAATTAGTTTCAGGACTCTGGTTCTTAAATTATTCTTGTACCCACCAGACATTTTAATGAAGCTCCAGTTAGTGCAGAGTGTATTTGCTCCACATCGTGTAGCTCTCTTAGCAAATGTCGGGGAGGAAGAGAGGAAAGGGACTGAAAAAAGTTATGCTTGGCCTCGTTGGTATAAATTATGGAGGAGCTCTTTGGTCTAAGGTCACTGTGAATTTGTACTAGTCTAACTTGGAACAGAACCCAGCTTTTAATCTGAGCATTTTTACAGGGAATTTCAAAAGGTGACAAAGGTATGCAGCTCCATAATTCCCATTTAAAATCGGTGGCAGTTATGTATGTGCATTCCTTTGAGGCAGCTTAGGATATCAATTCACTTCACCTGCTTAGACTTCAATTTTTATACATCACTTGATGACTCGTCCCTGGAAAGTGACTGTGTAACATTTTTCAATGAGAAAGCCAAGTTTGCAACAAAACTGTACTTTTAGAAATAAACCGGGTTGTATATATTTGAAATAGGAATCCCTCTGTCCTGTTGACAGAGTTCTGAAATAGGCCACCACTCTTGCCTTTTCCTAGTTCTCCTTCTACTTTTTCCTGCCACCAATTTCATGGTTAGAGCCTACCAAGCAGTTACGGGTCTTGATCTTAGCTTTACAAGGTGGATCATTCCACATGGGCTTCTACACCCACACAACCTATTGATTTCAGTGAATCAGTGTCTTTCTGTTGGATATGAGAGATCAAATTGGAGAGGTTATATGCGGCCAGATACGTTTTGCACCTCTTCCTATTGGAAGTACTGCAGGTCTGGTTAATATAGGCCTTGAAGCTGTTATTTATGTGGTTCCTGAGTAGAATCCTTGCTGTCTTGCAAACATTTCTGAGTATCATCTCCTCATGTAGCAATTAGCACCCTAATCACCCTTTCACCAAAGAGCCAGCATAGCGATTTCAGCTGATTGATTTGATATGGTTGATATCTGTCGTGCCCTTTATGTGTTAATAAATGGAATAAAGCTAGTTGAACCTAAAAGGTAATTTCTTTACATAAGAGTTGAATTTTAAAAAATTGAAAAAGTAATAGACATGGAATAAAATACCAATAACATAATTTCTGGTAATAGTAGCACCTAAGTTGGTCTTTGTATAAAAGTACTTAACACAAGATAAACTTTGACAGAGTAGAGAGGCACATTAGGAGCAGCCTCATCCTGGCCTGGTGCATGAGGCATTCTATAAGACATGCTTTGTCATGTCCTTTCACTTAGGAAGACTTTATGCAGACTTTGAGGGGAGCCATATGTGCTTAGATACCTCAAAGTGGTTTTGTTCCTTGGCCTCATAATTAGTGTGCTCCAAGAAGATGCATGTATGATGCAAGGAGATGGAAAAGGTGCATCATTTTCTCTTCCTGCTTTCCAGTTCCTCCAGGTTCTTGCTTAGCTCCCTGCTCAGTAGCATGAGGTAGCGTGGTTGCAGGTCTGCCTTGAGCACTGCAGAGCAAGACAGCAACAGGAGTCACATTTGGAAAGCATTGAAAGGCCCTGAGAAGCTTTATTAGCTTCTAGGCAAAAACCGGAAATGGAATTAGAAGTACAAATGCAAGGAAAATATGTCAAAGGAGAATCATCCATAACAGCAAAGACAAGCCAAGGGAAGTGGCTTTGTTTTGTTGTGGATTAGCTTTTTTTGAGGAAGGTGGGTATTGAACACTTAGGAAATTTCTGTTGTGAGCTGTTAAGCACAGTGTGATGCCACTGCTTTCAGGGACATGGCCAAGGCAAAGGGCCTAGGCCTGAACCTGCAAAACAGTAGGCCAGTTCAGCCACACCTAAATACAGTCTGGTAATCTGCTGAAGAGTTTCATAAACAAACAGTAGATAGTGGACAGGTGTCTTTCCTGAGAAGCTTGGCCCTGGTGGTTACCTACACATGTTGTTACTTTGCTTTAAGCTCCAGCTCCAATCTGAGCTCCTGCTCCTTCATGGCTGCTGTGTTTCTCCTGTAGATATCATCAGTGGTGCTCAAGGGGTATTTCTTCCTGTCTTTGTGCTGCAGTGAGTTGAATCCACTGGTGTATTCTCCAACAGAATGAGCCTTTGGGCAGGGAAGAGGGAAGAATTTTCAGAAGACCCGATTACCTACAGTTCAGTCTTTCAAGACTTACAGGGCTGATGGAAGGGAGGTACTTTTAGCAGACAAACTAGAAAACGTGCCTGCAGTGATCTTCTGCAGGGAGGCATTTGTGTTGGTGTCTAGGCAGCTTCCCTGGTGGGATGTTTGTTTTTCCTTCTGCATTTTTACCATTCCATGTGAAGGAGTGTTCTCTGAAGGCTTCTTGGAAGGTTCAGTGGTGGTAGAAGTAGTAACTGAAGAAATAATTTGGGGCTAATGTGCTGACCAGTTCTTTAGGTGTTTCTGATCTTCTGGACTCAAGGTCTTTCTGATCTGATATGGTGTTGTGGATTGCTTTTGATGCCTCCTTTATTTCCTTCCTAGCTACATTCTTCATAATTCTTTTATCTTATTCTCCCATTCTCAAATACTTCTCCAATGTCAGTAATGCCAACTAGTAAATCTTCTGTGGTTCTGAGCAATCTGACTGTAAAATAAAGAAGTGACTCCTGCAATTCATAGTATACATTTTGGATAATTGAACAACAGTGTAATAATTACTTCTCAGATCAGTGAGTAGGATGGTGTGTCACAGCACACTGATATGTCATGAACTGGATGCTGATGAGGTTATGTCATTGATTGTGAGAGTGCATGCACTAGCAGTGAAAGTGCAGGCATTTTCAGCAACAGTTTGCCTCCTCAGAAGTTCCTTTTCTTTTCAGAAGTGTATCAGTAGAAAGTCATTAAGAAATCTTTGAAATATTCTTTTTAATGCCCACAAACCCAAATAAAAATTGGTGGAAAAATCTACGTTTGTGCGTACACTTAAACTTGGGCTTTAGGAGTGGTCTGGTCATGAGAGACCTTAGTTCTATCAGGTAAATTTTTGGGTTTATCTTTAACATTAGACACAAACACTGTTGTTGGGAAGAAATGTTTGTTGGGAGAAGAATTACAAAAGAGCAATGTGTCTTAGAACAATTTTCAAATTTGTATTTTCAGTCTGTTTAAAAAAAACAAAACAACAAACCACAGTAGTGACTGTTGCCATTATGCTCCTTCTCATGGTTATGTTCTTTGCCTTCCCTTTGCTTTCTGCTTTCACACACACTTTCTCTGGCCATTGTGGAATCAAGGTAGTGAAGGCATTAAAGGAGGAAGAGGGCTTGGCTGTAGGTGGACAGCAATAGTTGGGGAATACTTTATTTTTCTGTCTTCTTGAAATAAGTGTTGGCACCTTTTCAGTCTAGTCTGGTTCATAGAAATTGATTTGGAAGTTAACAGGATGAATCTTGGCCTTTTGACCTTAGAACTGTACTTTATGTAGAAAATCCCACATTCTTCATATTCTTTTCCCTTGCTAGTCACCCAAACACACAGTGAGGTGTCTGAAGTACCCGTGTGTCAACCATTTACTTGGTCCAGTGATGTTTTACCTGCTTTGTGTCATTGTCAGCTGGTGCCCATGGAGGTAAACTCTGGATAGGTAGTGGTGCCAGATATCCTCTGGAAAACTTTTTAACTTTGGTGCAGATCGCTCTGATGTAGCTACCTGCAGTGGCACCTTGGGGTGGACTGATCTCCCCTGAGATGACTCTCTGACCAGCGTCTTAAACAGTGCTGTTGGTTTGTGTGCAAGCAGATTGATTCTGAAGAGATGGACTGTTTGATTCTCATGCGAAATAGCTACATCCTACCAGAAGGGGTTGAACCAGTTTCTCTGAACAGTGATGACGTTCACTGTACAGTTTTGGGTATGTCTCAGGGATTCCTTGTGGAAATAAGGGCAGTTAACAAAAAAAAAGGTAAATAGTTTTAAAAGTAAATAATAATTTAAGGTAGAGCGTCACCTATGTGAGAGCGCAAGAAGGAGAAATCTTTCCTCAGTTTTATAGTCCACAGTGTCTGGCTTAAGGACTCTCTCTTCTCGGGGCTCTCATCTCAAGTTCAACAAACAGAATCTTTTTCATCACGCTCAGCTTTAAACTTTTTATTTAAAGATACCCTTCCCCAATGAGCTTTCAAAATACTTATTGTAGATTTTAAGAGAAATGGTATATTAATTTATGCTATTAACATCACCTCATAAATTATAAGTTTTATACTAAAGCTGTATTGAGTGTAATGAATTATGTTGCATATGTGTTTTTAATAGCTATAAAATTATATACAAGCTTTTTTGGAAAAACAAACTAATGAAGCACCTTTTTACACTGGATCTTTGCCGTGTCAAGGTGTACAGCTATTCTTTGCTACCTTGCAGATATCTATATCTATATATAGATATATATATATATAAATAAAATAAAATGGTATCCTGTATCAACAAGCATAGAACTCTTTTTAACCCTTATTACTGCTTCTATAACTCTTTTTAAATTTTATTTTGAGTGTTACATTCTGCAATAATTTATCCGTGGTTTGTACCTATGATTAGAAATTTAGTTACAGGGTAAATAGATCAAATTTTTAAAAATCCAAATACTGTTGCTGGAAGTTGTGAACCAAGTTTGTAAGACCTTTTCTTTTTAAATGTATTTATTTCCAGTTAGCTCTGTGAGTTGGAATTTAAAGAGTCAGAACATTAGGAATCTACAGTGTCTTATTCAGGAATTTTTCCCCTCCTTTCCTCACAAAGGAATTCCCACTGTGACTTATAAATAGAATTAGACTGCTTGTGTGCATGTATGTATTATATATACACACAAAAAATATGCATTGGGGGGGGATGTATGTGCGATATGAATGCGTATATTGTATGTAGGTCATAGTTTTGTAAAGAGAAAAGTAGTTGAGAGATGATGGAATGTATTGTAGAAATGTGATTATTTAGTAGGGGGTTGTTATGTCCTCACTGTTGCATAAATAACTGAAACTCTCTACTACATAATCTTCTGTTATAAGGCTAACTCTGATATCATGTCAATTTTACTGGTTTTTAAACGAGTTGCATTGAGCCCTGTTTAAAATGCCATGAAAATACCAAGCTCCCAAAGACAGCCTTTAAATAAAACAAATGGGGGAGGAGGAGAGATGGGAGAAGTGAGTAATGTTTTCCAGGAGAAATTGAAATGGGGAGGTTTTGCATTTGGTGGGATGGGGAGGGATGGGAATTGCTGTACCTTTTCTAATTAATATCTTGAATCTCCTATAGCCTGACTTGGGAAACTTCATTAGGGTACTTGTGTTTTCAAATTAGGTCGTAAGGGACACTTGTTTGTGGAATGAACTCCGTTCTCTAAAAGGATCTTGTTCTTGAAAGCAGATTATTTTCTTTCCTGAAGATCTTTGTGTGTATTACTTTTGCCCCCAAGTTCTGGGATTGCGGAATGAAATGCGCTTTCAAGCCGTGGAGTTTCACTTGTGCTGTGAAATTCTGAATTTAATTATGGCCCCTTTTTTTTGTTTTCTAATTGGAGAAGGAAGATTTCTTTATGGGAGTTCTCACTTGAAATTGTGAGAAGTCAGAAACATTCTTACAGATTGGCTTACTCTTCATACTGTTCTATTTAGGCTGGAGAAAGTAACCTAGTTGTTATTTATTCATACACCATCACTTTTAATGATGATGAACCTGGTGACTTCAAAAATCTGTTTAGAAAAACAGGGCTTCCAGTATCGCACAGACATTTGAATTTTTTGAAGGGTTTTTTTTTTAAGCAATTGCAAATAAAATCTTAGTTTTCAATGTTTACTTTTTTTTTTTTTGTATCCCCTTTCCTTTGAATAAGTTGATACCCTCAGGCATCCCTGTCCTTTTCCCTCTCCATGCAATTCAATACTGGCACATATGTGTACAAGTTAAAGGGCAAGGAGGTGGAAGTTGTCAGAAGCGTTTCCTTCTGCTATTTGGTGGTAAAGAGAGTTAGCAGCATAAATCTTTATGCCTTTATGGGAAAGAATAGACTCATTTTTGTGTATACCTGTACAGAGAGTTATATCTGTATATGAGATGTTGGTAGCACTTTGCTGAATGTGGACTTGCCCTCATGATGTACAATAAATACATATGAATGCAATCAATCTAAATCTATAAATACATGCATACAGCTGTATAGATGGAATATCCATTGTATCACACACGTGTACATTAGGTATGACGTGAGTAAGTGTGTGAGCTAAAGAGAGAGACTATCCACATGGCCAACAGGTAAGCCCTTGTGCCAAACCAGGTTGGTTTTAATTCTTCTGAGGCATTTGGCTGACACCAGTGGGTGACCTGAGCTTGATCAGTGCTGCTTTATGTTACCTCAGCTCTCAGAGTTGAGTTTCCTTGGTACGTTTCAGCTTTTATTTATTCTATATTAATACTCATTGAGGCCTCCTGCAATGCCAACCTCTTCTGCTTCCCTGCTCCATTGTCTCCACTCCAGCTCCTCCTTGACCCTGCATCTCTACAGTTTCTCTTGCTAGCAGATCGGCTTTAATGGGCCAATCCAGCTCTGCTTATGCATTAGGGATATTATCTTGGTGGCTGTAATGGTAGCTGAATTGGGCCCTGAGCAGTGGCTTGAATTTATGCAGAATTTCCTAGCTATTCAGTTGTGCTCCAGTACCACTGTGATTGATTTGCAGATGATCACAGACCTTTCTTACAAACTAATGCAAAGCCTCCTAGCCTATTAAAAGGTTAACCCAGCGTCATATTAAATTATCTTCAATTTTCAGCCCCGGGGAGAAGAAGGGAGTTTGTGTTTCCTGTCGTGCAGGTGCTAAGCAGAAGGCAGGCCTGTGCTCTGTTCTGAGCAGTGGGGTTTTAATCAAAGGTATCACGGGAATCCCAGGTCGTTACATTTTACCGATACACAGATTTTAAAATGAGCTGCAGTTGATCATTAATATGTTAGCGCTTGCATCTCATTGTGTACTGAATGATCTTGCTTGTGCAAGTAAACTGTGGTTTTAAGTATTACATTTTCTGTTTTCTGGATAAATGGAGCTTCTGTATCCTTTTAGCAGAAAGCAGCCGCTCGGAAACCTGCTCAGTCACATTTAAGCACTGTTGAAACTCCTGGCTAACTTAGGCTTCAGTTTCAATGGAGAACACCACTCCAATTTTGTCATCGAGCCATTCTACATTTCCAGTATGGATATGGCATGATTTTTCTTGGCCACAATTCAGCCATGGAACTTTGTCTTCCTTTCATTTCTATTAGGAAAAGGTAAAGGGTGTACTGTTCCATCTGAGCTGTCATGCAGTCATACACGGCAATTTCTATAATACATATGTTGGGGCATGTGTATGGGTTTGTCTGTACTATGTGTGTATTATGCACACTTACACACAGAGTCTGCTATTTCAGTTTATATACGTGGAGAATGTTTCCATTGATTCTCTCCCAATATATACTCATGCATACGTATATTAAATATGTATATAGAGTGTGGGTGTCCTGCATATACATGTGTATATGTTATGAACCTTGGTTGGCAATTTTTTTTCCCCCTATATTTTGCAAATTGCTGGCCCTTATGACATACGTTTCACTGAAGCTATGCTATATAGAAAACATGGAGAAACATGTTATCAAAGTTTTATTTTAAAAAGGAGACTCTTAATTATCTAAAGCCATTTGTAATTGTCTTTTGAATTGTTGTTAGAATAGTTGTTATTTAAAAGCAAACAAAAAAAAAAGAAAACAAAAAAAGAGAAAGAATCCAAAAGCAAGCAGACAAGCCCTTACTCCCACCATTGCTTAGATGGACATAAGAAAGAAATGGAAGCAGGTTTCTCAGTATTTACTACGTTCAGAGGTTTCTGAGGCATACTGAGGACGCATTCTGCCTCATCCCCCTTTCATCAAGTTATAATTAATGATTCATGGTTTCTTTTACACTGCTTTTCCCCTTGTTATTTTTGTAAAACACTGTTCACCTCCTACATTCAGTAGTACTGATATCACTAAGGAGATTTCATGTCCTGTCCTTTTCAGGAGAAGTACTAGTGCATCACTGTTGTGTTACATTTTAACATACTTTGTGGAGGATGGATGTTTTTATTGAAGATGTCTGTAAGAAATCTTTAACTTACTTAATGTGAGAAGCCTTCATTATAATCTATTGTTTGTTTCCAGCGAGTTTCTGCAACTGTTTTTTCACCAACACGTTAAGACATTTCCTTTCTTGATTCCTGAGGTTTCAGGGCTTAGGTTTATTGTTGTGGGTTTGGTTTTGGGGTTCTTTTCCCTCTGATTCCCCAAAATGTTTATCTGCAAGTGGAGCAAAATGAGATGTCAGAATCTCAACCAAAATCCTTTCTGTAGTTAAGCTTAAATATCTTTGTCTGGGATTTAATAGAAGAGAAAGTGGCAAATGGACAATCCAAAGTGCTTAGAGGAAACTCTCACTCTTCTTAAGGCTGTCTCAGAGAAGTTTGTGTTTGGTGTCATTTTAAAGGTAGCTTGATCACACTTTGATATCAGAAACAGCCTTGTAACAAGGAGCCTCATACAGTTGTTTGGCCACTAGAGTTTAAAATACAAACAAGTTGCAGTGGGAAAGCAAAGGTGAGGCAATGTATTTTGAACCAGTGAATTGTAGCTTGCAAACGTACCTGACTTTGAAGTAACTGCATGGTAGCAAGGATTAGCAGTCTCTTACACCCCTTCCTTCTTTCCTCTTATCCCTGACACATGTGTTCAGCATACCTACATTGGGAAAAGAAACAACTACTCTGGCTAAGCTGAATCCACTTAATGACTGCTTAAAGGGAACATACAAACATGTATTGCTGCATCCTGTCTCATGATATTAGCTGGAAGACTAGCTAATACGCACAAAAAGCCCAGTCCACGTTGCTTCTGCAGATGTGTTGCTTGCAGAGAGTGTGGTGCATGGGGATGCCTGAGAAGAAGGGTTGCTTTGGACAGGTTCCCCAGCAGTGACAGTAACTTACACTGTTACTTCTAGTGCTGGAGGCTCATGGGCAGCATTCCAGGGGCGGGTAGAAAAGCTTGCGTTTGTACTTTCCCTTTAAATAAGAAAGGTTGGCTCACATGTTCCTCATACTTCTCAATGAATGTACTGTATTACCATTTAAAAAAAAATTCAATGAAATTATACTAGATTGGTCTCCTTTTGTTATCTGGTCCTTGTTTAATTTGTTTAAGGGTTTTTGTATACAAAAGTTTACATTTTTATGTATATTTTTCTTGTGTAAAAAACAATGTAATATGTGTATAAAACACTGTATGTATTATCTGTATATAGTGTGACAAAATGATTTTCTTTCTTTCTTTTGGATGTATTAATAAATCTTGCTGTGAAGTAACTGTGTTTACTGTGATGCAACTCTCTTCTCCAAGCCATTTTTTCTAAGTCTTGGATGTATGGATATTTCCCAGGCTGAAATCTGTTCCATAAAGTGATTTCTTTATTCTTTAAAAAATATCTTCATTACAGTTATTAAACTGTCCTTTCCTTAGATAGCTGTAGACTGATTCTGCTCTTGCTTACTCTCTATTGCTTTCTAATGACATCAGCTAATTAGTTTTGCAAGCAACCTGGGGGCTTCAGTCTCAGCTCTCATTCTAATTATAGTGCTTTCTAGCTCTGGAACAGTGGCCTGGAGACCAGACCCTCTGAATCTTGTTTTCTGGTTTGAATTTGCAGAACTTGTAGTACAATTAAGGAGTGCAGAATAGAATTTTGTCTTCTATGTTCTTATGTTTTCTGAGATCTTAAAAATATATACCTGGTTCATCACTGAAACTAGTAAGCTGGAGTTTGCTGTTACTTGGAGGCTTAACACGTGGATGAGAAATGATGGTTGCTGAGGTGCCATGGTCAGCTTTTGGGCAGGTTCACAAGGCTCGGGCTTGCATGTGATGAATATGTGAATTGGTGAAACACTGGAAATCACTGCTGCCATGTTCAGACACAGACAGCCGTGCACTGGGGAAAAGCTGCTTTTCCTGCCACCTTGCTGCTGCTGGTGCGAACTAGACTGCCTTGGCTGGCACTAACCTGCTAGTGCTGGATTTGCTCACAGAGTGGCTTGGAGGATGTCCTCTCTCTTCAGACAGAACTACACTTTGGATGCTTTGCAGTAAGTAGATGGCAGCTGCATCTTCCTCTCACCTTTGTTTTCTGAAGTCTTCCCCTTTGCTTCCTGACATGAGGGTATGTGCTCCAAGTGGAGGTTGTTTTCCTGGTCTCCATATCTAATGTATTTGAGGTTGAAACTTGCAATAGAAAAGCAGTGATGTCCTAGGTGAGGCCATCTTCCAGGTTCTGTTTTTCATAAGCAGTCTCACTTAATGCTGCCCTGATGATTGGAGTGGCTATCAGCAAAGATTGATGAGAAGTGGATTTAGTAATTTGACTTTCCTTGCTAATGAACAGTAGCCCAGCCATTCTAGCCAGTGTAATTAGAGCATCGTTTCACAGGCTGAGTGGTAAGCACTGTCAGTGAGTGATGTTGTTTTCCATGCTAACACATGCTGCAAAGATTCTGTTGAAAGGACAAACCCGTTTTGGGCTTTAGTACCTTGTCTTCTCGGGGTGGGAGTACACAGAGTGCAACACCCAGATGTTGTCAAGACAGAACAATGACAAAAAATAAGACACTTAAAGCAGATAAAGGGGAGTGCAGTAGCCTGAGTTCAATGCAATGTAGCTAGAGAAAATCTATTCCAAGCTTGTCCATTGTAGGGGGTTTTCAAGGTTATGGCCCTGAGGTATTTGGATGCTATAGAGGTAATAGTGACAAAGTAGTTCTGGGCTGTTACAAAGGCAGTTCTAGCTCTGTGTGTGGACATTGCAAAGCTGATGTTTCAAAGTACTGTGCTCCTAAGCATCACTCAAAATGGTGAGAGGTGGAAAAGTTTATTTGTATGGAGAAAATTGTTAAAAATATGCTGTTAACCAAAGAGCAATAGTAAGTTGAAGAAAATATTAAGCACGAAGAAAAATGGGGACTCTTCTCTGGGGATGACTCCCTGGCAGAAGTAGAGTTGCTTAGTCTGGTCATGAGCTAGGTGTTCTCAGCATGGGCATGGCAAGAAGAGACAGACTGAGACTCCTCTGCTGGCCGAGCCAGAGACCAGCTGAATCACCTGGGGTTTTTTTCCCCCAGCATTTCCATGAACAACAAAGAAATGCTGCTCTGAGAAAATGATTGCATGGCTCATGGTCTGAAACTTTACAAAGCTGTCAGTGTTTTAGTGCCACTTTTCAAAACACAAATAGGTTTTGTTTGAAGTATCAACTCAGAACGAATGTGGCACATCTTTCTTGTATTCTAACAGTCCTCTCCAGCTCCAACAGTAGCTTTTCAATAGTTGGCAATTATTTTCTCAGCAAAGCTCATTTAGTTTGTACTTGAAAAGCAGGCACAGCTTTGTTACAGGAGCAAGTGTTGCTCTTGTATTTGGTGAAGCAATTGAAAGCATAAACCTTTATTAAATTTGGGAACTGGCTTTCTGCAGAGGTGAAGACAACCTCTTTCTTCCCACATAGTCACAGACAATTGTCCTGTCTGCAGGAGTTAAGGGGAGCTGCTTCACCACTCCCCCATGAGCTTTCATGCCAAGTGCAGGGCTGGTACTCTGCAGCTGTCAATCTGAACTGAGGAGAGATGATACTTGTTTTAAGGGTCTAAGAGGTGATGGTCACGTTTACTGGCATGAGATTCAGCCCATAAATGGCTGCCTTTTTTTATTGCTATTGCTAATTTATGACTTGAAGGTGCCAGTGAAGAGTCTTGGTATCACTGAATCTAGTAAGAACATTTAAGTGTTGCTGCTAAAAATGTCCCTGAAAGCAAAGTAGCTTTGATATTCAAATAGAGTCTTGTGCTTCTGTGAGGAAAGTAGTACAAACCTTCTACACCCACATCCACTAACTCCCTTGACAGATGACCTTAGGACTAAGGATCTTGTGTGTCCTCTTCTACCCTCCCGTGTCCCTTGTGATGACTGGTATAGCCACTGATGTAGAGGAGAGTCCTGTAATGTGAGCTCAGTCTAGCTCTGATGCCTGTTTCTGCACAGCATGAGCACCGGCTTCAAGTTCTTCCTTGTTTAAATGTAAGGCATTTGCTTTCACGCTGAATAGCTCTTGATGGAAGAAACCCCCTGTAATCAAACAGCAGCTTCCATGGGGCACTTGCAAATCTGATCTGCAGGGCCCTCTGCTCTGATGTCTACCCGGTAGCAGAGGCAGGTTTAGGCTGCTGATACAGATGTAAATGCTGTCATGCTGGCCAATATTTTCTCACAACTCTCTTGGGTTCTGCAAGCTTGTTGCCTGGAAGGGTGTCATGGGCTTCAAGCCACTTATATCTTCCCCACTGCAGCCATGTCAGATACAGCTGTGGTCCTTTGCAGCAGGGCAGCCTGCACATGTGAGAAAGTGCTGAGGTGAAAGGGAGGGGAGAGTGTCTCCCCAGAGACACTGGGGAGACCAGACTTGCAGACTGGTGCTCTGAGCCTGCACTGTGACCCCAGCTGGCACCTGACATGACATCCTCCCTGTCTATTTAATCCTTCATCAGGACACCTGTGTGGTACCTGGTACAACAGGGTATGGCTCATGATAAAAAGAACAAAATGCTAAACACCATCTTGGCTTCTCTTGGATTTTAAATGTGTTGAGAGCATTTCTCTTCAAGCTGTGGCTTTCTTGCACTGAGGCTTTCCATGTGCTAAGAGTGGCAGCACTCTTGAAGAAAAGCATTGGGCCCAAACTCCAGCTGAAAGGGTAGTTGCAAATCCTGCCCACTCAGCTGGTGCTAAAGCATCAGCAAGAATAGAGAGGCCAATTTCATCATATTTAGGCCAGGACTCTGTCAAAGTTTGACTTCAAGCTGTGAGTTGCAGTTAGAGTACTGCCACACCAGCAGGGACGGTCCATGTTCATGCCAATGCAGGACTGAATCCTGGAAGTGGTCACAGATGGCATAAGCAAAACTACTATTGGCTAAACTAACTTCACCACGTGTGTTTACTTTCATATGAATGGTTATATGCAGATCTGCACGCGCCTCTACAGTGGTCTCTCTTCCCCATTCTGTGTTCAGCATATCTTGCTTATCATCCTCATTCCTGTTATTCCAGGAGGCTTCAAGGACACTGCCTCTGGGGCTGCAGGCTGGGTTGTGCAAATAGGCCTTGAGCAAAATATCATGCCATTGATCTGCTAGGATATTCTCTACAATTTCTTTTTGCACAACCCAGGCTTTGGATATCACCTGTTCTAGACCTTTGCAGATACAAGATAACATACAGCTTAGTATAATTAACCTTATTAACACTATAACAAGAATTCAACCACCTAGTAATGCCCCAACTGACTAACCAACTTCCATGGGTTCATTGTCTTCTTTCAGTGCTTGTAACTCGTTTTGCAGTTGTTTTAGTTGTTTATGGATGGAGACTGAGTGGTCAGAACTAACAGTGAAAGCATGCACCCACAAGCAAGCTTTAATTGGTTCAGCACTTGTGTTTAAGCCACCCTTTTCCCCCAGGGATTGGTCAGTCCCTTCACTGCAAGTGTCCATCCTTTCCGTGCAGATGTCCCATCGTTACGGCGATGATTTCATCCTCTCCTCTCTTATGGATAACAACTCTGGTTGAAACTTGCTTTCTCTGTTCTTGGCTGGACTCCCGCTTTCTTCTTCTGCAAGTTCAAGGTCAGTTCAGCCGCACACTGGGGCCCTCAGAGCCTGGATTGTTCACTGCTAACAGTGAGTGCTCCTTCTCCTGTAAGAAATTTTTTATAAATTGCCCTTTTTCCTTTTTAGCAATCCAGACAGTTTTTATCATTCTTGACACCATGCTTTGTACCATTAGCAAAATACAAGGAACAAGTAGCATCAACACAAGGAGAACAATTAAAACAATTAATGTCTATAAATATGTGAGGGGTGGGTGTCAGGAGGATGGAGCCAGGCTCTTATCAGGGTCATCTGGTGACAGGACAAGGGGCAATGGGTGCAAGCTGGAACATAGGAGGTTCCATATAAAAATCAGAAGGAACTTCTTCAGAGTGAGGGTAATGGAGCCTTGGAACAGGCTGCCCAGGGGGGTTGTGGAGTCTTCTTCTCTGGAGATGTTCAAGACCCACCTGGATGTGTTCCTGTGCGACTTGGTCTAGGTGATCGTTCTGTGGCAGGGGGATTGAACTAGATGATCTTTTGAGGTCCCTTCTGTTCCCTAATGATTCCATGATTCTATGATTCTGTGATTCTGTTCACTTACAGCTTCCCTGTGTTTTTCTTGTGTTTTGTGCTGATCCCTCCAAGTGCTGGGAGAGCTGCCTGGGTCCAAGAGTCTTGAATTTTTTACAACCAATAAAAAGTTTTCAAAATGATGATTTTTGTTAGAAAATGGAAAATAAAATCAAAAAATGTTCTTTGGCATCACCTGATTTTGATGAAATAATAATGTGGAATTGGAAGATGGGTTTAAGGGGTGATACTTTAAGTGCCTAGAAGCATAAGGATGGGTTAAATCCAAGACATGTGAAGCATCTTGGGTTCTTCTCTGTGCATTCCTGCTGCCTGTTGGTGCAGACATTTGAATATGCTGCCCGAATCTGCATTAGCAGAGGGTGCCTCCCTGAATGTGTAGTTTCCTATAATTTGTGCCCTCAGCAATCTGTGTGTGTTTGCTATGGTTGCTTTAGTACACAGCTTTTCCAGGCCAGCTGAGTGCCTAAAGTCAGTAAAGCCACTTGACTTATATCTGAGAGCACTTGGTTGCTGGGGTTTTGTTTGTTTGCTTGTTTTTTCCCTTAACCAGTTTAATGCCTTCTTTAATCCTGCAGAATTTAATTTTTCTGTTAACCAGCATTTGCTCAGTTGAGCCAGAGAGTTTCCTCTGTTATTAATCTCATTTTTTCTGCTCTCCTTTGGGTCCTACTGCTTAATATAGCTTTGGGGTTTTTTTCTCCTCCTTTTCTCCCATTGTTTTGCCCATTCCATACAATGTTTCTGTCTTGTCTTCTCCATCTCCTTTCCCTTCAGACTGCAACTAAAATTGTTGCTGAAGACATTCTGGTAAGCAAAATTAGATTCCTAGAGTTCTGAGTTGTTCCTTGTCAGACCTTATCCTCTTCACTTGGTTCCTTCATCTCTACCAGCTCTGCCCAGACACGAGGTGCTGCTTGGCAGAATTACTCCTAATACTCCTAATGAAGAAACTAGAAGCAGTTAAGTTCTCATACAGATCTCTCTACTCAGCTATCTGAGGTAGGCTTCTACAGAGATGATGGAGTTGAGGATCTTAACAAGTAATCTCTCTTAGAAACATTCAGCAAAGCTGCTGTGTTTCGCATGCCCTGCACAGCTGGCTGCCTGTAGCACATTTGCTGTGATGACACACCATGATGATCAGACTCTTTCCTATTACAAATGCTTGAATTCTAGCAGTACTGCTCTGTTGGCTCCGAGGTTGTTGGGAACACACCCCCATGCTATGGGGAGTTTCATGAAGATCATGCTGTGTCTTTTTGAGTAAGCCCCTACTCACAGGCATCACTGCTGCTATCTGCCTTTGCCAGGTGACAGAGAACAGGGCTGGTAAATGGCATCTTAACCCTTACCTGATTAACGGAATCAGGCACTATATCCCTTCATTCCTCTCTGTAACATGGGATATTTAACCACAAAGTTTCTACCTGTCTCTCCCGGTTTCTTCCTGGATTTTATTTCTGGTAGTCTTAACCAATGTCAGGATCAGTATCAAGCTGGTCAAACCAAATCTATAAGAGACAAACAATCCATGGTAGCTCTAAATATAATCTAAACTGTACAGAAAATGATGGAAAATGCCAGCAGAGAAGTGACTCAGTGTGACTAAATCTGTTAAGCACCAGTGGGTGACACACCATCCTTATCTTCCAGCTCTGGTGTCTGCCTGTGTTTTGGAAGCCTATCTCAGTTTTGTAAGCTCTCCGTTATCTCATGCACCTTACCATCACTGCAGCACCTGGCGGCACAGCTGGCTTCACCAGCACCTCCCATGCTTTTTGCTGCCCTTCTTCCTCCTTGTCTCTGTAGTGCCCAGCAGCTCTCTCCTCAGGTGGACAGCCTGCAGGTTTTGCTCTTTTACACCACAACCTACTCCAGTGGATCTAAGCTCTTGCTATCAGCTCTCTCTGGTCTGCTTTCACCTCTTGTACAAAGCTCCAATTTTTAGACCATGGAGCTGTGATAGGCAGTATTTTCAACTTCTTGCTGTCTTATCAGTCTCACCTTCCAAAGCTGCTTACCCTGTCCTATATGGGCAGCCATCCGGGTGTGAGACTGCCTGACTGGTAGACTGGTGGATTTTAAATACCATGCTCCCTCCATGTTTCCAGTCCCGTGATTGAAACACAGCCTAATTTTAAAATCCATCAAAACCATAAAAGAAAATTCTCTTCTTGCTTTGGTAATTTCTAACACCACAAATCTAAATTCACTTATTCATGTAATTTATAATTCTGCTTTGTTTTCCTTCTGCCTCCTGCTTTTCCACCAGCTGTTTGGGACTTGATTTGTAGTGCAAGGTGGGATTTGATGGAGGGGGTACACTGGTGAGAGCAAACAGCTTCAACCTCTTGACTTGGAGTATTAGGTTTTATGGGTTTCCCAGTGCTATAAACCCAACACATCCTACTTAATTTTTCACTTTGGACACCATTCTGTTTACTTTTCTTGCAAGGTTTTATACCAAGATAAGCATTCTCAGAGGTTTTTGTTTACTCAAGGAGAATGGCTTGGCAAAGGGAAGTATTAGTGAGCAAGGCTTGCCTTGTGAAACTGCTTTATGGCTGTAATTTTTCTGTGAAAAATGCCGGACGCAACAATCAAGAATTAAGTTTGCTACTTCTGTTTTCAAACAGGTAATTTGCTAATTATTCACTCGAGGATTGTTTCTTGCTAACAGTCTAGCTGTGTCCATGGCATCCTTGTAACTCTCCTGCTGTCAGGATCTAGGCAGGAGAGAAATGCTGCTCCTGGGTTGAAAGTAGAGGAGGGGGGCAGCTACCTGATTGCTCTCCTGCTTTCCTCTGCAGCCACCCTGGGTGCCTCACTGGAAGATGGTGGGGCATGCAGTGAGCAACAGAAACAGCTTCTTGAAAGATCAGTTTCCCTCAGCCGCAAAGCAGGACCTGGAATCCTGTGTCCAGTTCTGGAGGCCACAACAAGAAGGGCATATAACTGTTGGAACAAGTACAGAGGAGGCCACAAAGATGATCCAAGGGTTGGAGCAGCTTTGCTATAGGGATAGGCTGAGGGAGCTGGGGTTGTTCAGCCTAGAAAAGAGAAGACTCTGGGGTGACCTTATAGCTGTCTTCCAACACCTGAAAAGAATCTAGAGAAAGGCTGAAGAAGGATTTTTCCCAAGGGTATCTAGTGATGGGACAAGGGGAAATAGCTTTAAACTGAAGGAGAACAGGTTAGGCTAGATCTTAGGAAGAAGTTCTTTAGTGCAAGGGCAGAGAAACCTTGGAATAAGTTGCTTGGAGAGATTGTAGATGCCCCCTCCATGGATGTGTTCAAGGACAGATTGGATGAGGCCTTGAGCAGCCTGGTCTGGTGATGTGTCCTTACCCAAGGGAGGTTGAAGTAGGTGATCTCTAATGTTCCTTCCTGCCTAAGGTGTTCTGTGATTGTGTGGTTTTCACTTTACAGCTATAGTCTGTGTTGAGTTCCAGGCAGCATCACAACACAACTGCTGCCTATCCAACTTAATCTTTGATGGTGAGAGATCTCTATTGGATTAGTGAGATTAAAATCAAAGTTTGCATTTATGATTTCCTTCCCTGATGAATACTTGCTGGCAGTCTAACACAGCTAGGCAGTCCTCCATATCTGAAATATGCCCAAACAGCCAGTTCTTCCAGACCAGCACTGGAGTCAATGCTAGACCCAACCTGTGCCAGGATGGCAGGCCTGTTTGAATGGACCTTGGTCAGAACTGTGTTCCCCAGCAAGTGCATGGGAATTGCTCAATGTGGTGTCAGGTCCTGTGAAGGAGCAAGCAGCAAGCAGTGAGAAGCCAACCAGTCAGCCAAGGGCAGGGCAAAAATACCGCAGCAAAGAGGGTGACTTGACCTACTTGTTCCATCAGCTTTAGTTTTGCATTCTGTATTCTTATTTCATTGCCCAAACTCTGCAAGGAGCAACAGACCATCATAAGAAGGTTTTGTAATATAAGTAGTGCCTGAATTTGTAATAATCAACTCAAAATTGTTTGTGACCCACACCAGTTTTATTCTGGAGTGGCCATCATGATGCTGCCAGCAAGCTCCTGGTGTGACAGCATGTGAGAAGCAGAGCTGGGGCTCTGCAGAGAATGCTGAGGAGCAGGACAGGGCCCTCGATTCCAATTGTTCTTTTCAAACCAATTACATCCTGCAGTATGTGTTTTAACCTGTTCAGAGGTTCACATGTGTAGAAACGATGTTCCCCAAGCACCATGAGATAAGGGAGAGTGTGGGGAAGTAGAATATCTTTATTAGTTTTTGCAAGGAGAGATTCTCTTTCACTTTTCATTTCCTCTGGTGTTTCCTTTCTGCATTTGTGCTTTAACGGTAAGTTTGATTCTGTCCTGATAGCATTCAAGTGAAGGCTTACATATTTCATCAGGATTGAATCCTTTGTTTTCAGGGCTGAAAGTCCCACACAATATGAAGCAGTCACAGCCATGTACACATCTGGAGTCCTTTCACCTGCTCCAAGCAGGCCCTTCCTTTTTTCCTATTCACTCTCATTACTTAATTTCCTAAAGAGGCTGCAGCTCTTTAATGCCTGAGTGACATATGTTAAAATGTCTACTTGGGCTCTTCCACTAAGTGGTAATTCAGTGTCTCCTGTTTCCAGAGCTGAGGAAATACAGTTCCTTCACTTTAGCTCATTACTCTTTAGGAAATTGCTTTTCTTGATTATCCTGACAACCTGGTTTTTGACAGCTCCAGACTCACTGGATGAAGCTCCTGCGGTCTCTGCATCAGTTTTTTTCCTTGAGACTTCTCTCTCTGTCATCTATCGCGTCCTACCTAGAGAGGACCTTTTATTTGATATGTTTCTTTCCTCTGCCAATAGAATCTGGGTGTCAGGATGCAATTTACGATGCTGATCATGAAGGGTTACAAAAAAACCTGGTTTACCTTCCCTTCTCCAACAAGGTAATGATTTAGGCTCATGGAGATCTCCAGGGGTGAAGTTGTATTACCCATTTCTGTGCTAATGTAACTTTTATTGACAGGCTTTGTAGAAAGAGCCATCACTTGGGTTGTCTGGAACAGGAACTTAAGGAAAGCATTAGTGAAGACAGACTACAGGGAGCACTCCTTGCAGTTTCTTATCAAAGTAACTTAACCAAAGTAGAGGAAAACCCACAGATTTTCTGCAGAGAGCTGTTGCAAGACCTTGTGCTTATGACCACATACAGATAAGCCCTAACTATGACTGTCTGAACATCATTCTCCTTCGTCCTTCATGCTATTTCCTGTGCATATTAGAAGATGGGCTTTCCTTTTCCCACGCTTTGTGGTCCCCAACCCATTCACTGACAGCTCCTCTGGTGCTGGGAGCACTGGAATGGCCCTTATTGTGTTGGTTTGCTCTGTGACTCCAGCATCTGGGTCTTTTTACAGCTCTTTGTGGTGTCCTCTGATGTTGTCTTAGGAGACCCAGGTCCAAAGGGAGGTGGTTCCATGCTGAGACACCTGGTTATGGCTAAACCAGACATGTCCTTGTGCTCCTGCACATGCTTCTTGATGCTGTAGGCTTATGATAGCACTTTTCTACCTCTCAGGGACATCTTGAAGAGAAAGCATATGACTGTGAGGAGTTCCCATGCCATGTGAGAGAGGAGGCAGCACAGATGGAAATCTAGACCAGTTCACAAGAAGAAAACACTATACCAACACAAGGAACTATTTATACTTAACAAGAGTTTTGCATTTGAGCTCTAGACTTAAGTAAGCCTACTTTCTTCTTCAAAAATGTTTCACTTCACCCACACAAGGGTTGTGACTGCAAACCATCCCACCTCTCTTTGGGGCTGTCCTGAACCAGTCAGTCATCTATCTGCTGCAGAAACCCCTTTTGTGAGCAGAGTGAATCTCCTTGTTCTCAGTTTCCATCATCTCTAGGTCACAAATTAAAGAATGGTTGTCTGTAACTCGATGCAGCCACTCTCAGGAAGCAGAAGGTTCCTGGCTCTTCCCTTCCATCATACCCCACCAAGCATTACATGTTTCTAGCAAAGCTTCCCCTTAATTCACCTTTTGCTGGTGACACCAGGTAAGAAGTGTTTACTTGCTGGAGACCTGCAGATGTGTGTTGATGTTCCTTTCTTAAGTGCTGCTCTGAACAAGTATCTTGTCTTCGGGTGTAATGAACCACTCAAGTTTCTCCTTGTCTCGTCTTCAGCTCTGAACATTTTTTGGTAGCTTCCCAGGACAGGGTGATGGGAAGAAATGTTACTAGATGAGAGTACTCCTTACTGATTGTTCTTTCAGCTGTGATAAAAGAGCTCCTGAAGGGTATTCATCCCCAAAGTTCTCTTTCAGGAGAGAAGACAGACTGTCCAGAAGCAGCTCCAGCATTGACAGGCTGTCAAGAGGGTCTTGTGGTCCTTTTAGGGATGTAGCAAGTGTGTCTGCCCAGCTTTGCAAGTGGCAAGGGCTGCTCTGTCCTCCTGCTGGCCCTAGTTCAGGCTTCACTGGCTTGCCTTGGCTTTGTCTTAGGTTTTGTTCTTGCTTTGTTGCTGCATTTACAGCAGCCTCAAACCCACAGGTGTGCTTTTCTCTTGACAACTCTTTAATCTGGCATTAAACCTTGACACTAGCCTGTGGGGACAATTCATGACACCTGCAAATTACAACTGTGTGAGTATTGAGCTGCTCCATTTGCAAGCGCAGTCAGGTATTTTGGTATCTAAGGCCTGTGGATTGTGCATCTGCATCATCTCTCAAGCAAGTAAACTGATGGAATTTGCTCAGCAGAGCTTTTGCATGTGCAGACAGGTGTGATTGTGTTGCTGTGCATGGTGTGGTGGACTGGGCCCCTCTCTGTGTCCAGCATTGTGTATCAATGGTAGTGATCCTTGCAAAAAAAACCCCAGTTCCTGCCCTTCCCCTGTCCTCCACTGGCTTTGGGAACAACTCTCTGTGTTTCCCTTCTGTTCTCCTGGTTGTTGCTGAGGACCTGAGACTTACCTTGGACCTCATACCAGGGTACCCTAACCTAGCTTAATCCTACACCACAGCCAGTAGGTGAGGTTTGCAGCCGGGATACCTACCTGGTCCTCAGTGCAGCACATACATCCTTGGCCACTTAATAAGAGGACCTGCATGCTTTTGGTCAAGGGTCCGGTTTTCTGGAGCCCACCATCTCTAAATTGCCTCAGCTCTGCAGAAGGCAGTGTGTGGTGTGCAAGCAGTTAAATTGAGCAGGGATGTGGTAGTCTTTATCTCTTGTGTCCTTTCAGCTAATCTCAAGTAATTTTAAAAGCTCATATTTTGATCTCTGTGTATACGGAAAACAGATTGGCTCCAAAACTTCATCCCAGCAGCACACAGGATCACCACTGCTCAGCTCACCATCAGCACATGTGGCTTTCTGTCATGTCCTGGGCCTTGGGGCAGTGGGCAGACCTCTTCCATGATGGTCCCAGAGGCTGGTTGAGCTTCAGGCAGCAATACCCCTTGCAGCCTGTCCAGTGGGACCTCACACCAGGGAATCTGGGTAGAGGTCAGCCCCTGGCCCTAAATGACCCTGAGAGATGGGCAGTGACAACAACCGGGTAGGGAGGATGTTGCATTCTTGGCCAAGGCGGCAGCTTGGTGCAGCCATACCCAAGGCAGTCCTGAGCTGTCACCTACAGGGTCAAGAGTGCATGAGGCTGTCCTGGGCAAATGGTAATGCTATTCTTGGAATCCAAAATGAAGTTTTAGGCAACTGATCTGCCAGGTTGTTTTGGCTGGGAAATCATAGCCCTATGACACTGTCATGTCCATGGGGCTGTCTGTGATCCTGCTGGAAGCCACAAGGGATGGGGCTGTCTCCAGGGCTCAGCATGGGGCTGGCAGGGTGCAGGACAAACATTACCTCTTCAGCGTTATGAGCACAGAAAGTGCAAAACATGGCAAATCCTGGTTTTCCTTCTAATATTTCTTTGCTGGAGAAAATGCTGGACCCAGAAGACCCCCTGCCCTCCATCCCATAACGGGGTGTGTCTTGCAGTTTCTCCTGCTGCTGACATTGGTGATGTTTCCCAAGCACAGCAGCCCTGTGCTTGGCTGGTGGATGCCAACTGCCCTCCTTCTCCTGCCCTAACTTCCTTACCTCTCAAAAGTGGATGAAATTGCTGTCTACTCCATGGTCTGGCTAGAGGCAAAGCTATGTGAGGCTGGTGTTCACAGCCACATGTTCTGGGTGGGAGGTAAATGCGTCTCCAAAGCCAAACTACTGTGAAAATGCCAGGCCAGGCACATGAGTGGGATGGGCAAAGTGGGCTGCCATGGAAGCAGATGCCCTGCAGGACAGATAGACAAAGTGAAATCATTAGACAGGCAAGCAAGACCATGATTATACAGAGAAGAATTACCTACAAATGCAAAAAATCAGAGTGTCTTGGGGAAAGCAGTCACACAGAAGGGATGAAGAGCTCAGCATTAGCCTCCTCTTGGGAAGAGTGTCAGGGCATTAATAACTTGCCAAGGCTGTGATTTCTGGTGAATGCCTGCTAAGTAAGTGATTTGTTCATTGCTGGCAGACAACTGCTTTGGGGGTGGGGTGGGGGGTGTGGTGAGGAGACAGAGTGGAACAGCTCACGCTCATCAGCTTTCCCCAGATAAGGTACAGTTTGATGTTGCAGTTCCTCTGCTGTCAGAGTGGGGAGAGCTGACGGCTGCTCTGCATGGATACTGCAGTCCAGCCGTCAGCACACAGGGTCCTTTATTACAGTCTGTTATTATTATCATAATAATTGTCCTTAGAATTACTGGGTTTTGTTATTATAGGTATCTGCTAAGATCCACCGGCATCTTATTAAGTGCTATCACCTATTTTGTTAGCTGTAAATCTATGGGCAGGTGTTTGGGCAAGCCACAGCCTGCCTTGCTCACATGGGGCATCTGCAGCATGAACTGGGACACTCATGGAGTGTAGGGATATGCACGCTTGTAAACCAGAATGTAATTTCTTACCCTTCTTGCTCTTTCTTCCATATGACAATGCCAAAAACAGACAAAATAAAACTTCAGTATGTGGAGAAATGTGGCCTGATGTACCTGTGGAAAGGCAGAGCTAAGAGTGGTGATGTTTTCAGGTGCAGAAAAAGTGGCTGACACCATCTGGCTTCCTTAAGGCAAGCCACTGCAGTGAATTAGCTGGCATGGGGGTTGAGTCTCAAGTCAGGAAGATCCACGGATGCAGGAAGCAGCCTACATAAAAAAAGGTCAGAGCCAACGCTGCTGCACTGTGCAATGCTGCTGACAGGGTGCAGGTGGGAACACCACAGGTGAAGCTCTCACAAACCATGATTTCCACTTGCTGCTGTCTGTCTTGACACAAAGGTACCTGGAGGAGGTGTGTGGTGTTTGGATTCAGCAGATTCACAAGGTGGAAGCAGCCAGTCAAGGTGTCTGCAGCACCTGAGCTCTGAGTACAGGTGCAGCACCCTGCTAACTTGGCCATCATCCCTCTCTGGGCCCTTCCCTGGTGCAGTCACAGTATGTGTCACTGGCTCTGAAACACCATGCACACGGTGTCAGGAGAACTGTGAGGCTGCAGGGCAGCCTGGGTTGCTGATGAGGCTGTTAGCGCTCTTTCAGTCATCCAATGTACAAGTCCTTATGAGAAGGCACTGGCTCAGTCTTAGCTCAACTGGAAAAGTGCCGATGACTGGAAATGTCATCAGCTGCTTGTGGGCCAGGCTGGCCCTGAGCTGATAAGGAGCAACGTGAAATAAAAATGTCAACGTGAAACTGGTGAAACACAGAGGGTGGTTGCATCTCTTGTCTGTCCTGCAGGAAGCAGGGTCTATCCAGCAGGAAAGCTGGACTTTCCCTAAAGACTCACTGAGGAAACTCATCTCTTAAAAAAAGCCAAAAAGTGGCTGGTCCTATGTGCTGCAGAGGAGAACTGAAGCTCTTACCCTCTTTTGTGAGTCTGTTGGGCAAGTAAACCCAACTTCTATTGCTTTCTTTATCTTTTCAAGGAAAATCTTGTGATGTTCTGGCTCAAAACCTTGTTTTCCTGAAGTTCTGGTGTATGGTGGGGAAAGGAGACTCAACCAGGAGACTAAGCTCTCTCATTGGCTACCTGCACTTGGAGCACCACCTGGGCATTAGGTTTGGGCAGTGGCTCCTCTTACTCCATACAAAGTGTTCACTTAGAACTCATAGGAACACCAAATACTGGAGCCCTTGGGCATGGAGAAATGCCAGAAACTACTATCTAATCTTCCCTCTCTGGTGAGAAGAAAACGTTACTTTTCCATAGACAAAGCCCAAACCTTGTGATTTCCAGAGCAGAACCGTGTCCAAAAATGTCACCTGGGTCTTGAAAGTGTCCATGTCCCTTCTCCACATTTACAGAAATAACCAAATCTCAGGAGGTTTAGGGAACTGCATGTGCACAGTCAGCAGATCCTAAATAACTAATGCACTCCTGAAAGCAACCTGTGAGCATTTCCCACCAGGTTTTAGTGAGAAATATCTGAAAGAAAGATAGGAGCCGTAGAAGAAAAAGGCAGTGGTTTACAAAGGCTGTGGCTGGCATCAGTGCTTTATGTCACTACAGCACAGGGCTGCAGGACTAGGGAAATTTTATGTGTTCTTCGGATTCCTTGTTCAAACTCTGCCCCTGGCCACTTGGGGTGTTAAACCTCTGGTACTGAGATCAGGGCCCCATGGGATGTGTTGTGCATCGTGTGGGTTGCTTTGTGCATTGTGGGGTGTGTTAGCTCGTTGTGGGATGAGTTGCGTGTCCTGTGTTGATGCCTTGTGGGGTGCATTTGGCATCATGGGGTGTGTTGTGTGGCTTGTGTTGGTGCATTGTGCAGCGCGTTAGTGCATCGTGGGGTGTATTGCGGGATGTGTTGCACATGGTGTGCGTGTGCCCAGATGGCAGAGTGAGTGTCGTGGATGGGCTCTTCCTTCTCCTGCCGGGGCACAGCCCGGTGCCAGCTCTCACTTCCCTCGCTGCTCGGGCTCCTCCCGCGTTCTCTCACTCCTCTGTGAGCGGGATGTGTCCGCTCGCTCTGGCGGCACGGTTCCGTGGGAGCTGTGGCTCCTCGCTGGCCAGTGCTGGGGGGACCTCTGTCGCTTCCGCTAGGTGGAGCTCGGGGCTCACACACCGGCCACTCTCCGCACCGCTTCGGCCCCGGAACTGCGGCGCTCGGGCCGCGCCCGGGCGGCCCCGGCAGCAGGGATGGGGCTGGTGGGGGCTGGCACCCACCCCACATGGCCCGTGCCCAGCCTGGTGCCTGCGGGGTCACACAGTGCGACCTCATTCCTCTCTCAACCCAGACAAACCCCGAGGAGCTAAAGCAGCATTGTATGAGTGGCAGGCAAATGGGTGAGAGCACAGCACAGGAGATGCTGCACTGGTAGAGGTTGGTGTGGACCCACTTGTGTCTTTGAGGGCTGTGTCATAGCTGGGTTTAAGGAGAGGTAGAATAACTGGTTAACCATGGCTTGGACAAGTGTAGCTCTGCTGGGTTAAACATTAGTGAGATGGCCAGACTCAAAGTGGTGGATGCACTTACGTCCGGTTGGTGATCAGTCACAAGTGGTGCTCCCCAGGGCTCAGAACTGGGGCCACTCCTTTTTGATATCTTTACTGATCTGGGCAAGGGATTGAGTGAACCCCCAGCAAGTTTGCAGATGATGCCAAGTTTTGCAGAATTGTTGGTTGTCATGGATTTGACAATGGATACCCTTGGAAAAGGAATTGGCTGTATGGTCACACTCAAAGAGTTGTGATCAAAGCCTTGATGTGCGAGTGGAGGTCCATTACAAAGCAGTGTTCCTCAGGGGTCTGTTCTGGGTCCAGTGTTGTTTCAGATCTTTGTTGGTGGCATGGACAGTGGCATTGACTGCACCTTCAACCCATTTGATGTCACCAATCTGTGTGGTGTGGTTGACAAGCTGGAGGGAAGGAAGGCCATAGGGAGGGACCTTGACAAGCTTGACAGCTGTGCTTGTGCATTCCAAATAAGATTCAACAAGTTCAAGTGCAAGGCCCTGCATCTAGGCCAGAACAATCCCAAACACAAATACATGCTGGTTGGTGAATGAATTGAAACAGTCCTGAGAAGGACTTGGGGCTATTAGTAGAAAAGGAGCTCAACATAAGCTGACAGTGCATGAGTGCAGCCCAGGTAGCCAACTGTGTCCTAGGCTGTATCAAAGTAAGTGTCACCAGCAGCTCAAGGGAGGTGACTCTACCCCTCTACTTTGCTCTTGTGAGACCTCGACTGGAGTACTGTGTCCAGTTCTGAAGCCCTCAGTTGAAGAATATGAAACTGTTGGTCCAAGCCCAGAGGAGGCCACAAGAATGATCAGAGAGTTGGGGCACCTCTCCTGTGAAGATAGGCTGAAAGAATTGTGGCTGTTCAGCTCTAGGGGTACCACAAAGCAGTCTTTCCAGTACCTGAAGGGGGCCTTCAGGAAAGCTGGAGAGAGACTTTTTTTATGGGGACTCTAGTGATAGGACAAGGAGGAATGTTTTCACACTGAAAGAGTGGATTAGATTTTAGGAAGACATTCTTTACTGTGAGGGAGATGAGGCCCTGGAACTCGTTGCCCAGGGAGGTTGTGGATGCCCCCTCCCTGGAAGTTGGATGGGGCCCTGGGCAACTTGGTCTAGTGAGAGGTGTCCCTGTCTGTGGCTGAGGGGGAGATTACCTTCAAGGTCCCTTTCAACCTGAACTATTCTATGATTCTGTGATGAGTTTGAGGGTAGACAGGTCTGTACAAGCTAGATTAATGAGTCAAACTCAGTTATATGAAGTTCAATCAGACCAAGTCCACATTGTTCACTTGGGGGAATGCAGTTCACAACTGCATTCAACATTACAGGCTTGGGGTAGAGTGACTGGAAATTTGCGCAGTGGAAAAAAAACCTTTGGGTGTTGATTGACTGTCTGTTAAACATGAGCTGGAAGTGTGCTCAAGTGGCCAAGAAGGCCAATGGCACCCTGGCTTGTATCAGCAACAGTGTGACCAGCCAGAGTAGGGAAGTGATTGTCTTCCTGTACTTGGCACTAGTGAGGCCACACCTTGAGTTCTGGGTTCAGTTTTAGGCACCTCAATACATTGAGGTGCTGGAGCAGGTCCAAAGAAGCACAAGTTTGGTAAAGGATCTGGAGAACTGTCCATATAAGATATGACTGAGGGTGCTAGTTAGCCTGAAGTAAAGGAGACTCAGGGGAGACCTTATTGCTGTCTACAGCTCCCTGAAAGGAGATTGCAGAGAAGTGGGAGTTGGTCTTTTCTCACAAGTGACAAGCAATAGGACAAGAAGTAATGGACTGAGGTTGTGCCAGAGGAAGTTCAGACATTGGGAAACACTTCTTTATTGAAAAGGTCATCAGACATTGGAACAGGCTGCCCTAGGAGGGGGTTGAATTTGCAACATGGACATGTTTAAAAGTCATGTAGAAATTGAGCTTAAGGACATTGTTTAGCAGTGAGCTTGGTACAGTTAGATTAACAGTTGAACTGGATGACCTTAAAGGTCTCTTCCAACCTAAATGATTCTATGGTCCTGTGTGAAGGTACACAGGTTGTTGTCCTGGCAGGCACTGAACACCTCACGTGTAGGTGTAGGAAAAAAGGGAAAAGCTTTGCTAGAATTCTTGTTTCTTGACTGGATAATTTAATCAGTGACACGAATTCCTCCCAATTGTTTCCCACCACGAGTACTTCCTATTTATTAATTTACTTCATATAAATCCATCAAGCAGCTGTCACATGTCAACTAAGGAAAGCACCCCAGAGTTTTGATGGGACTGTGTAAAAGTAATCAAAGCTCTTAATTACTTGCCTTGCAGACTCAGTTGTAGAGCCTGTTACCTACAGTGCTTGTGAAGCCACAGTGATGGGCAGAGACAACAGCAGCAGCAGGGCCAGAGGGCAAGGAAGCTCTGCCACCTCTGCCACTGGCAGGACACTTGTGGTGGGATTGACTGTTGGTGTCATTATGTCCAGGCTGGGACAAGGAGGTTCTGTGGAGGTCTCTGGACACCAGTGGTGTGACTAGAAGCACGTTTCCTTACCTTCCAGTGATTTGCTTAATCAGCCTTTACTTCCTGCTCAATCAGCCAGCTCTGGTGGGACACCATGGCTGGAGCAACAGTGAAGGGCTGCCCAGGAAAAAAAAGGTTCAGAGGCTGGAAAACCTTCCCTGGAGGGACCAGTGAAGGAAGTTTAAACTAATTTAGCAGAACAAAGGAAAGGTTAAGAGGTGACTGGATCATCATCTCTAAGTACTTATTTAGCAGTGAGACTTCTGTGAACAGATGGCTGTTTAATTTTGAGAACAAAGGCATAACAACGTATAATGCCTGAAAGATGAACACAGGCAACGAAAAGGGATGTCGTCTTTGATAACACTTAAAGATATCTACTAATGTACTTGAGAATGGGAAAATTTCCATCCTCCGATATCTTTAAATCCAGTTTGAAGATCTTTCTAAAAGACATGCTTAGGGTCAGACAGACATTAGAGACTTGTGACTTTGTGGCATATGTCTTGCAGAAGTTGTATTAAATGGTTTTATCTGATCCTTTGGTGTTAAGATCTATAGATCTCCTTGCAATAGCTCAGTCAGCCATCATAAACCTGCTAAATCCATCTGGCAGTTTGTAGATGACCGTGACGTGATACACTTTGTACACATGATACACCTCACCCCAAAACATAGTCCTGATGTGCAGCTGCAACTGTTATGGACAGTATGGCACCACTTGAGCTCCTCTTTTCCCTCAAATGGGTTTCAGTAGAGCAGTGCTTTTCCCACACTGGATTTTTGTCCTGGGATGTCTGAAGACTTTCAGCTTGATAAAAGCATGTTCTGTGGCCTGGGCTCTGCTATTTGTTGAGTACTGCTGAGCTAGCTATAGGTCATCACCTACAGAAGCCATGTGGATTTATTTCTGGCTACTCTGAAAAATGACCATAAATGAAACGGTGGGAACCAATACCTTCTTTCACATAAAACTTTACATTTTAGGAGATGTCCTCTCTTGCCTCCAGGAGATGTTCAGGTTTCTGTTCACTAAGACCGAATTTACCTGATGGGGGCATGAACCTAAAGCTCTTGGCAGCCAAATCCTCCTGATTTAAGGCTGCTGCTTGGTTTGCATTTCTTCTCCTTGGAGTCCTTGAGGTGCTCAGTTGAGCATTGCGTTAATGCTGTGCTGTGAATTTGCTATTTCTCCCTTGAATTGCTATGCTCTGTTGCCCAACCATGTGGTAGTTCCTCAGCTGATGTAAATCAGTTTAGCTCTGCTGCCTTCCCTCTGTCACGTCTCCTGGCTCACTGCCATCTTCCTGCAGCCAGGTGCCCCCAGGCAGCCACCTCAACAACCTCACTTGCTCCCATAGGCCCTGCCTGGAGTGCCAATCAAAGCCCAGTCAGCTGGGGCAGAGCTCAGCAGAATGCTGCTCCTGTCTTCTTGAGACTGGGCTCCACAGTGGCTGTGTGGAAGAGTCATCTCAGTGAACATTGCCACGAGCAATATGTAAGAAGGCAGCATCCCTGTGCTAGGTCATTAGCTTCCTGGTGGATTCAGGCTTTCACCATGACTCAGGATACTGCAGTGCATCCTTAAGATAACATCTTCTGCTTGCCAATGTGTAGGCTGGCTGCCAAAGGTGGGGGAGGAGATCTGTTGTGTTTTGTATGTGTTCATAGTAAATAGATAGATGCCAAACTGATTGCACTTGCCTTTCCATTTCTTCACTAGGAATTAAAGGAAGGGGAGATGTAGTTCTCTGTGGTCTGCCCCAACCACTGGCCCACACTGATTCGTTCCTCATGTGTCTGCAGTCACTACCTGCTGATGCAGCCAGCATGCACTCAGAAACAGCAGCACTAGCATCCACTTACTGCAGCATGGGTGGAGATCACTGACCTGCTGACCACGATGCTCTCCCACTCTGCATCTGAATGTACTGCTGGATGAAAGAAGTGCTGGTATCACTGATTATGGGTGAAAGGAACTGGGGTGCAGCTAGCAAAGTAACCTGGGGAGGCCTCTGGCCAGGGTCAGAGCTGCCCGTGGTGGGGACACCCAGCGTGGGTCAGCCCTCGGTTGTGCAGAGCTGAGCAGTGTGCTATGCCAGCTCAGCCCCACCTCATGCCCTTGGTTCTTGACTACTGGCAAGACCCCAGGACAGCATCAGTTTTTGATCTACTACTTTGTTGCCAAACCATTAACTTTTCTAGTTTAAAGGCTTAATACAAGGCCCTTATTTTGAAGGCTGCCAGCTGAGCTGCCTCTGCTTAGGACTATAATTTCCAACTGTTCTCTGGCAAGATGCTTTCTCAAATGATTTTAAAAAAATAATCAAAGTCATAACCACATCTGTGATTGCCTTTATCTCTGGGAGCTGGGAAAATTAGCTTGGAGGCTGTGAGGTGTTTTCTGAAATGGAAGTCTTCTCCTGCAGTCAGTACAGCTCCTGGTGGTGGAAAGACCAGCTGTTAATGTGGATCTTGCTGACGTTTCTGGCACTGGTGCTCCATGGCTGAGTGAAAAGAGCAGCTTAAAAGCCACCTGATTTAGGCTGTTATCCTAAAGCAGCTGTGGGTTCCCTTTATGCACACCATCCAGCTGTGCTGATACGCTGGCAGGCTGTGACCCATAAGGGGAACTGTAGTGTTAGTGAGTACTTTTACTTAAATGATGTTCTTTTTCTGTCACTTCTTCCTAGGCTGCAGTGTTGATCCTCCACCCTTTCCTAGCACAGCTGGCAGAGGAGGTGGCAACATAAATTTTTGCCTTAGAGGAGGAAAATGGCTAAGAACAAATCTGGAGCTGTGTCTAGTGCACTGCTCCTGAATTAGTGGGCCAAATGCTCTTTGGTGTAAAAAAGCCTCCCTCTATGGCAGACTAGTGAGGTTACAGTGCCTTGCTGCAGCTCAGGCTCTGTCCTCATTCCTTGTCATGTCTATGAAAAGTTGATTAGGTCCAATGGATTGCTGACTTGTTTTATGAAGAAGCTGTATAAAGTTCTTTTCTTCTGCTAGTGCTTCTATCCAGGGAGTTGTTGGCAGCGAGTGGCAAGTCTCTCAGCAATAATACATTTCAAAGTTATTATGCCAGCAGAAAAGAAACCCAAGGATTTGAACTTGGTCGTACAGTATTTCTTTATGACAGGCCAGAATACTGAAGGAATCTTTCCCCTCGGTCTCCCTAGACCTCCCTGGATCTGCAGGGCACCTGGCTCACTGCTCTGTGGGATGGTGGCAGCCACAACTGGTGCTGTTTCAGGGTTAACCCCAGGGGATGGTCATGAACATGGTTCTTGGTTTCAGCAGATCAGTCATGCTCCCAAGCCAGCTCCTGTGTTTGCTGGGAGGAATGGAGATTTGGATGAAGCTTGCCCAGCTACTGGTCATGTCCCTTGTGGCTGTTTACAGTGGGCTAGAGTCAACTTCTCCCTCTGACTTACTGCAGTAATGAACCTACTGATTGTGGTAACACGTTCGGGTAGCAAACAGTGCAGCTGAGCCTGAACCTCTGAGCTGCTGGGGTACTAACAGTGCTTTCACATAGGAAATGAGTGAATTGTCAGCCAAGACTGCCTCTTTTTGTAATGATTAACCCTCCACTAGTGATTTGATATAATATTGGAGGATGCTGAGTGCTACGATATTGATATTTAATGTGGTTCAAAGCAAGGGCTCAGGAAGCAATAAAAATTTACTCCAGCTAATGTGCAAGGGCTGGGTTGTCCCTGGGCCCATTGCTAGTGGGTGGCCTGACGTGTTTGCCACAGTGTGGCTGCCTCACCTAGCAGAGGTGGACTTTCTGGCTATTAATTTAATGAAGGCTTCATTGTGTTTCAAATTACTGGAAAAAAACTCTGATTTTTAATTTGCTATGTGTTAGAAAATCAGTCCTTTCTACTGCACAGAGCCAGAGGAGAGCGCCTTATCACTCTCTTGGAGCTCCTAGTCAGTCCTGCAGCAATGCCTGCAGTGATGTGCTTGCTGGTTGTCCAAGGGGCTGGGAGCCAGCTTGCAAATGGAGGGAGGTAAGCAGAGGCAGAGCAGGACACTAGGGCACCCAACCAGCCCCAGGACCCTCTTTGCCCCATGCACTGAGGGCTGAGGGAACTGGAGTTGGCACAAACTGGCACCACAAATAAGGTGGAAAACTGGGACAGATGAATGACTATGAGTATTGATCCTCTGGCTGCTTGTGAAGGGATTTCATTTCATAGCACTGCTAATGGCATTCTGTGGAGGATCTTGTCCATGGCTGCTTCAGTGGCATTAAGAGAATTACTTTGGACTAATGAATAGGATAAGAGTATTTCAGCCTCCTCCCTGGAAAGTAATGGTGGATCATCAAGTGTGCAGCCAATTTCAGCCTAGTCACTTGCCAAGGTGAATGCAAGTGACAGGTTATTTTATGTAAAGCAGACCACTGTGTGTTGGCCAAAACTTGGATCTCTTTTCTCTGTGGGTTGTTCTGCCCCCAGTCCTGCTTCTAAATCAGACTTTATCTCTGCTGCTGACTGGCTTTTTTTTTTTTTTTTTTTAAGCAGAAGGGATTTTTGCTGACTGTGACACTGATTCCTATCTGCAGATTGCACCAAAACTCCTTGACAACCTGTAGTATATGCTGTGCTATGGGAGAAGGCAGGAGCTCATGCAATGGTGGTGGTTGCTGTCAGCCTGTCAGCCTGCAGTGGAGCCACAGCTCCCTGTCTTCTCCCAGCTTAGGGCTGATGAGATACTTCATCAGTGTCACTGCTGCACTATTCCACGGAGACCAAGGGGACATAGTGGAGCCCCACACTGGCCTCAGGCCTTTTGCTGGTACAATGGTTTGGGAGCACCTGGGCTATGATGCGCTTGGGTTAGCACAAACCAGTGGCACTTACCAACACCTCTGCTGTTCAGCTGCTACCCAGCTGGGTCCCTGCCTGCTGCTCCCCTCAGTGCCCATCCTTCCTCCTCCAGTGCAGCCCATAGAAGTGCTGCTTCCTTAGCCAGCTACTTGTAACATGATGTTTGAGGGACTGAAATTTCCCAACCATCAGGGTCTTAATGTGAGGCTAGGCTTTGAGTTAGTTACTAGCCTCTTTGAAGAAAGGCAGCACTCATGAATTAGACCATCATGAAGCAAATTGTCATCACAATGTTTTCAGGTGGGACATGGTGTTTTGATTCATACAGCAGTGGGGATTTCTAACAGTAACACCTGAGGGTGGATTTTTTTCCCCTGCTTTTTTGTAAAAACCAGAACGTGTCAAGTAGACTGTGACATTTCAGCTATAGACCAATCACTTTTCAACCAAAACAGCACTGAGCACTCACCAGCAGCTAACCCTTCCGTGGAGATCTCTGCTTAAGGAGCTGGAGAGGGATGGGGGTTTTGTTTATTTGTTCAGAATCAGGGCTCTGTTCTAATTAATTTTGCAGTTGACATGGAGAACAGGTTTCTGCTTTGTTTCGCCAAGTGTTTTGATGTATGAACAGAAATGTCATGCGGGATGTGTGTTTGCAAAAGAGGCTGACGGGAAAGATCAAAACTGATCTGTTATGTTTGCAGAGAAAAGTCTCCATATCAACAAAATGGAGCAGGGAGTGAGTGAAGGACCCAGATACCTGCATTTTGGAGCTGAAATCATGACTGTAAACTGATGACCCAAGTCCTGCTGACTTTGCAGAAGCCATGGTTTCATGCCAGGTGCCTGTCATGTCCTGATCCACCCACCCAGTTCTAGTCTCTGATGTGCCCTGGACGAGTTGGCTCAACACAGCTCTGGACCTTTTCCCTGAAGTATGAGCCCAAGGGCTTATCCTGGTCCAAGGATGACTAGAACAGGGGTTGCTGCAGAATTTGGGAATGAGCTGGGCTGGGAAAGAAGCTAGACAGGTCTCCCACCATTCACAAAGAAGCTTCAAATCTATGCTGACAATAGGCCCACAAAGCTGCCTTTTGACTGGATCCAAGCCTGGAAAATGTATTTCCCAAGTGGGGACTTCAGCAGTTATAAACCCCTGACTGATGTGGTTGAAGGACATGGTGAACATATGACCCATTACCATGATCCGCCAGGCTGGATCCCGCTATAATGTGCTTGTTTAACCCTCTCTGACACCACCCAGAAGCTTCTGTCTCTGAGTGCTTCAGCCGTTCCTGGTGCAACCTCGCATCCCCTCAGGCACAGGCAGATGGGAACTCCCTGAGGAGAACTGGCTCTGCTGCTGGGAAAGGAGCAGAGGAGAGCATGGGAATGGGAGAGGAGCTGGCTCTGTTGCTCCCACAGAGAGCCTGAGAGTGACTGCTTGGTGCAAGACCTTGCCAGGATGGTGACACTGATGTTTCTTGTGTTTGGGTGGGGGATTGTCACCCCTTTCCTGTTAACCCTTTCTGAAGGTTGCCAGTTCCCCTGGCTCTTTTTATGCTGCATAATCCTTTGCTTGCAGCCTTTGTCTTTTGTGGCAAACCACTGTGAGTGTTGGTGGGCTGTGGTATGGAGGGGGCTATTCTGGGATGGGTGGAGGTCCTGGTTGTGCTCCACAGTCAAAAGCTGTGCTTTCCAGACATGGCAGCATGGGTTTGGGAACCCTCAAGGGCATGGAGGCATGAGGATCTCCATGTCCCACTCCACTACTTGCTGGAGGCCTTCATAAGCTGGCAGCAGCAATGAGCTGCCATCATATCTTATCTCCTATAGATCTCTAACAGCACAGCTGTCCTGCACTGGTTGTCATGCACCATGGTTGACCCTGAAGCTGATGCCAGCTGAGGTACTTGGGATGAGGTACACATATAGGGAGCTGGGTGATCCCACCTCTCCAAGAAGATATAGCATCATGTCCTGACACTGGTATGAGCCAGCACTCTACTTGGTGTGTTCAGAGAGGTTTTTACACTATTGGGGCTGGAAAGACGAGGGTTTTTTTTTCCCCTTTGTAGACAATAAATAATGGCAAAACCCATCTCCTGCCTCCTTTAAAAGCAGATCCTTTTCCTGATGGATGGATAGATAGATATAATGAGATTCTCAAAGTCGTAAATCTGCTGTGACTTTATTACCTGCATCTGCTGGAGATGATGTGAAGAGAACTTCATACAGTGAGGACTCTTGAAATGTTACAAAAGGAAGCAGTGGTCTTCAGAAAATCTTAATCTCGAGAAAAGAGCCAAGAAAACCCATGTAGAAAAAAAGCACTTGAGCGGGTTGAATAGGTGTCAGGGCTGAATGCGAGTGACACCAGCAGCAGGGCACCTTGCCATGATAGTGATCCAGAGCTTGTCCCCTACACGGGTAGGTATGGAGCAGGAGCCAGCCTGCGGCTGCCATTTACAGTTCTCACCCAGCGCCAGGTGTGTGAGGACTGGCTGGCACCCCTGCTCTCACACACCTGAACCCCCATGGGGTTGATGGGGGCACTAACAGTGGTAGCATGAATGCAAAAAGCAGAGTTCAAATGCCCTGTTGCTTTTGTGTTTGTCTTCTGGTGAATGTGTCACCATTTCAGCCTTTGACCTGAGGCAGGGAGACTGGCGAGAGGCAGCCCTGGGACTCACACACTAGATTCTTCAGTGGCCAGCCCCTTGAGTGGCACATCATTGCTGCACCACATCCTCATGCTGCCCTACCTTCCCGCTGGGCTCTTGCAAGGTCACCAGCAGATATGTGATACATGAATGGGGAGAAGTGCAGGAAACTGGCACAGAAAATAGCTATTTTATTAAGCTGGTCAGTGGATGAGTGGAGATCTGACTACCTTCCAGGTAATCTGGTGGAGCCCTGGTCCAGGGACTGGCAAAACCCTGGAAAGATCTCAGTGACTCCTGAACAGGTTGGCCATTTCTCAGCTGATATGGCTACCTGCTTGGCTGAGAAAGCAGCAGGTAAATGAGGACGTCCCAGCCCTTGTCTTCCCCTGGGGCCAGTCCCAGTGCACTTGGGGGTTGTGATTACACAGAGCACATGTTTAGCGATGGGCTTGGTAGAGTTGCAGTAACGGTTGGACTTGATTATCTTAAATAAAATTTCCAAACTAAATGGTACTTTGATCCTGTGTGGTGAAAATTGGTGGAGATGGTACTAGAAAGTGCATCTGTGGTGCAAGGCCATGTCTGCAGTGTCAAGCAGTGTTGTCTTCATGTCATACTGGAAGCTGGCAGTTATTCCAATGACACAGTGTGTGCTTGATGGCTTTCCTGCCCGAAATGGCCTATGAGCTCTCTAGCACTCGCTGCTGCTGAGCCAGGGAGGCAGTTCAGGAAGCACAGCTGCAGGTAGGGGAAAAGAGATGGCACATTTAAGCTGTGACCATTGAAGGGTATTAACTGATCTTGGGCTTTATGACTGCCAAAAAGCCATGCTTGAGCAGCATGGTGTCAGGAGTCCTGAAGTCACTTTTGTAGCCTTGGAAAAAGCAGCTCTTTTGGGATTTCAGCCCAAGATGGTGCTTATTATCCACCGTGCAGAGGGAAGCTTCTGCTGGGAGCTTTTACAAAGGCCATCAGTCTTCCCAAGTAGCAGTTGTTTTTATCACCTGGCAGTAATGATACTCTCTGGTCCCTTTACTATCTGAGCATGTTCCCAAAGTGAGACTGGGAAACTCATTTAGGGCTTGCCCCCTCCAAGGGAAATGGCTCACAATTTTCTGCCAAGTGACCCTCACCATTGTGAGTATGGGCACAGCTCACCTCATAAAAACCTCACTGACAGACATGACTTCCCGGAGGTTTAAGCTGTTTGTTGCATAGCTGAGCAATCCCTATATCATGGCTGGGATGTGCCAAGCAGCAGTCCTCATGTGTGCAGTGCTACTGTAATTGATTTGCAGGCAGGACAAATAGCTGGTGGAGGGTGCGGGAGGCTCTGCACTCTCCCAGCTAAGCCCATATGATGGTGTGGGAAATGGTATTGCTGAGGCCTGTGGCTGAAGTCCAGCTTGTGGGGTGACTGGCCATAAAGCCACAACTCCCTAAACATGCCAATCTATGTGTGGGCTCCAGTTCAGAAGGAAACACATTAAAATCAGATCAAAAGTGATGACTCTTGCCAATAATGCATGTGCAGCATGGCATGTGCATTGAATTCTGTGTTTTGGCCAATGCTGAGATTTAGTGTTCCTCTGGATACACGTTGGATGAGGAAAGGCCTGCCCAGTTGCTTGTTCTGGTCAGTAAATGCTATGGGTACCCTGGGTGGGAGGCACTGCTGCCGACCCTCTGGCATCTCTGTGTCTTGATCCTGCCACTCTAAGAAGGGGATCAATACTGCTTAAAACCACAGGGAGCTGTGAATTTTAGGGATGGCTAGAAATGAAGGGGGTGACTTGATGTGGCACTATGGTTTGTGTAGTCCTCTTCTCCCAAATAACTGAAGACAAGGGAGAATGGCCACAAGTTGCAGCAGGTGAAGTTCCGATTGGAAATCAGGAAAAATTTCTTTAGTGAAAGAGTGGTGAGGCATTGGAGCCAGCTGCCCTGGGAAGCAGTGGAGTCACAATCCCTGGAGGTGTTCAAAAGGCAAGTACATGTGGCACTTTGGGCATGGAGGTCTTGGGTTGAATGTTGGACTTGATCTTAGAGGTCCTTCTCAACCTTAATGATTCTGTCTCCCACTCTGTCTGTAAAGCATAGAAGGGGACTCTGGGCATATACAGGTGCCCCACACATGGAAATAGCCTTAAATATTGTGTCTCATCCAGCATCTCATATGCACAGGTGGGGATGGCTGTGGTTCTGCCTCCCTGTTGCTCAGTGACTGGAGGATGTGGGGTGTGGAGATGCCTAGAGAGGTGTGAAACCTCACCAGAGACCCGTAAGAAACCTCAAAATTATAGGCTGGCTGGGGGGTAGGTGGAGGGGAAAGGCTGCCATCCCCCCTGCAAGCTGCTGGAACTCACTAGTTGCACAGGGCTGCTTTGCCATACATCCTGCTGCTTGGGATCAGGCAGTATTAGAGACTCGGTCTTGGGAGGTGCTGCGAGAAATGCCTTACAGTGTGAAACCAGATATGCTCAGCCTCCTTTAGCCTATTAAAAAGAAGATCAAGAGGTGACTTAATTGTGCTGCATGAGGTACCTGAACAGGGAGAGACATAGGTATTAAAGGGCTGCTTAATCTAGAGCTGAAAGGCAGCGCACATGCCTGCGCCTGGAAGCTGAAGCCGAATTCAAATTGGAAATCAAACAGACCTTTTAAAGAGCGAGCATTAGTAAAGATTAAACCACCCAGGAGAGCGGTGCAATCCTTGCCTTTGATATCTCTAGACCCAGATAGGATGCGATTCTGTGCCAGGCACCTCAGCAGAACAGAGTTATGGGGCTTGGGGCAGGAGTAATTGGATGGCAGGCTCTGCCCTGCGTCAGAGAGAGGTCAGGCAAGATGATCTAATGATCTCAGAGGGCCATTAGTGTTCCTGTGCCTGGTGACTGTGATTTCTGTGATTTGTGTGCTGGTGGCTCCTGGTTGATGGGAATGTGGCTTCACCAAGAAGAATTGGTGGGGAAGCACAAGGACCACGACACTACGTCAGCAGAGAGAGGTATATGAACAGGCCAAGGTTGACAGGCAGCTGCAGAGAGAGAAAAATAGTGGAAAAACTTGTAGCCGTAAAATGGCTTTTAATAAAAAAACCCAGATTTTGCATTTTATTTAATTTTTTTTTAAAGAACAGATTAGCTCTGTGGATACCTTTTGTGCATGACAGTGATGACAGTGGATGCCTCTACTGTATGTAATCTCATGTGGTCTGTTGAGGCAGTCTGCATCCCTGCTTGCCATGAGTGATGCTTTGCCCCTTTCCCTTCCTGTCTGTGCCAAATTTTCCCAAGGGGTTCTTGCAAGACCCCTGTGCCCCAGCCCAGAGTGCACTGATGAGGCATGAATTCTGTCATTGTACCGCTCCCTTGGTGTTACAGTGGAGATATAATGCTTTTTATTGCTAAATGTTTAAAACACTCCTCATCCCTCTCTCTCCTTCCACCCTCCTCCAGGAGTGATTGCAGACAATGAACTGCTGGGACTGCCATGCAACAGGAACTTAATGACAGGATTCACTTTGTGCATGCAGCACCGACTGCTCACAGAAGTCTCATTAGTTTTCAAGCTCTTTTTGACTACTACAGAAGCACAGAATCATGCTGGGTGGAAAAGACCCCTGGGATCATGGAGTCCAACCATCTAACCTACCTTACAAGTTCACCCCGAAACCATATTCCCCAACACTTAATCCAAACGATCTTTAAACACAGGGATGGCGACTCCACCACCTCCTTGGGAAGCTTATTCCAGTGCTTGACCACCCTTTCTGTGAAAATGCTCTTCCTAGTACCTAGTCTAAACCTACCCTGTTGTAATTTGAACCTATTCCCTCTTGTTCTATCACTAATTGCTTGTGAGGAGAGACCAGCACCAACCTCTCTACAATGTCCTTTCAGGTAGTTGTAGAGAGTGATGAGCTCTCCTCTTGGTCTCCTCTTCTTCAAGCTAAAAAGCCCCAGCTCTCTGTCTTACCTCATAAGATTTATTCTCTAGGCCCTTCACCATCTTAGTTGTCCTCCTCTGCACCCACTCCAGAACCTTCACATCGCTCTTGGACTGAGATGCCTGAAACTGGACACAATACTTAAGATGTGGCCTCACCAGTGCTGAATACAGGGGGATCATAACTGCTCTACACCTGCTGGCCACACTATTTCTAATTCAAGCCAGGCCACCTGGGTACACTGCTGGCTCATATTCATCTTCCTGTCAATTAGAACCTCCAGGTCCCCCTCTGCCACACAGCTCTCCAACCACACCTCCCCAAGCCTGTAGTGTTGCATAGGGTTGTTGTGAAGCTCATACCACTAACACTGGCCTGTTGCTCCAACTATCCAAGCCTCTCTGAAGAGCCTCTCTACCTTCTGGTAGATGAATATTTCCACCTAACTTGGTGTCATCTGCAGACTTACTAATGATACCCTCTAAGTCTTTATTGAGATTCAGTAAAGATGTTGAATGGAGATGGTCCCAATACTGAGTCCTGATGCACACCAGTTGTGACAGGCCACCAGCTGGATTGAACTCCATTAACAACCACTCTTTGGGCCTGGCCGTTCAACCAGTGTTTTATCCAGCAGATTGTGTGCTCATCCAAGCCATGAGCAGCCAGCTTATCAAGGAGAATTCCATGGGGAACAGTATCTTTTATGCAGAAGAACTTATGTTAGATACTTATTTCCATTGCTGGAGCTGCCCAAAGTAACCCACATGGAGCTGTGACATTGTGACCAATGGCTACACTTCCCACTTTCATGCCTCCAGCTTATGGCAGTGGAGAAGGCCTGGACACCCTCTCCATTTCCCTTGACTCCTCACTGCCAGGCTCCTTTTTGAAGTTCATGCTTTGGTTTTGTAGGTGATGCTTCTTCAACATGATCAGCTGCAGTATCTTGAGTTCCATCCTCCGCCATGGTACTGGACACACAGAAGATTATGGCACTGCTGAGCATCCTGTGAACTGTGCCTGTCCACTTCTGGGGGCTGGCAGTCCCCACTGCAGGCTTAGGAAGAAGGCCCAGCCTGAGCTTCATCTGTGCCGCAGAGACACCATGAAGATGCGCTAAACCAATCTGTTCTCCCATCTTTTCCTGGACACGTTGTGGTGCGACACAAATATTTTGGAGGGGCAGCTGAAATCTTGTTGGCATTAATTTTGCTTCGGTCTGCTCCTTGTTAACTTTTTGCTTGCTGTTCTTTTTGTGGTTCCTTCTTCCTTAAAGTTTATTTTCTCTCAAAACAGTGTGAGAAGCAGCTTGGCACCACAGACACGTTAAAGATGTTTGAACATTTGCAAGAGGAAGCAAACACATTTTTAAAAAATATTATGAAAAGCACCTTGAAAAACTACTTCCCCACAAGGGTCCCCCACAGGATTCCCCGGTTGTTGGAGTCTGTTGTTCAGCCCAAGGACATCTGAGGTTTGCTGCATCCCTCCACACTTTTGTGCTGCATCTCAAAATCTTGCTGCCAGTGCATTATCCCATGGGGCCAGGGCAGTGACTCCAGGCACTGCTGGGAGACGAGCTCTGCTGAATCACAGCATTATTAAAAACTATGAGGAGCAACTAAAGGCAGCTTCCCTGCAGCCACACTGCCAGGTAGCAGGGGTTTATTTATAAAAATAAGATGAAAAGAAGATCTTGAGGCACTTCAGTACTGTCAAGCAAGCAGTGGTCCCTGAGGCGATCCTGGGTCTCACTGAGGTTTTCAGTGTACCCTGCTCACATGAATTTGGGATATAGTTTGTCTTTTCTCTTTCCCCAAACAAGACTTTCGCATTGAGAGGTCATTTTACTTTTAACGAATTGTGACACAGAGCTCCAGCACTTGTGCACATCCCTGACAAAGGCTGTGTCACTCAGTGCTACCCAAGCACAATTCCACTCTAGATTTGACTTTTTAAATTTTTTTTAATTGATTGTGTTTATCTCTTTGCTTTCTCTCTTACTTTGTTTCAGATGTGACTTCTGTGTCTATTTGTTTTCCTCTGGAAGTACAAATAAAACTTTACTTGTAAGAAGCTGGCTGATACATCTGACCCAGCAGAACACCAGCTGCCCCATCACTCGTTCACAGCTAACGATACACTACATGCCAGGACCCTCCTTCTCCATGCAAGGATACTCATGAACAGGTTGTGTCTTCCTCACATGGCTGCAGGTGGGTGTCCCTAGCTGTGCCTCCAAAGCCTCTCTGCATGTGTGTTGTATGGGGACTTCCCTTGAAAGGGAAGGGTTTGTTTTTGTCAGAGATGGTGTTGCTTGGGTCATGTTATCAGAAGTTTTTAGGATGTAAAAAGCCCTGTATGCTCAGAGGAGGAGACTGGCACTCTGCTGCTTCCATCCAAATTTGACGGGCATCACTTTGGCATTAAGAGCAATATAGGCAGGGCTTGTGAAAACAAGTCTGCTAGACTGCCAGAGCCGCTGCAATGAGCTGCTGTGGCTGCGTTGTAGCTTGGTCCCTGTGCTTCATCAGCATTATGTTCCCTTCATCTCCAGTATCTTGTGGAATCATCATCGCTTCTTCCTGAATTGGGATGTCGAATCTCTTCAATCCCAGCAGCATTGTTGTGTTCACAGTCTTGTCGTTATCCTGAGGCTGAGAACTGCAGGCACCGGTGTTCATGTTTTAAGTTGTTGAGTTATCACCATTATCCTGTTTCTGACACTGCAAATAGCCAGAGATACAAGATTAGGCAGCCTCAGCACCCCAAATCACCTGCCAAATCCTCCACTGTTTAACTATCATGCTTGGCTCTTGAAAGAGATTCTTGTTTGGAGCAGCTGCGCATCCTGTCACAACTCCTCATGCACCGCGGTCTGGCATTGCTGCACAGTGGGGACCGCAGATCCCTATTTTAATGGTTTTATCATCATGACGCCCAAAGCACTACCCCATCTCATTCCCAAGCAGGGCATGTCTCTGTTTAATGAGCTTTGGAGTTGGCTGTTTGCCGGCGGTCAACGGGGCTAATTAATCTGGGCTATGCCCAAAGCCCTGCAGCCTCAGCTGGGGCAGCGGCTGAGACCTGACACTGCCTTTGAAGGTGTGCTTGAAGAGGTCTGTTCCTCCAGCTCTCCCCCTAAAACCAAGGCTGATACTGATTCTAATCTCAAAGTCTAACTTCTTTTTTTTCCCTTCTTTTAAGAAAAGATTGTTTTTGAGCCAGTGTCCAAGCAGAACTCTGTGAGTTGCTGTGTAACACTCAGATGAGGATGCTCCTTACTGGTACCTGTGTTTGCCGCTGGCCTCCACAAAGCCAGCAGAGCAGACGTCGGGGCTCCCTGTTTCCATGGGTTAGTGTGCTTTGCACACCACTACCCTACCCGAAACCCTCCAGGTACATAGGGTTGCTTTCAGAGAGGGTTAATAGTGCTGCTGTCTGTGGCTGCTCCAGCACTTCCCTCTGTTTCTCCAGCACTCCAGTGTGTGTCGCTGCTTGGAATGCACCAGGCTGTTTATGTAGGTGAAGTTCAGAAAAGTAAGAGCCATGGAAATCTCCCTTTACTCCCCAAAGCTGAGCAAACACATCTGCTACTGTTCTCAACACAGCTCTCTGGCTGTGTGCTGCCAGGGAAGTGGCATCTCCCAGGCGCTTGGGTTTGTCCTGCAGTGGCATCAATGGGTGATGGTTGGGTGGGGCAGCCTGTGGTGGGAGGTGGCACAGCATCCCTGCCTGTCCCCATGCTCATCCCTCTCTGGGCCATGAGGAATGAGTAGCTGTGGTATGGTGCTTGGCTCAGCCATGGCACAGGGCAAGGGATTGTTTCGGCAGGGCCCCAGTATCCAGGGAAGCCTGGAACTGGGCTCCCATCACCCACATTTGTGGGTGCAGAAGAGGGATGTGACAGGCATGAGCACCCAGTCACCCTGTCTGAACTGGAGCACATCACCCATAGAAGTGTTGGTCCTGCTTTTCCATGCTCTTGCAGGTTTTCCTCACCTGGCAAAAGAAATAAATCAATAAATAAGGATTGCTGGGCAAGACATGGTGGCAGTGCGCCAGTTCCAGCCCAGCTGATTTGTTTGCAGTTCTCATTAATTTGAGCTGACCTTTGCTCACATTTCCACCTCAAGCACGCCCAGAGCAAGGCAGATATTTAACTTTCTTTGGGGCAATGTTACTCTAATACAGCTTTTTTTCTGCATAGCATAGCTCTCTCTTTTATGGTAATCGAACGTACTGCCAACATTTCTCTTGTTATGTACACCAGCGAAGGGAACCAGATGCTTCGTGTTTTCCTCTGAAATATATCTGAATGTTGTTTGGTGTTTCAGAGGGAAGGCTGGCTTGCAGACAGCATTTCGCAAACCCAGCCCTCCCTTCTCTCTATTTCCCAAAGTATGGTGGGTCCCGGCTGCAGCTCCCGCCGGGGTTTGTGGTGTCTCCTCAGCACAAATTGGCAGCATTCCCCAAGGCCCAAAGGCTGATCCCTAGCTGTCCTTGTCTTGGTGGAGCATGGCTGACCCCAAAGGAGACCCCACAGGAGGGGTGCCTGGTGACATTATCTGGAAGGTGTGGAGCTGGGCAGGTCCATACTGCTGACTTATGCACCACAGAGCATCTGCAGCTTGGCCACACTGTGCAACTGGTCAAGGATCTCCTAGGTCAGCCCAGGGCCACGCCACAGGGAAGCCAATGTTCAGCTCAGGAGTGAGCTGTGCTGCTTGTGCAAAGCAGTGTGTACAGATCTGCCCAACAAACACTGCTCCGTTTTTGGATGTGGAGGGGCTTCACTCTGGCACACCTAAAGACATGGAGATTGTACGTGACTCCTTGTTCCTACCCCTCCTCAACAGGCAGGTTAAAGCTAGTGCTCTGTGTGATAGTGGTTGCTCCTCCTTATGTCTACCCAGAGTCTAAGCTGTTGAAGGCCACCCAATGAATTCTTGCTGCTCAAGACAAATGAGCTTTCTCAGGCAAAGCTGTCAAAAATACCTGTGCTACTGAGTGCTTCTGGTCATTTTTAATAATTTCTCTCCTCTACCTCCATCTGCACTTGCGCTGCTATTTTTATAATCACTTCCCTGCTTTCAACTCCTTATCTTCTTTAGCCTTCTCTCTCCTTTTTGCTCTTTAAGCCCTGAAATCTTTTCATCACCTTTCCACCCCCNTTATGTGTGTTGTCAAGTCCAGCAGCCGTTTGTCTCTGCATGATGACAGACTTGCCTTTCCTCCCACCCCCAAAGCAGATTCATGGTTGTTCTTTAAGGCCCTTTAATATTTTAATGCTCCAACTATAAATTTCATTTTCTTTAAGCTTCAATCCTTCTCAGGGCTTCCCGTGGCTGGGTCAGTGGCTGTTCCCCTGACAGCTCCCCAGGATGATTTGCAGCATGTCACAGGCAGTGCTTGGGGTGGCTTTGCTCTGTGCAGGGGAGTGGAGGGCAGGGAGGGGGTTGTAGCAGGAATTCACTTTTCCTTAAGCTCAGGCATTTCTTCAAACTTGACAGGAATTGTCATTTTTCCAAATTTATTTATTTATTTTTTGCCTCCAAGCTGTGATTTGTTGTGAGCTTGTACTTTTTATTAAAATGCTCTTGTGGAGTGTTTAAAAAGGTTGGCTTTGCACAGCTCCGACTTCCTGCTCTGATAAATGCAGCCTTGGCTTATAGTTCTACCCTCTGATGTGTCAGCTGGGGGACATGCTCTCCATCTGAAATACACCCAGACTGCTTAAATCATCCTTGTTGCTCTCAGAGGGAGATGTTTTGCTCTCTGAAACTTTTCACACCCTAGCTTAATAAAACTTTGCTGCTGAAAGGAATGGATGTGACATCGTGCAGAGGATTTCATGGCCGAGCACTGGATTACTGCTGTGGTGTAAAGAGCTCCCCAGCACATTGAATGTCTTCTTAATACATTGAGGTTGAAAGTCACTTGGCCACACAGTTCCCAAAGGCTGCTGGAAGAGCTCACACACTTTTCTGGTATGGTTGAGCTATACACCTCAGGTAGGTGCTTCCCAAGGGGCTGCACAGCCCAGGCCTGCCCTACAAGCCAGGGCTGAGGCAAAGGATCAGCTGCCATGTACCTCTGCTGTAGGCCACTCTGCTGGGAATGTGATTGGAAGGCTCCAAAGAACCCTGAGCTTGAAGCTAAGGCAGAACCACGCTCTGCAAAACTCCAAAAGACTGGGAGGGCAAAAAAAGTGTTAGAGATTTTGATGGTGTTTGTAAAGTTAGTCAATTCTGTTATTAAGGGCGAGACTGGCAGCTGATCCAAGGGGTGCCAAGTCAACTCTGCATTGTGCCAGGAGGGACCTGGTAGGAAATTATCAGCAACATCTGGGCAGTGATTTTCTTTGGGTTTATAAACATTTAACTGAGTAAACACCAGAAAACCATCTTGAGCTGCCAGCCCACGCTGGCTCAGCCCACAGACACAGCTGAAGGACGCCAGGCTGTATTTCTTCCCTTGAATTTTGGTACCCAAGCCAAAGCTGGGGTAGAGCTGCTGGAGTTTAATTCAGTGCTTTCCATTCTGGATATTAGTGGTGCAGCTGAGTTATGACACAGGAGCCTAGAGAGGAGCCAGTGCCTCTGAACACATTAAAGATTAGCTATTTTCCCATTAAACTCCTCTAGTCGTGGTGAGTTTCTTGCTGTAAATGGGTTGCTGCATGCAGCAGGCATTGATGGGAAAGTCTAAACCTGCCTGACCAGTGTGGCTGACAACAGCTACCATAGCTAAATACAAATTTCACTATGGACTTGCACAGACCAGAAGTTGGTGTCACCCTCCATATCCATAGCACAGGGCTGTGCTGAATACCCATCAGAGTGGCTAAAGTAAGGCAGAAAGTACACAGCTTAGATGCAGCAGTGGTGGCACTGGATGTCATGGAGTCGCTAGTGTTCAGCTCACCAGGAGTCAGGCAATGCTTGGGGGTTCACCAATCTCTTTCCTGTCCAGGTGAGTTTAGCCCACTGGGATGTAAAATGGGAAGATGCAAATTATTTCAGGGCAACTACAATCAAGAACAACCAAATTTCCCTGGAGAGGGGCAACAAGAAGATCCCTGGCAGGGAGAAGGTGCCTTTAAAGGTCATCATGGTGTGGGTGTAGGGCCTGGCAGATACTGAGATGCATATGCATCGTGCTGGAACAGACAGACTCACTGTGGTCTCTATGGGCAGGAGTGGGAGCAGCAGCCTCTGTCCTGCCTGACAAAGTCAAAATCCATGGCAAAGCCAGCTCAGTCCTCTCAGGTGGTTGGTGATAGTGCCAGGCTGTAGGAGACAGAGAGGCTATTCAGTGAGCGACAGAGGAAAAGGAGGTGACAGGAGGCTCCACTTGCACCTGCCCGCAATTAATTAATTATGACTCCACTCATTATCTCAGCCCCAAGGGCCCCCTCACTGCCAAGCCTTCAACTGTCCAGAGAGTGGCAAGTCATTATTTGAAAAGATTTCCCATTAAACCCGAGAGTGAGGGGATATTTCAAAGAAGGGGCAGGAGAGGCAGAGGGTGCCTGCACAATTGCAATCAGCTCTCAGTGATGTGCTGAGGCCGCTGGATCCCCATCTTGGAGCAGTCTGACAATGGTGAAATTGATTTCCTTAGCCTGCTCAGTGGCTGATTACTCTCATGCCACATGAAATGCCCCTGTTCCATCCCTCCCCCACCACCATAGCCTCCACTAGAGGTGTGTACCAGCATGCTCCTGGAAAATGCACCTCTGGGTCCCTAAGCAGCCTGCTGACTGCAGAGCAGCCCGTTCAAACACAATCCCAGCTCATGTCAAAAAAAACTCCCCTCAAGATTTCAATTTCCTTAACCTGGGTGCCTGCCTCCCCTCTGTGCCCAGGCAGCAGCCCTGGCCCAACTCACATACTTAACCCAGCCAGGGGAGCACATATCTGCTTTGCCATCCACTTTCCTGTTACCTGCTTTCTGTTCTGCGCTGTGGCAGTGGCTCTTTAACCGCAGTGATTTACAGGCAGTGTCATGGCAGGACAGGGCTGACACTGATTGAGTCGCTTATCTGCTGGGTCTGTCCTGTTCGCTGACAGCCTCTCCCCCCGGTATCAATCTGCACATCAGTTCTTTATTCCTGGGCAAAGAAAGAGCTGTCATGGTTGCAGCTACAGTGTCATCTTCATCTAAGCCACCGGCTGCCCTTCATTGCTCAAAGACACACACACACACCTACCCCCTGCCTTTAACACGGGTCCTTTGGGAGGGGGCCACAGCAAATAAGACAGCAGCAAAAATTAATTTGTTCTTGAGATGCCCAGTGCTTGATAGATTTGCTCTTGTTTGTCAGGGTTCCCGTATATAAACAAGACTTTCCTTGCTGTAGGTTCAGCCCCACTGCTTTTTCTGCTGGCTCCCTGTGTGGGGAGAGCAGAGGGTGCTGGGATGCTTATGAGATGTGTGGCTCTTTCTGAGCTAGGGCAGTGGGACAGGGAGGGTGTACAGAATAAGTGCATGGAACCAGGCTTAGCTCTGGACTTTGCCAGAAGTCTCTGCTGCTGAAGACATCATCCCAGTCACGACCTGCCATCACGTTGCTGTGGGACTAGAACAGGTATGTGCTGGTGAGGTGCCTGACCTGGGCCGGACAGAAGCTGTCTGGAAGAGGTAAGAGAGGGCAGAGGCTGCTCCCTGTGTGGTGTCTGTGCTCTGCATCACCTTCCAGAGCCACATGCGTCCAGTGTCCTCCTTTCCAAACCCTCTTCCTGCTGAGTGGTTGCACCACAAAGCTTTGATTGCTCTTTTCTGCTCAGCAGTGTTTCAACCCTACACTATGGCTTTCTTAGTCTAACTCTGCATTCCTTTCCAGGATCACTGGGCAATGGTGCAGGGTGGTGGGAAGGGACCTGTGTCCACGTTTGGATTTTTGCTCAGATGCTGCTCTTGGACCAGAGCAGCCTCAGATGTCCCTGTCTCTGGGAGGAGAGGCCATATCAAATTGGGGGGATGTGTCCATGCACCGGGCCCCACAACTCCTTAGGGTGACATGCAGCTTAGGGTGATCCAGGAGGAGGGTGGTGGGCATCACCCTGTGCACCTTCAGCCATGCCTTTGTTTCTGTGTGGTTTCTGGCTGCCCATAACCATTTCAGCTCAATTTCTTTGCTGCTATCTTGTAAGTACAAAAGCCACTAAGACATAATCTCTACCATAATGTTTATTAAATAGTAATTTTAAAAGGTTTTTATACAAATCATATAAACACAGTTGGTTCTTTTTTGTTTGTTTTCACACCGAAGAATCACAGTAAAAGCTCTTTAAGTCCATAAGTCCTGGCTCAGCCAGTAAACGGTCAAACACCTTGAACTGCAAACCATGGATAAGTTCCATTTCTGCACATAATTTCTTCTTAATGGTTTAATTCCTGTGCTCACCCCCGGCACCTTCCCACAAAGTGAAGTCATCCAGCGCTACAGCCTACCTGTCAGCAGCATGTCCTCGCCATGGGAAGGGTGTGGAGGCAACAGCCTGTTTCAGCAAAGGCATTAACAAAGATTTCTTCCTTTTGATTTTTTTCTTTTCTGGCTTTCACAGAGGGAATTGTGATCAGAAAACCTAATCTAATTGCAGAGGAGGATGCAATGAACTGAATGCACTGACAACTTTTTTTTTGTCCCTGTTTAAGTTACAATCAAACACAGTTTTCTGTAGAACAGTAAAGCACCCAGCAGAGAGGTAAGTGAGGTATCAGCTTTGCAGCATTATTGGCCTGCTTCTGCCTGGCGAGTGCACACATGAGCCCTGCCCTGGCTGCCAGGGATGAGCAGGACAGGTGGGGCAGATGCTTCGCTGGGCCTGTGCCAAGTTAGCGCCAAGATCTGCAGTACTCTCCTGCCCCAGACTGAGAGATACATGAACACGAGTCAGTCCCATGGAATAAGTCACATACACAACACATACAGAGACTCCACGTGAGTGTGCAAAGACACGTTTTCTGAATATATGTATTTACGAACTCTTCTCTCTGTACGCCTACTAGACACTGCAATATCACCTTTGTAATTATATACTTTCACCTATTGTTTGCCTAAGTCAACTTCTCTACTGTACGGTCCTTTTCCGTTCATCCTTTCTTCCCTCTCCTGTGATTTCCAGGGGATAAAAATCATTGAGCAGCAGCAACCCAGCTTTGAAATGGTCTGGTACATTTTGTCTTCCTGCCTATGTTTCTTTTGTACAGTAAAATAACACCTCTGTGGAATTTGTCCACGAAGAATGCCAAAAGAAATAAGGTGACTGGAAAGGAGAATCTAAGATCCATTTACTGCTGTTTCTGTTGGGCACACAGCGTGACTTTAAGGAATTAATCCTTTGTGTGTGGGTCTCTGCGTGTGTGTATATGAACCGTGGATGTTGTGATGACACAGCTGTTGGTATGTGGTTCCCCAGTAAGACAGCGGAGAAGCCTTCTGGGTTTTTTTTTTTCCTCCTAAAATCTTACTGTCTGATGGAGCTCTTCAGGAAACACCAGACACATGTTCCTATTCCCAGTGCATGGAGGAGCAGCTGTGGCACTGTCCGTACTCATCTCCTCTCCAGATGTTGCTTCTCTCTCCAAACACCTGACCTCCTGCAGGATGTGTTTGCAGGGTCCTTGCAAACTGAGCTTCGCAGCACATCACACCTTCAGTACTCTGCGGTTAGTCAGGAAAAATAATATATCCCCAACCCAAGCTATTTGCTAGGCAAAATGTAAAATCAGGACATGCCAGGTGTTTCCAAAGAACCCCTGGAAAAGTAAACCCAAGGTGCTGGAAAGGCTTCCTGCTCATATATGTGCAAGCTGATAGAGACAATCCACCTGTTTGGAACTGGACTTGAAGGCACTGGGTTGGGGCCCAGCATCTGAACTCTTTTTCTTCACTAAGCGGTTTTTGTAACACTCGTCTCCCGCAACAGACTGCCAGCCAGTGTAGCCAGACCACTTGAATGTAGAAGGACCAGGCTTCTTCATCTGGGCTCTACCTAGTAGAGAGCAGCGAAGAAGAGTGTTTTGCTGGGGAAGGATGAAGGCCTCACTTCTTTGATCATCAGACAGGGGAAACATACTTCTTCTAAGGCACTTGTTCAAAGTAAAACAAAACATAGCTCATAAATAAAACCTCGGGGTTCTGCTACTGATCGGGAGCAGCACAGCTTTGCTGTGAAAGGGGATGTGGCAGCAGCCCTTTGGTCCTGCAGTGCTGATGGCGCTGGTTTGTGCCCCTGGCTCCAGGAAGAAGGGGATCACCACAAAGGGAAGGGGGAGCCCTTGGGTACCGCTTCCTTGTTCATCTACCCTCCCTGGCACTTCGGAGAGGCCTTGACCCTGCTTCAAGTTAAATCCCGGATGAAACCCTCTTCCTAAAGCCATTGCCTGAGCACTGAGAGGCTCTACCTTTTGTTTGCTGCAATTTTCTCATTACGGCAAGAAGAAAAAGGGCAAGATTGAGAGGGGAGGGAGATTCAAAGGCCTTCCTGATGAAGGCCTCAGGTGTTGCAATCCAAGATCCGGATTTAATAAATGGCTCTTATTCACAAATCACTTTAAGGCTCTTCAGCTTCTTTCAAAGAGGTGCTTCAACACATAGGGTTTCCTTTCTATTTAATTCTTATATGAATTCAGAAAGCGCTGTTGGTACCATCAACACTAAAGCCAGTATCCCACCTTTCCCCGCTGCCAGGAGATGGAAAGTTGAAGGTAACAAAATGCTTCAATTTTTTAGGACTGGAAACTGCAGTTTCTTGGACTTAGTGTGAAGTACACAAATCCCTACAGCTAAAATAATACCTGGATGGGGTCTAAAATGGACAGTTTGTGTGTGTATGTAATTTTTAAAGACAGGGTGGCTGAAGAAACCCCTCAGCCTTCTCAGGAACTCACCAGAGAAAGGAAGCGGGAAGTAACAATCAACATTTAGTTTCTCACATCCAAAAGGTAAACCAGTTCCTCGCCATCTCCCAGCCACTCACATCAGCAGAAAATGAAGATGAGCCAACAAACAAGGGTCTCAGTTTCCCCTCACCCAGCACAGTCAACTCTGTGGGAAAGCCCATGTGGCAGAGTATGACCAGCTGGTGGGAGCTGGCAGCAGGAGCAGCACCTCCCCTCGCTCCTCCTGACTCCTCATTCCCATTATGGCATTCACTTTCCATAGAAAACATCAAAAAAGTACCCCACTGGTAGCCCACCTCACCAGGCACAATGCCCAAGGTAAGCCCCAGAGCACCTGTTAGGCCTCTGAGCAACACTTCTGGTGGTTCATCTTGACCTTGTGCTTGATGCCATCATACAGCTCGAAGTTGTAGTTCTCCAGTGTGGTGGAGTTCCGAGAGGACAGCCCGGCATATGAGCACGTGCAGTAGAGGAGCAGACCAGCGCAGATGGCCCCGAGAAGGACACCAAGGGAGCTCATTGCTATGATGGTCACCAGGATGGGATCCAGGGTGTAAAGCCAGCTTTTTTCTTTGTCCAGCTTCGGGGTTCCTGGAGAGTTAGTAGAGAACAGTGTGTCGTTCCTATCCGATCCAAAGTAATCTGCAGTGGAATGGGCACTTATTATCCAGGGATCACTTACCTTCCCCCACTTATTCTACACTTATTGGGGTTGAATGACCTTACAAGAGTATAAGACCCACCATGGGTATATCCCAGCAGGTATCTCTAACCCAAATCTAAAAGTAATGTGAAGCACTGATGCACCAAGAGTTAGATGCACTCTTACACTTTTACATCTCAGGCTACATACAGAGCATTTTACACCCACTGAAACTCTGGCCCTCCAAGTGCCATTGGTTCAAAACTATGAAAACAATCTGTCACAGCTCTCAGACTTAATTCTCTTCATTTACAAGTCAAAATGCCATGCAAGCAGCAATTAATGCTTGAAAGATCCATTCTCCTGTCCTAACAAATACAATATATTGACTTTACAAGGTTGCTGGCTCTCAAAAAAGGAAAACAAGAAAAGAAAAGGAATGGGTTTGTCCAGACACTGAGCCACCACTTCAGCATAAGTTCTCAAGCATGTTCTAGCTTCTAACCCCGTCATGAAAGCTGAGGTTTGTGAATAATTGTAGCATCTGATACTAAAACACGAGCCCTCCACCCCTCACTCCCCCCTGCCCCCGATAAATGGCCCATGTGGCATTTGAGTACCAACCTGCATCATTGTTGTCTTCAAAGTCCTGCTCAGGGATTGGAAAGTCATCCTCCATACTTGGGAAGTTCACTAGAACAACAAAATGGGAAGCACCGTTTGTGTAAAGAGGCCTTTTGGGGACATTACTGCCACTTGTCAGTGGACTGCAAGACCGGCCAAATGAAAGCCAAGTTAAACAACTGCCAGTGTCTTCCTCATGTATAAAGAAAGAACTTTTCCTCTTCTTCCTTTGGCCAAAGTCAAAGGTGGCTCTTCGCGCTCAAGAGAACAGGAACTTCCCACTGCATCATATTTCATGACTACTAAATGACGAGATTTTAAGAAGAAAAGGGCAAGTGAAGAGCAAAGAAACTAGATCACTAGGGTAGCACTAAAATATTGTCATTGGTGCCTGTGTAATGGCCATAATTCACTATTAACATGCTCATGGATATTATCCTTACAACTCTGAATAGGATCATAGTGCCTGTCATTACTTGCCACTAATGCTGGATCCATTTAGCAGGCTTTACTTTTTGACTCTTCCCATGCATCTTACTGGACACAAAGCTTCAATGACCCAGTTTCTCTTTGGATTTCAGATAAATTCATAGCAATTTGAGGAAGCCATAAATCACCGTTATATGTTTTAATGCAAAAGATGTTTGAAATGGGGAGAGTGGCAAATGGGTGTCCATATCCAGGCATTTATGTTAACATTTCTCTGATCCAAATTCCTTTTAGTGGTGACATTTCTTTTCATTGTTCAGCACAGGTCAAGCACTAGTAACCAAATGCACAAGGCGTAATCTGAGCAGAAATAAGTTATTCTCCTGTGCAGCCTTCCTAGCATTATCTCTGTGTAGAGTTACCATGGTTCTTTTTCAGTTTCCCCAAAGAAGATGCCCTTTTATTTAGATCTGCTTAGATTTTTCAAAGCTGGCTGTAACTTGGGGTGCTCAACTGAGAAGGCATTTTTGAAATGATCAGGAATGCAGAAAATCAGGGACTACTAGAGAGCAGTGGCCTTAAAATAATTGTGGTTGAAAAACCAAGGCTACATTGCATCTCGTTCAAAACTGTCAAAAGAGCAAGAAGAGTTTAAAGAAGTCACTTATAAACAACCAAAACTCAAGGACATAACTTGTGCTTAAAAAAAAACAATATGCAAAGAAGCTTGTAAAAGGATAATTGTGTGTATTGTGCAGAGATTTAGCTCCTGAAAAAGAAAAGAAACCTCCTGTATTGTTAAATCCATTTATTTGCTATCCCAGGCAATGCTATTAGGCAATCCTCACCAGTGAGATTTCAAGCTTCATATCCAGAGCAGGGGGACTCAGCTGAACACCATGCAGCCCAAACACCATCTCACAGTTGCCTGCAGTGATCCTCACTGCTGGTAAGTCGTAGTAAATAAATGCTGTTTGAGCTGAAATGCCTTTTGCCCTCTAAGGAGTGAGATACTTTTTTTGCATTTTCAAGCAAACTTGGCAACAAAAAAGCTACCACTTGTCCCTCCAGACAAAGAGCCCTGTGTCTTGTAAGCCAGGTTATTAAGGTGACTCGAGGCCGCTGGTAGTCTGTTGAAGAAACATAGGTGCACACTATCTTCTGCAAATCCTCACTTTAGCGGCACGTTCACATGATTTCTCAACACTTCCAGAACTGACAGGCCCAGATGGCAACATCTTAGGTCTGGGAGAACTGCCTGAGGGCCTCTTGCAAACATTTAGAGCTGAACATGTGGAAAAATAACTTGCAAAGGAGTTTGCATGCGGTGACATCTGCTTTGCCTAGTCCTCCATTGGAAGACAAGCGCTGAAATTTGCCATCCATGTCACCTGCACAACCCTAAGGGAACTGGAGGTTGCTCAAACATGAACAGAGGTTTGAAAGTGGACCATGGTCTATCCAAAGAGCCCAAGTGTACGGAAGGGCCATTGCAAGTCTTTTGCGTTTCCATATTGCAGCTCCTCTAAATGCTGTGTGAGAACTAGCGAGCAATTTAGTACTTTTTTTATTTCCCAGGGTAGCCTTGAGAGAAAAGCCAGAAAAAACAAACTATGGGTTAATCAACACTTTCAAAGAATACCAGTTCTTCCAGCCTGAAAAGAAAGAGTGCTGGGAAAATTTGACAAGAGAGAACATTTGTACAAAAAGGCCAGCCCCAAATCTATTTACTCTTCTAGCAATTTTCTCAATTCCCCATGCTAACACGACTTCAAGTCCTGCTTAAATGGTATCTTTTCTCCTTGCCCATTCTGCCTCCTCCTCAGGCGCATGGTGGGTTCTTATTCTTCTGTTCCCTACACACCATTTCATTGCTCTCAGAGTCATGCCGGGCTCCGTGTCAGCTTTAGAAAAATGTAACTTGACTTTTCTTTTTCCATACTGCAGTTTCTAAAGACTTTAACAAAATGAGCCGTGGTTGAGGGGCTCTCTGTAGGAACTGAAGGCAGTGAAGTAAAGCTCCTGCCACAGAAACTGCCCTGCTATGTTCCCTGGTGATGAGTGTCAGCAGTATTGTCACGAGCAGAGCAGACCATGGTCCCCTTTGAAAACTGTCCCCAGAAAGGCCCTGCAAACTGCTGGGCAGAATGGGAGAAACATGCATTGCTCTGAGTTGCAGAGAGCTGCTCCCTTAAAGGACAGTGCTCAGGCACAACTTTACTTGCACTTTAAAAGCAAAAAGGGGAAGGGTAGGCAAGAAAGTTAATCGAAGCAGTATTTAAACATAAAGAACACTTTCCTCTGAAAGAAAGGTCCTTTTTAAAGCACACCTAGCCAGACATGGCCAAAAGATGGTGCCAGTGATGCTGCTGGAAAGGACTGGGTGCCGAGAAAAGGCTGCTATCTGCTAGATCTAAGAGCACTGGAAGGTAAAAGGCTAATTTATGGGACCTGGAAAAAGAAAGATGATATTCTAATCAAAGACAAGGAGTGGCTGAAGTACCATGCTTCTCTGAACTCACATGAAGGGGGAGCATGAGAGAATTAGCATTTCCAGAGATTAAGGAGCTTTAATGTACATCTGGCTTAAGACAGGAGCAGGGGTGGCAGTGACTGGGCCAGAGAAGGGGCTCCTGGAAAGGAGGCTCATGAACTAAATGTGCCTCACTGCGACAGACAGACAGGGCTCTCTGGTGTCCAACCACAGACATATGTACATGAGCCTTGCAGCAGAGTTCTCCAAACCTGCAACACTGAGCTCAACACTGGCATGTACATGCTCACACCATCACACATGCTCACCACATGCCTGCCTGCATGAGCTAACTGGCAATGCCCATCTCAGCACAGACCAAGTCAAGAGTTAGTGCTTCAGAGAGGACACGCAGTCTCAGTTGCTGGAACCTGGACAAGTTGCTCCATGGCAAATGACCTTCACCAAGAAAATAACTGATATTTCTTTCTAGAGTGACTGTCTAGTTTAAGATTGAGCACCTAGTGTTGCCTCCTGCTAGGTCCCTCCATCCCACGGCAGAGTTCTGGCTATCACCACATGTCTCTCTATAAACAGGCATTTACAGACAGTGTCTGTGGGACCTCTTGAGATTTTTCTTGGAGAACAAAATGGCCTCTCAGCAGGAACTGCCTTTCCCCAAAAATACATCAAACTTGTAGTGCTTTCCAGCCCTTTTGGTTGCCTTCCCACAGCCTCTCTGGCTGGAGAGAACATGGATGTGCTCCAATTGTTCCACTGCTCCTATTCCACACTTCCTGAAGGAGTCCATGGGCTGTGGGATTCGAGGGGATGCACCAGGCTTATGGGCTCTGCTACCTACTGCCCTTCACCAAAAACATCTGAGGCCATGCCTCCTGCTGCAAAAGAGGGGCAGCTGGCTGCCCTCCGGTCCTTCCCACAGTCGGGAGAACAAATGGGTTGCTCACTTCTCTGAAAACAGACAAGTGCTCTTCTACATACTCATTCCTTTCTGCTGCTACTACACCCATCCTGGTGTGTGCCATCCTTCCCAGCAAGGGGAGTATTGGAGGTGCACAGCTCTGCTGCTGCCAACCAGTGCTCATAAGGAGCCAAAACATTAAGTCCAGCTAAACCCAGGAAAACAGGGTCAGAAGTTACTGCTCCTCAGGCTTAGCAGACAGAAGCAGAGCTCCAACCCTGCTCTCATCCCTGCTTCTCTCCCTTTGCTCATTCCCAGCTCTTTTCTCTCCACAGCAATAGCATGACTCCAACACACATCACTTTGTTTTGACATAGTGGAGCATCCACCATGGCCTTGCCTTGACACTGCTCCGCTTGGCGACGGCACAGCGCTGCTCTGTCACTGGGAGCCCCGGGGCTGGGGGAGCAACACCTCCCACCCGCCATAAACAAGGAAGAACTGCTCACAGCAGCAGCCCAGGCAATAGGCAGAAACATTCCCTCTGAATCCCTCACTGCTCCATTCCCAGCCAAAAATCAACCTCACTTCTCTCTTCTGGGTTCCTTCAGAAACAGAGAATGACTTTAGTTTACAGAAGGGCTAAATCCCTGCCAAATTTCAAACTAAAACAATGCTTTGGCTACAGCTGAGTATTAAAGAAAGCAAACAAGCAGGCTCTCCTCTGACCTGGCCACCATCTGCAGTGCAGGAACTCCTGAACTTTATCCTCAGTTTGCTTTGAGGGGACATCATGGTTCCTCCTGCCTTCCTTGGGCTGCCCCATGCAGATGATGGGGAAATCATGGCTGGGCAGGCGCAGACTCCCAAAGAAAGTGCTTAGGAATGTGAGGCTAGGCTGGGTGCTTGGAGCAGAGGGGGATGCCAATGAGTAGCTATTTACAGCTCTGGAACTAGTCTCCAAGGTGTGGCACCCTGCCCTTGCCACACACAGAGCCAATGGCCACTGCCCAAAATGGGGATCCTGCCAAAACCTGTATCAGCCACATCCACCTCTACAGTCTGATCCTTTCCCTGGCAATGCCTTGCTTTTGCACCTCTTCTTGACACCAGCTCCAGGACAGGGAAGTCTCAGCACCGGACAGCCTGGGTCAGAGCTGCTGTTTGGGTTCAACGCTCCGTGCTAGAACTCAGCCCCAAATGGAGCAGATCCTCAGCACAAGAGCTCAGAGCTGGGGCAGAAGCTGGTAGCTCTTCAGCATCCCAGTATGTTTATCACCCTCCCTGTTGTTGCTGTTTGTTTTTACAGCAGCGGTGGCTAATGACACTATTTCTCAAACTGGCAGCCACACCAACAATCACTGCTAAGAGCCGACAAAGCCACTGATGGAGAAGCTGTGGCAAGAAGCCAAGTGGCTGTCCAAGTTCGCCTTGGGCCCCTTGCCCGGTGTCTGCTTGCCTCACTCTGCTGCCCTGACACCAGGGAAGCTGAGGCCAGACCTAACAGAATCAGAAGATTTTCACAGGGTTGCTGGAAGGGCAAAAATCCCAGCATGGCCCTATACACAATCCAAGTTCTACCATACTGCCTTGCAGTCACCAGCAAGAGGCATTTCAACCCTGCCAAGGAAAAAGCCAATCTTGCCCCACAGCTCAGGGTTCCAGTTCTGGGTTCCCCGTGACAGGTGCCACTTTGCAGGCACTTGACCTGCACAAAGCTGACCCCAGCGCCTGGCTGCATGGGTGAGCTGAGCTCTGCGCTTTGCAGCCTGGTGCTCCTGAATCACCATCCATCTCAGCCACCTGGCGTGGCCTGGGCAGGGCACACCACAGCCCTGACCTTTCCCAGGCCACCATTCCCTCCCTCCCATTTCTCTTTGCCACCAGCTTCACCCCATCCCATACAGAGTTGCTTTCCCTACAATTTGGCAGCAATTGCGGAGATAGAAAGACCGACAACATCAACCCACATACAGCTTGGAAGACACATCCTGACCCTCCCTGTGACATCCAGGAGATCTCAGGCTTCCACCCTTAATGGCACTCACTGGAGCCTCTACTACCTGAAACAGTTTACCCCTTTTTTCTCCTTTCAAGTGGATTTTCATTGCCTGAAGTTACCTGCAGAGGAGGTTTCATAAAAAATAACACTGAATGGAACTTATTTTCTTAAACAAAATCTGCTAATCTTCCTTCAGATGCACTGCAGCCTGAGCAGCACCCAGCTCTCCAGTCAATCTGGCTGCAGTGCACACACAGAATAATTAAACCCCAAACGATTCCTCCCTTTTCATCTGTTTACTTCACAGAATTTTTTTCTCCCTTGTTGGGAAGCCATCAGCCAGTCTCTCCCTCCCTGTTTTTCACATGTGCATATTTGTTTTGAATTTTGCTTGGACAGTCAGTGAAGTGTACAAAATGCAAATTACAAGTGTACGGGCTCTGCTGTACAATTAGGGCAAAAAAAGAAAAAATCCCAAACCAGCATGGTCCTCAGCTCTGCTTACATTGGGACACCCAAAGAAAGGGTTCACATCAGAATTATTTTTGCTGTTGATAACCTGAACTCCTACTAAATCATGAAAGCGTCACTGCAATGCTGAGCTGAGTGCCAGGGTAAAGAGAATGAGAGAAGGAAAATAAATGCGAGAGGGTAAGAAAAACCTCCCAAGCTGGCAGTGAAATAGATTTCACATGAAATGTGATGCTGCTGACTTCTCTTAAGATGCAAAAAGTACACCTAGAGACAACTGGAAGGAAAAGCGCTGCAGCGCAGGTGCCTGGAACCAGCTGGGATGACTGAGATGGGGACAAACACCTCTCCAACCCCCTGAACACAGTTCCAGGCTGCTCCCGCACAGCTCTCCTACAGTCCAACGTATAGAAGCCTGCCAAGGACTTCACAGAAGAGGGACACATTGTCGCTTTCATTATTAATTTTAGTAATGTCTTACCCATTATTTGTTGTGCTGGGGACAGGGTGTGCAGCTCAGCCAAGCTGACAGCCGAACCGGCCACCAGGGACCCTGCAATTTGGATGTCCTGTCTCCAGGGTCTGTGGTTGGAGAAATTCTGCATAATCACATTGAGCAATTTAGCACTTAAGCAATGCTAGTGAAATCCCCAAACAATCCTAAGTGTCAGTCCAGCCACTCAAAGAAGTCCCACTAAGGACTAGTGCAACTGTAATGGATCTAAAAGCCACTATTAATGGGCTGGTGCTGAGAGCAGTGAGGTAGGGTGTGTGCACCAGCCATGCCGCCAGGAGCAGGACCCACATGCAGCAGGAACAGGAGAATCACTTTGCTAAAGAAAATAGACCCAATGCTGCAAAACAAAACATGGAGTTTTGAAACATCTCTTGGCTTAATGGTTGAACTTGATGGTCTCAGAGGTCTTTCCCAACCAGAATGATTCTGTGATTCTACTGCAACCAACAACATGCTCATTAGCAAAGAAAGAAGGAAGAAAAACCCCAGATATTTGTATAAAAATATCATCATTTTATTACATTCCACACAATACATCTTTAAAGTGTTTCAAATTTCCACAAGATATTTTTCACACACAGGCAACTGGGCAACGCTGGGGAGGTCAGGGCTTGAGGGAGAACTAGGAATAAAAATCTCGAAGTGACCTTCTGTTTTGTCTTTGGTGATTTTGGTTTGAAAGATAGGGTGCCACATTCTCCTCTCTGACACACCACTGTGTGCCTGCTAAGTCCACAAGGGTGAACCTGGTTGATGTGAAGTGAGGGAGGGGGTCATCTGACCTAGGGAGAGATTGAGCTGCCTCTGGAAACGTGACATGATGCTATCATCTGCCGACATGGTGTGGGCTGACCTGAAAATGCAGCACGTGCATGCCAACATTTCACTTCTGGTTCAATTTGCAGATGGCTGGGGTGAGGGGTGGTATTACACATCACAACCCATATGCACTACAACACTGGCACTGCATAAGGAGGTGGCTTGCAAATCAGGCATTTCAGGCCTGCAAAGCGACAGGAGCTCCCCCCGGTCCTTTCTGTCTCTGCTGGGATAGGCTCATTTCTGCTGCCCTCAGAAAGCTCATGGGAGCCAGGCCCTGATGGAAAGCTGCCCTAAGCATCCACCAGCCCTGATCACACCAAATCACCTTGGGCTTGTCTGTGCTCCCTGTGTTGCTGCAGCTGAAGGGATTTTGCTGAAATCTGTTGAGTAAACGGCATGAGGAGCTGAAAAAAGCTGCACAAATAACAGCAGGGAGAGAGGGGATGGTGATGCCCCCGCCGGCAAAGATCCCTTGGGCAGAAGGCTGTCTCTGCTGCACTAGGGGATGATACCATATAGGCACAGCACCACTTGGGGTTCCACATTTTTCCCCAGACCAAAAGAAAGTTCAAGACTACAGGGAAGATTACAGAGCTGCTTGTCTGAATTAATTTTATGCAATATTTATGGTCAAGGGAGGAGTGGGGAGCACTAGCAAGTTTAGGAGGGAGGAAGGAATCTGATCAGTCATCACAAATGAACACAACAAGATGGAGCACCTTGCTCACTGGAGGTACATTTTTTTTTGCCTGCAAACAGATTAAACAATTCCAAACACTTTTGCATGTCATCATTCAGTAATTTATATAAGGCATTTCCACTACAATACACTGGGCCATTCAATGGTTGGAGGTGTGTTGGAGGCTCCATCTCACCTCCCCTGTTCACAGCAGGGGCAATAGATGGGGCCCCCCTAGGCATGCCTGCTAGGCTTAGGGCTTGGTTTGCTAGATGTCACTGACACTTTAAGAAGCAGAACATTAGCAAACACTAAACTAATTGACATTCTAGAAAGTCAACTGGCAATTCTTATGACTCAGCAGCTATGAGCGTGGGCAGAAGAAAAAAAGAAAATGCAAACCCAAAACCCAGAAAGGGGAATGATACTTGTCCCTTGAGCATTTCTAGCAAGAAAGACAAGGAAGAACCCTCTTCCCCTTTCCTGTGTAAAAGCAAAACCAGCAGCACCCAGAGCTAGGATACTTAATAAATAAACCTTCAATTCTCAAGAAACTACAGTATATAGCATCCAACTTCGACCTGCTGAAGTCTATGCATTACCCTAAGGCTGGCTTTAACAGATACAAACAAAACATTCATTATGGGCTTCTCTGATATAAGGCAACTTCAAATAGATTCACTTGTGGGTAAGGGAAGAGGGGGGTATTCCCACTCCCTTTCCAAAAAGTGGCTGTGTTATCATGTTGGCTGCAGAAAGAATAAGATGGAGAGATTTTACTTTTTGGATGTCTACAAACCTCTCTGGACTCTTCTAGCCATCTGAGGTGGACATTCCTACTGTCCAGCCTGGCCTCTTCTCATTTTGCACCCGAGACATTAACGGTATCAAACAAGAAACTCAGCCAAAGCTAGATAAGGCAACAAAAAAGCATTGCTCTCTCCCCCAAGTAAAGAAATCAGGGTCTTTACCATAGACATGGACCTTCCAGAGGGGAGGTGGGAAGGGAAGAAAATGAAAAGGGGGGAAAAAAAAAGAAAAAAGCAGCATTTCCTGTGCAAGTAGAAGCAACAACAAGCAAGTTAAAAAGAGTTCGTTCCTAAACACACATTCGGTCAGTCAGACATGAGCACTTCCGCACACACTCGCACACAGAGCCAGCACATGCTCACCAGCCGCGCTCACATGCTTCCAGGCTCACCATTGAGTCTCCTTGCAGGCTGACTACTACTGGGAGGAGGAGAAAACAAACTAACTGAGCCTGACAACAAAAACACATTCCACAAACAAACAAACAAACACAACAAAACGAAAGAAACCCCACTCAACACCCCAAGAGTCCTCAAAAAGTAACCGAAAGGGAGCTTTCACTTCTGAAGTGAAAGGGTGGTGTGTCTCTTCTGGCGATCCAAGATGCAGCATTAGTTTAGAGTTTGTAAAAGATTCGGGGAGGGCTGGGGGGACGGAGATGTCTAAGAGTTCACACATATGCTAGGGAAGGAAAAAAGTGCAAAACTGAGGCAACATTTCTGAAGTCTTAGTTTCTGTCTGTCTGTCTGGTTTGTGTTTTGTTTGCTCTCTCGTTCCTGTTCGGCTCTCAGCAGCGCGAGCTGGGGTCTTGCTCTAGTTTTATGGTTAGGGTTGGCTCCACGGCCACAGGGGCCCCGTTGGCATAGTGGGAGGTTTTGTAGGTGATGGAGTGATCGCTCTTCTTGGCCGCATAGCGGAACCGGTGGTAGTGGAGCACAAGAGCCAGTGCGACGGAGACCAGCACCACAACAGCACCTCCTGCGGCAATAACGTAATACCAGTAGGCTGGGATGGGCTGCACTGACACCGTGTCCACTGTGGGCTCAGTCCCTGGCAGGAGGGTTGCCCCTGGGGAGGAGACACAGAACAGGGTTGCTAGGTGGGAGGCATGCAGACGCACAGAAAACACACATGCTTTCAAGAGTACAGCATGAAGCAGCACGAGGTCCCAGGGTCACCGCCAAATACAGGGCAGGGGAACACAGCCTGAGCTCGCAGATTTGATGGCCTTTTTCTTCCCTTCTAATTAACCAGGCAGCCTGGATTACACTACAGATTCCACATGCACGCTATTATTGCTGTTATTTCTGGCACCAACATATGGGTTTCCCACCCCCTTTTTTTTTTTTAAATTTTCATTTTTTTAGGCCTTCCCCAGCTCAGCTGTCCAGTTTTGTCTGCACGTGGCAAATGTTGCCAAGCAAAGACAAAACACATCACTTTCCTAACTGGAGGACGAGCATAACCTCCAATGGCCAAAGAAGTTATCAGAGGAGACTGGAAAAGAAATTACAGGGAGAAATATTTGTCATGTTTTCTGGAAAGAAGATAAGACCTCTGTCCAAAAGTGCTCTGTGTACAGACCTGGTCTCACTAGCTGCCCCATTCAGAGACCCATAATTTCCTTATTATTTGTTAAAGTGAGAAAGGATTGTTGCAATTATTTACATAGCACAGGCTGTGAAATTGAACCCAGCACTCGCATAAGAAACTCATGCTCTCTGCAAGTGAAGAAGGCAGGGCTCTGAATACATGCTGCTAAGGCAGACATACCTGGGGAGGCCGGCAAAACACCTGCCTCCCTCTAATTCAAGGGTGAACAGTGCCCAGACACAGCCCTGTGATGATTAAGCCTTGCACCAGCTACAAGGCTCTGCTCTCCTTGCCCAGGTCATCCTGGGACAGCTGGGTGCACATCTGCTATCAGATGGATACAGGACCTCACTGCCAGCCCACAGAAACTCTCACACACATGCATCTCTGCCAGGCACCGCGCACCAACGTCTGTGCTCACACATGCAGCCCCAGACCCACTGTTTCTCACGCTGCTTCCACCTCTCCAGCACCTCTTGCAGGGATGAGCTGTAAGTAACTCAGAGATGCACCTTTGCACCACATTTATTTACCAGTTTACTTCAAGGGGCCAATTCCCTGTGGAAACTCTTTGAAGGGTTTGCCCTGCTGCTGGACACACTGACAGTCCCCTGACTCCACCTGTCCTCTCCTCTTGTCCCTGGCCCACTATTGTTGAGCTCTGTACTAACTGTGTCAGCTTGGCTTCCTAAGCAGGCTTGAAGGATGCCAAAACCCAAACAGTGCAGGTCATGCCTGACTTTACAAGGACGTCTCCCAGCAGAGCCTCTGTCCTTCCCTCCAAACGCTGCCCTACCAGCATAGCTACTGGCTGGCAAATTTGGGTGAGTGTCAGCTTTTCTGCTGCTGGTGGCACAAGGGGCAGGACAAAATGATGGTTCCTCTGCTAGTCTCAATGCTTCCCTCTGCAGCCTGCAAAACCCAGGCACAGGGAGTAAAATTTAAGAATGAACACTACATCCAGATGCAGAGCCTCACCAAAAAAAAAAAAGAGTCAAGAAAAAAACCCACACAGATAAGATAAACCCTGCTTTTACTGAGTAGGAGGCTGGGAACCACCCACATATTTGTCATTGTAGGCAAGAGAATCGGATGTCTCAGGAGAAGCTTACCTGCTGGATATAGCGCCCTCGCCCTGTCTCACCCCAGGCGCCCCTTGCACCTGGGGCACCTGGAGTTCATCAAGAATGGGGTGACCCTGTCTCTCCTGACCCCTAACAGTAACTGAAGAAGGGGGTACAGGCTGGGCTGCACATTGAGGGTGGTAAAGGCAGGAGCCCTCAAATGCCTTCCCCACCTCCACAGACCACCTTGGCACGCAGAAAGGATAGTGGCATTCCCTGTGCCTCGAGCAGCAGCTGCCCATCATCTGGCTATAGGGTGGGTGGCAGTGGCTAACGGACAGCCCATGGGGGCCACCACCAGCCCACCACTGGAGTGACCATGTTCAGCATCACCCTGAGATTCCTTAATAATTTACTGCAGTCTCCCAACATAGGTCCAACCAGATGAGCACCCTCAGACCCAAACATGGCCCACTGCCATTCCTGATGGATCAGCAGCACCTCGTCTGTGCATGACAGCACCACAGTGTGGGGTTGACCCTCAGGAACATTGCAGTCTGCTTACTGAGCAGCGGCCACTTATGTTTATATTTGGTGACAGTCTCTGCTTGCACAGCACCTTGCTCCAGTGAGATTTACTGGTCAAGAAGCTCCCACAGCACCAGAATGCACCGCTGCTAGAAACTGGTGTGGGGTGATGGTGACAGGTGGCAAGAAGCTGATGGCTCCAAAGACAGCAGGGAGCTATGGAACAAAACAGAGGGGAGAAATGTTTCCAAGGTGTCCTGTGTGTCTCTCTGTGGCCACAGAGATGCACGTGCCCAGCCTGCACCTCTTGTCCTCTGCTGTGCATCTTTACCTTCTGCCTGTCTGAGGATGGAGTGAAGCAGCATCATGTGCTCCAGATAATCATACTTGTAGGAAGGATCCCCGAGGGATCTCGTGGAAGCTACAGGTTTCAGATGACCTCTGCTTGGCTGAGACCTGCACCATGTGTCCCTGTGTGGCAGCCAGGGTTGAAAGCATGAGGACTGCTGCAGAGCCTCTCCTTGGCCCTCATTTCTGCATCTCACAGCGCTGCCAAGGAGATAGCATAAGTCTGGAGACTTCATTTAGCCACTGAAGTCATTAAGGAATCACTCTTAGTTGTCTCTAAGCCCTAACAAAGTCAATTCCCAACATTAATGATTGTTCTTCCTTACACTATCAGACACCAAATATAGCTGCCCAACCACTCAGCACGCAGAGCTGATGTTATCTGCTCTGTTTTTACTGCTGCTCTTTGGAAGTTTTTTCTTGTATCAGTGGAAAAGTTCTCTGCTCAGGGAGAAGGAAAAAAGTAATCCATCTTCTTAACTTAATAATTTTTCCACTCCCCTTTGCCTTCTGACACACACACACACACGCGCGCGTGCTCTTACTCTTCCTTATTTATTCACCAGGGCTGTCGTCCTAATAAAGAAATGCCTTCAGCTGTGGCTGTCATCCGTTGGCGCTGTGTTTAAGCATGGCTCAGGACACTGGCCAGTGCAAACCTGATTTAATCATCATGGGATGAATGATTTTGCGTGGGTGTGCTGCTGCACTCACACCTCTACCCTAGCCAGGTACATACAGCCCCCTCCTCCTCCCAACAGGGAAGAATCTACAGGGAAGTTTTAGAGCAGTGCTGCAGAAATCAAACCCAAAAGAAGCAAAAGGAAAAGGCATAAAAGGAGAACATCCTTTCCAGAATGTGTCTGAGGACACTGCCTGCCTTGCTCCACCATTGCCTTGTCTTGGCTCGTACTCCTCTCTGAAATCACTGACAGTAACCACTCTGGACAAGCAACACAGCTGAGCTTTTCATAGATAGCACAGACAAAGGTGAATGTTACACTCCTCTAATCTGAATGCCGCAAAAAACCTGTCTCAGGCTTGACCTCTTAATTGCTACTTGCCATTTCTCCAAGATAGCCCTGTCTTGTTGGGAGAATCCACCCAACAAGGCCAATTCTCCCCATTGGTCCCAAAGGCCAATTCTCCCCATTGGTTTGTCTTCCTGCTTCTTGGAATGTCTCTTATTTTTAATCTGGTATTTATCTAGCTCTTGCTTCCAGCCATTTTTCATAACTTTTCTTTAGGGTGAGATGCATAAACTCTCAAAGGCAGCCAGGTTTAAGCGTGGTGTAAAATCTTGACCCAGCTGAAAGACACTCCACCTACACACACTGTTCTCTTATTATTTGCCCGTGATCCTGTAGCCTGGGAGGGGCATATTTTCAGCTTTGCTTTCCAACCAGGAGAGGAAAGATTTTTCAGCTCATCGTGAAACTGCAGGGTGGGGGCTGGAGAACATCATACTTTCTACAGAATCTTTTGTCTCCAGTTTCCTTTTTTTTCTCCAGCCAGGGACTGCTTGCAGTTCCTTTACCCTCTCCTTTTGATGGGCATCTCTCTTTTCCCCATTTTAATTACTGTCTTGCAGTCTCCAATTTTTCTCTTCACTTCTTCCTCTGTATTTTGCCCTTACCCTGATCACCTCATAGTTCTGTCCCACCTTCAGCCAGTGAAACCTTTTTAACCCTTTGCTGCAATTGCTTCCCTGTAGTGACCAGTGCTAGGATGTCCTTGGGGGAGCTGGCAATGGGCAGGAGCCCACTAGCACCAGCTGGTGAGCTCTTGTACAATGGGAAGGAGTGCCTGTGGTGCTCAGGGGCCTCACTGTGCTGGGTGCAGCAAACATTGTCGCTACCCAGCCAGCATGTCCCAGAGAAGATGAGGCAGGAAATGCAGACATAATGGCAGTAGGGCATGGGATGAAGAGGAAAAGAAACACCATGAGTTAGCTGGACTTTGGGATAGACTCAAGGTGAGGACTCAGAGGGAGGTTCAAACTGAAGATGATATGCATGTTCCAAGCCCCAAAAGACAAGGATGGTGTCCACAAAATAGTACCAGATTAGGCCCAAGAGAATATAAAGTGATAGCACTCCTAAGGACGGTAACTGTCAGCTGAGAGTATTGCACTTGCTTTTCAGTAATACAACAAACCGGAGTGGCAGATAAATGAACAACCTACAAACAAGCAACCTCAAACTCCTAATTATTACTGTAAGGGTATGACTGCAGACTGGGTGTTAGACCCTGTGCATGCCGTTCCCATCAGTAGTGCTCCACAGCCTGCATTGATCTCCACACCCCAGGGACGCAGACATGTACAGCTTCCAACCCACATGCACAGCTCTGCCCCTGCAGAAGTGCAGCTGCTTTCTAGAGCAGAGCCCAGACAAATGTTACAGCCCACCAGCAGAGTGGGGGTACAGTATGCACATCATGTCCAAGTGAAAGCAAGGGGTGCATGGATCAATTTGACAAACCAAATTGCAAAGTTTGGGGGAGCCCTGAGTTTGCTCTTCAACCAACCCCCCAGATGCATTCCTGAAGAGGCAGCAGGAAAACAAAATACAAAAATCAAAACCTGGAAACAAAAAACCCCCAATAGACTAAAGGGATCTTCCCATCAAAAGCAGACAGTTTTTCCCACCCCAGAGCAAGGCAAATAGCATCCCCAATGGCTGCTCAAAGAGTGAGGCAGTTTGAATTCCTCACTTTTCCTCTTACTCTAAAGGTTTGATCAGAAAAATACTGGTTTCTACCCTCAAGGCTAGTATTAAGCTATTAAATGCACCATTTCACCTTGTTTCCCTTTTATTGACTGTCACCTTCGGAGCTACTCATGGCAGTTTGCTCTTCCACTCCTACCTCCCAGCTCATTTTCAAGCAGACAAGCCCCACCCTCCTTCACCAGCAGCTCCAACACCACCACTGCCAAAAGTATCTACAAATTAGAGAACAACCACTCTATGGTACTGCCACCACATTTCACTTTTAATTGGCTACTGCTTTTTCATTTAAGTCAGCTGATAATTACCCTTTACTCCCCAGCCTTCCCATACTGGGTTCAGGTGCTTGCTCCTCATGAGGCCAGGTTTGTCATGAGGACAGGTTTCCTAATGCTACTCAACCCAGCCAACAGTGGGACTTGTCTGCTCCCTGTTACCTAGCAGGAGTCAGAGCCTGCCACCTCCTGCTGCAGTGGTAGGGAAGTTCTGCATACACTTGCCATTTTACTGCTAAGAACATTTGCTGTTTGTACAAGCACACACATCACTTCCCTTTGATATAAAAGCCCATGCCAGCAGAAAGAAACCACAGAGAGAAGTGCATTTTACCTGGGAAGTAGAAGTTCTCACCTGGGAAAGCTGTGATGGGTTCTGAAAAAGAAAAAATCCCAAACACTAGTATTAGAAGGGAATATTACACACAAACCCACAGTTTCTTTGATACGCAGTGGACAAGTGGAGCTGGCATGTGGCTCTGCCTCACAGAAGCCACTTGTTGAAACAGCATGGAGTGCAGGCCAACCTTACCAGGACATGGGGAAGCCCTGTCTCAGCTGGGAACTGGCCAGACACAATGGGCTCCCACCCAGAGGAAAATCATGCCTGAGGTTGAGGGTCATTTGGTTTCAGCTGGCTGGTGTGAATCATCCAAAGACAAAGCCCCACCTGGCCCCATGATGAAACCCTGAAACTCCCTAACATTTCCAAGAGCAGTTTGGTTTCTGGCTCAACTCTGGCTTAATTAGTCACGTGGGAACTGGGCTACTTGTGGGCATTGATGCTTGTCTCTGTCTCACAGTGACAAGAAATAAAGGGAAGTGATTTTTTTCTTCTTTCAAGATACTTTGAAGGAGTAATCTATTACAAATTACTGGATCTGAAAAGCAATAATTGGTGCTTATTACTGATTACTCTCTTGCAGAAGTAATAGACTTCTGATTATTTTTAGATTACTTCTGCATTATGCCTGTGAGTCACAGAAGCAGGCTCTGGCTCTACTGAGTGCTATGAAATCATCACTGAAGTTCAAAATGCGAATGACATATTTGTCAAAGGGAAAAAATTATTGTGATTTATTAGCATTCTTTCATGCTAAAAAGGAATCAGATTACTCCTTGGGATTACGTTTGAAAAACCACTAGCCTGGGCTAGAGTTGGCTATTCTCATGGCTCTGACAGAAAGAGGGCAGTACTGTATCTCTAACGCTTCATTATTATTTTGGCACCACTGGCTGTGACCCATGAGTTATGTTAAAGTTTGCAGTGGGAGCCATTTGTTAGAAATAATCTGAACAAAAAGCCCTTATCCTTATCTGTTTTAACATTTCCACTCAACGTTCTAGAATGAGGCAAATAATTCAGTGTAGCAGTTTGCTTAGGGCTGGCAATGCCTGAAACTTTCTAATGTATTAATGGTTTTGTTTTGAAATGTTAAGCTTTAAGTTCATGAGACCCGAGTCATAGCAACACTGGAGCTAGGTGAATTGCGGAGCTCAAAAGAAGTGAGAGAAAATGCTATTAGTGTTAATCATCAGTCTTGCTCCTCTTTATTGCCATAGAAGGCAAGGGATTAAAACACCACTGTCAAGTCTTAAATACAGGGAATTTGACATACAGAGTATTAGCTCCTTAGGAGACCGGCAGTGTTCAAAGCATCAAATAAACTGGCACTGATGGTGCTCAGGAGCATCTCTGGGGCAGTCCAGGTCCTCTGTTCTATTATTAGTCCTGGTTCCTGCACCATCTTCACCATCGCTTCCCTGCACAGGGCAGAAGCCATGAGCAGCCTTTCCCAGGCATAAGTTGCTTCTTGCCACCTCCCCTTTGATACACTCCTCAGAAAAGAACATCTATCTTATTTGGGTTAGGAGGCACCAAGCCCCTCCCCTCCCTCAGTGGGTGAGAAAAGAGCAGCTTCACTGTATGAAGCCCTTCAAAGCCCAAAGCAAGAGAGAGGCTCTGCTCCACCTGACTCTTCCTGCTGACCTCAGGATTGGTTAGATACTTTGTGAGTGTTTAAAAGGGAGCCATGCAGAAGAGTAGGGCTTCACCACAGTGGGCAGCTCTCAGCACAGATCCTAGTAAGTCAATGCTTCTGGTCCTATGCCCAAATGGGATCACTCTAAATCTACACCCAAGCTAGATGGCAACCAGAGTCATCAGAGTACATGCATGGACGTGCCAGCCAGAGGAACAGGGCTGGGTGATGGCTTCCTCAGCAAACTGCTAAACCACACTTTTTTCACTTTTTTTTTTTGAAAGTCTGTCTTTCACATTGAATGAATCCATCTGGCTTTTGGCCTGATTTGGGAAACAGTGAATTCTAGGATAAAAACGTCTTTTCTTTATTCTGTTAACATTGCTGAAAAACCCCTCTGCTGTTTTATTTCTTATTAGAGAAGACTCCTTTTGAACTCCTCAGCCTCTCTAAGTGTGTAATACTGACAGATCGTTTCTTTTGTCCAATACTTTCCTTTTAAATTTGGTGTACATCCCTATCACATAGACCAGCCCTTGGTAACCCTTTCCAGCTTTGTGTGGCAGAGACATGTGCTTCCTGTCTCACACCAACACAGCCAGAGCTCTTGTCATGCAGAAACTGAGTCCTCCTTGTTTCTTTCATGGGCAAGGAAAGTCCCAGCTGAGATCTAGAAACTCACAGTAACTCAAGCAGGGGAGAAGTGTCCCACTGGTAGCCTGTGAACAAAGGTTCTCCAGCCCCAGCTGCATCCCTACCATCAACCCTGGTCTCCACAGTGGGATGAGGTACATACCCATGCAGCTCTCCAGTGGGATGTCAGTGCCTAGTCGGATATCATCAAGGGCAACTTGTCCTGAGTGGCCGTTGCGTATAAATCCCTCAAACACAATCTATGAGAAAGGAGAACAGAAATGTCAGTGGGAGTGGGAGGCAGAGTGGCTGCTGCACTCAAGAACAAGAAATCTGCTCTTAGCTTTCCCTGCAGTCCTGTGGATGACCCGAGACAAGACTCATCCCTGGGGAAAGCTGCTCTGCAGGGCTAGGTTTGGCAGAGAGATCATTACCTGGCCTGGCAGTGCTCAGCCTGCAATTTCTTCAGCTAAATGCTTCTCACACAGAATACTCTGGACCAATTCTCACACAGAATACTCTGAACCAATCATCTGTATTGCAGGCTACCCCCCAGCCCTTGCACAAACGATGCAGATGACAGATGGCATAAAACTCAAAGCAGCAGCTGATCTGGCCCATGATATTAACTGGGCTACGATCAGAAAAATGAGGGGAAGGGCACAAAATGCACAGCTACATTAACTGCAAAGTGCTGTTCCCATCAACATTACATAAGAAGTATTGAAATGTTACAGGAGAAGGGTCAGTTTATTCCTACTTAATCACAGGCAAAATTTATTTACAAAAATAAATAGTCATTAGCTCCAAGAACTGCTGAGCCGAGAGACTTGCATTAGGTATGTAATGGTGCTGTTATTTAGTTAATGCCAATATATCCATGTTTAAATGCAAAGCAGTCAGCCAGTGCCCTTCACCCTCACCTGCAGGCATGCTGCCTTTACTGATATTTTATTAAAAAGGCAAACACACACATGCAAACTAGTCACAGAATCATAGAATGGCTTGGGTTGGAAAAGATCTTAAAGATCATCTAGTTTCAACTCCCCCCCCCCCCCCCGCCATGGACAGGGACACCTACCACTAGACCAGGTTGCCCAGAGCCCCATCCAACCTAGCCTTGAACACTTCCAGGGATGGGACGTCTACAGCCTCTCAGGTCAACATGTTCCAGGATCTCACCACCCTCACAAGCACAAAATCCTTTGCATTTAATGTAAAACTACCTTCTTTCAGTTGAAAGCCATTACTCGTTGTCCTATCACTAAATGCCCTTCTAAAATGACTCTCTTCAGCTTTCCTGTAGGCCCCCTTTGGGTATTGGAAGGCTGCTGTAAGGTCTCCCCAGAGCCTTCAGGCTGAACAGCCACAATTCCTTTAGCCTGTCTTTATAGGATAGATACTTCAGCCCTCTGGCAATCTTTGTGACCCTCCTCCGGACTCACTCCAACAGGTCTGTGTCCTTCTTATGTTGGAGCCACCAGACCTGGACACAGTACTCCAGGTGAGGTCTCAGCAGAGCTGAGTAGAGAGGGAGAATCGCCTCCTTCAACCTGCTGGTCACACGTCTTTTGATGCAGCTCAGGATATGCCTGGCCTTCTGGGCTGTTAACACACATTGCTGGGTCATATTGAGCTCCCTGTCAACCAACACCCACAAATCACACTGCTTCAGTGCAAAGCTTTTGCTTTATATTTCCCTGCCTACTCTTGAGGGTCCAAATAACTTTCTCAGGCTACGTATTTCATAAACCTCCTGTCCCCATTTTAGGTGCCCCCTTTCATCTGGGGAGCCAGACCTGCTTGCAAGGACACCTCCCTGAAGGGTATCTGACTGTATAAGGGACAGAGTATGACAGCTTTTGCTCCTGAGCTTGGACTATGAGGCCACATGGGAGGTGACAGTTTGGAGGGTTCAGTGGCCTGAAAGTAGCAGCTCCTTGGGTCTCAGGGCTGGCTGAAGCAAGGCTTCTTCCCAGGGCGGTCATCAAAGTGCTGTCTCATGCCTGCGAAGTACACGTCTCCTGCTCTGCACGGTACTGGCTGCCGTGCTGGTACTCATTAACAAGTGACAACAGTAGCCCTGGATCCCTTGGAAACTGAACACTGCCTGCAGGGCTAACCAAGCCAAAGGCACTCCGGGAAGCAGCAGCCTCTCTGCAGGGTGCTGGCATGGCTGTGCCAGAGGGGCCTAGGAGGCTGCAGCAAGCAACATCAGCTTCCTCAAGCTCAGCACTTCTCTTCCCCTGACCTCCTGACGGTAGACAGAGGTCCTTGATCCCGCTGCAACTGCACCCAGCCCTTGGATCTGGTCTAAGGTACTTGAGAAGCAGATTCACAAATGCATCTGCATTTCCTATTCCTTCTCCCATGTGGGCACCTGCAGCTGAGGCTGCCCCCCCTGAATGCTGGCTGTGCCTCTGCGTAGCTCCCCACTGCTGGCTGCAGGATGTGCATTTTCTCCCTGGAGCTGTGTGCCTCACTCTGGTCAGGCTGTCTGATGACCATCACTCAGTGATGGGGGAATGCAGAAAACAAAATGAAATAAAAAAAAAGAAAGAAGGGAAAATATTTGCAAAGCGATAGATGTAAGGAATATAAAAGGCAACAGGCTGAACAAAGGCCTGAGTCTGTGCAGATCACAGGCAGCCTCTGAATAACAAACACTGTCATTTAGTTACTATGGAAACTCAAGAAATACAATGAAAACAGGCACATTCCATAATGATGAATGGGTCCTTGCTCTGAAAGACTGAAATAAAGATGCTGGAGATGCCTGCCTGGTCCAGCACACCCTTCTCGGACATCTTACCCGGTACTCCATGTCGTAGCTTGGCAAGATGATGCGGCCTTCCCTCCACTCCTCCCCTTGGTCTTCCATGATAACCCACAGTGCCTTATGCTCCTGGCTGGCTTCCCGCCACACCCGCAGCATCACCCCATTGCTGCCCCATGCTTGGTACTGGAAGACCATGCAGACAGCACTTCGGGGCAGATAGATGGTGGGGCTGATGAGACGGGCTCGCTGGCCTTCCCTCCTTCCACTGCTCTGCAGCTGCAGGTAATTCCTGCCATCTGTTCAAATAAGAAAACACCATCATATTATTTTATGTGGCCACTTTAATGAGTGTCTCACATCTCTCCTCCTGCCAGGTGGCTGTGGCAGTGCTGGGCAGGCTCTCACAGCCACGCCTGCAGGGAGGGATCTAGTACTGGCACCATCTGTGTGGACAGTAAACTCTGTGCAGGGCACCAAGGAGCTCACTGCCCTCACCAGCCACCGATACTATAGAATCACAGAATCATTCAGGTTGCAAAAGACCCTTGAGACCACCAAGTCCAACCATTAACTCTACCAAGTTCACCACTAAACCATATCTCTAAGCACCATGCGTAAATGCCCTTTAAAAACATCCAGGGATGGTGACTCAACCACCAACCTGGGCAGACTGTTTCAACATCTGAACACTCTTTCGGTGAAAACATATCTCCTACCATTGTCTGGAACGAGAGCCACAGCAAAACCAGAAAGTAGTAAGCCCAAGTTCGACACAAATAGAAGTTAAAGAGCATTTATTGTCAGAAGAAGTGGTGCCATGATAACGACAATGGTGGGGGTGTATGTTTATTCTGCTGGGAGTTTGCTCAGTGAACAAGCCCGAGGGGGTTCTTCTAGTGGCTGGTGCTGAAAACTCATCTTGGGATGGAGATCTCAAGCTGTGTTCATCCTGCCTCTTTTCATTTCTACTGATAAATACTCCACAGTCAGTATCTAACTGACAATTTTGTTTTGAGGAGATGTATGACAAAATGAAAGCCTGCCTCTAGGTTTTTCTGTCACACAGCAAAACAGCCCCTAAAGCACAGCTCAGAGGAAGAATGTGGTCCCTGTGCGTGAAGTATGCTCAGGTGAGAACCAGGTATAACTGCAAACCTGAAGGCAGTGGAAACTGTGCATCAGGGGATTCACTTGCTTTAATACTACATTTAAATGGTGCCGTGCTTTCTGTCAGTCCCTGGGGAGGAAATTCTGTATGTTTGATATCCCAGAAGAAGTTCAGGGCTGGAACAGAAGATACTTGATATGAATACCAATAGCAACAAAAGCCTGTGAAAACAAATCCCTGGGCATGGCTGATTTGGTCTGGAATTAGTGGTTTCCAGACTCCTCTGATGAGAAGCCTCCTCAAGGAGTTTCCCATTTGCAGCTCAGATGCCTGAAATCCCTTAGCACAGCCTGAAAACCAAGCGTGTAGCTGATCTGATCTTTACCTGTCCCTCCACAACATGACCAGCATCAGGACAAAGTCCCATGGCTTGCTCTGACAGGGAGGCCAGTGACTGACACTGCTCACTGTTATGTCATGTTTCATCCAACATGCCTGCCCTTGCTGTGCAGTAGACAAGCATCACTGCTGTTTCCATGCCAGCATGTACGAGTCCCACAGCAGCCCAGGCGGGTTACCTTTGCCTGAGGAGCACACCTAAGGGTTTTATGCTTCCTTTTCTCACATCCTAGCATGCTACACTTGGGAAGCAGCGTGCCTCCTGCTTGCCCTGCTCTCACTGCAGCTTTGGTGCCCACAGTGATGTCAGAGGAGTAGCACCTGCACAGGGAATGTGTGCAAAGTGCGCCAAAATTGCCTCCAAAACTCAAGTCAGAGAGACTTGAACTTAAAGCCCTGTTCCCAACCATCAAAACACAGGTTTCACCCAGAAAACAGTGGCTGACCTCGCTGTTGTTCTGCAGAGTGACAATCAGTACCCAGGGACATTTATCCATGGTTGCACAGCCACAGGACCCTGCTGCAAGTTCATCACTGCCAGAGAACTGGGCTGAAACCAATCACTGTGAACTACACAGCTCTCTACAACAAATTCAAGACAAGACGGCAGGAATATTTTCCATCACTCTGCAAATGTCCGAAAAAAAGAATTTCAAAAGCGTATCCATTCCATATGAACTTTCACTGATTTTGCTGCATGAAGGACACATCTGCCCCTGGTTTGGCAGGCCCAATAAAGAAAGAGCAACACTTTCTAGCACCTATGAAATCTGCCTGGGCCACCTGGTGCTTTATGCCAACAAACAGTAGCAGAAAAAAATGTCTGAAAGTATGTTTGCCCACTCCTGCTTGAGTGAATCACTTGAAAAAGTACCATGCCGTTCTCTAATGGAGGAGTGTTCTTGTGATTTACCTCAGAGTGGTAGTGGTGGAGGAGGAGATGTGGGAGATAAACAAGTGGAGGAAGAGGAAAAAAAAAGAACAAGCTGTACTTCTTGCCTAAGGAGCGCTAAGGCATCATGGACTCCTGAATTAAAACCCTCTTTTGGTAATTCACTACAAGCCTCTTCAGAGGAAAAAGCAGCAACAATAAAGAAGGTGGAAGAACAGATCAGACTGCAATCATACAATTATCTCACAGCTGAAATGGTCTCACAGGCAAATGTTTAATAAATGCACCAGCTAGGCTCAAGAATCATCAAATCTAGATTAAGTTCAGAATCAACCTTTGGTGCCAGTATCCTTGCTTTAATGTGGGGGTGCAAACCATCCCTGGGCCTATCTAAAGCCTCCAGCTGACCACAGGGGCTATTTGAGTTGTATAGCTGAATACCCTCCACCATCTGTACCCTCACTGGGAGCTGGTGGTACTCAGTATTGCTGCCTCTGTGAGCTTGTGTGAGTCACATCCCTCCCACCAGGGACACTGACCTCCTGTTTGTTACCATTCTTATCAGGCTGTGAAATCAAAGAAACTCAACTGCAGCCAAAACCAATGTTCCCCCAAACCACACAGGCTTTTTCAGAGCCACAGCAGCCCTCCCTGCATATTCTGCGTGCACTGTCCAGTGTTTGCTGGGGCTCACAGAGCTCTCCAGGACCTACTTGTATTCTCAAGGACTGCAGGGAGGCTCCATCTTCAGGTGAGAAATCCAGCAGCTTTGCTGCATGTAGCAGTGGGTTTGGGCACCATGTACTCTTGCTCCTGATATCAGTTTCTAGAGTGAAGAGCCAAGACCGTGCAGACATGATGTTCTGTGTCATTTGAAGATGGAATGGCTGGATCACTCTAATGGCTAGCTGGACTTTCCGAAAAGCCCCACAAATTTGCTGAGACTAACTGAACAAGGGCACTGTGGAGCTAATTGTTGGAACAGCATTTGGAAGCCTGGTGGTTCCAGTAGCTACTGTTTGATACAGTAAATGGAAGGCTTTGGCACAGAAAGCACTTGAAGGGAGACTTACAATGATGAGCTGATCAATTCTTCCAGGACCAGAAATGCATTTTAATCTCTTTCCCAGAACTTTGTTTTGCAGCCTCTGTTCCAGCTGACACGGCAGCTACATCCCCCACCCAACTGGCACTGGTAGCTTAACGTGACAGCTCAAAAAAATGGAGGATAAACCTGCTCAGGCATTTTAACCTACCACTGCTTTTGCAACTGATGCTATGGCATAAATCTGCTGGAAGATTTATGGGATCATTTGGATGTAGAGGAGCGTGAACATGAAACCATCCCCAGCCAGATGATGGCAGAGTCGCTTGTATGTGCACAGCAATGAGTGCTAGATAAATCACCAGCCCGGCTCTTGCAAACAAACCATCTGGCCAATGCGGCTTCCTCTTGGCATGTCTGTTCCCTCCTGCTAGCTAGCCATCTGAGAGGACATTAGGGGCAGTGGGGGATGAAGCCTTGTGGCTTGGGTCAGGCTGCAAGCAGGAGCCACGGCAGCTGCCCCCTCTGCAAGGTCAAGCCTCCCTGTGCTTGTGTCCTGCATGTCTCAAGCCTTCTCGCAGGAAAAGCACCTTCCCTCGCTGCTCTCATCAGCACATCTGGAAGTTTTCCAGCAAAACATGTTGGGCAAGATGTACACAAACAATTAGTGAGATTTCAGATTCCCTTTACATTTCCCCCTTGCTGGATATCATTGAGTTACAGCTGCTAGTCCTGTGGAGGACCCACACTGAACTGCATTCATTTCTGTCCCTCCAAAGGTCACCACACTCCTCTTCACTGCAGAGCTTACTTCATCCTGGGTGTTAGTGATGGTGCCACAGCCCACCAGCAGCCACTTCTCTGCCAAACCCTGTAGGTGATATCTCTGCTCTGGGCTCTGCCTGCACAGTCCCAAATGCTTCCCTGACCATGCTGTGTTGGGGTCAAAGGACAGGGTCTGATCCTGCTGTTCTTTTGGGGCATGTGAGCTGGAGGGTGCATGAGTCCCTGCCTTCCCCAAGGAGCAGATCAGCTCAGACCTCTTCATGACTGCCAGGTGCAGGGGGGTGGCATCTGAATGAATATGCAGATTGAAATTGGATAGTTATTATATTTTTAATTTTTATTTTTGGCAAATCATGCAAATTAACCTCAAAAGGCTGTCACTGTAATTTCAGTGACAGGCCTCTTCTCAGTGACAGACTTTCATTTATAATAGGAAATCAATCCTCTGTAAAACTAATATTTATATTAACTAGATCACTGCGTTTGCTGGAAAGTCCCCTCAATTTTGATTATGTGTTAATTAGACTGCTGAGTCCTTGCCATCCCAGTCTCTAAATCAGTCCGTGAAAAGGCATAAAATCCCATACCTGCCCAGAACCGGGCTCTCTGCCTGCTCTCCGGAGCCTTCCTAACTGATTGGCCATTACACCTTCTCTCTTAATTAAGCCTCACACCCTCAACAGCAGCACAACTGTGAGTCCTGCTGCCTCCCCCTGGGAACTTAGTGAGGGCACAGTGCCCCTGACAAATCAAATGCCAATTACAGTCTGACATTTATGCTAAGCAAGCTGCTTGCCACCATCCACTACCAGCCTGGCAGGCACCCGGCATGCCCCTACATGAAAGGCTGTGTGCAGATCCCCCTCCTCACAACCCATATCTGCGCACGCACAATTAAAAGCATTGACGGAGCCAGTGCCCCCATTGCGGCTGGCTGGATTGGTGGCATGCTTGCCTCAAACGAGCTCTCTGACTCACAGGCTCTAAGTCACAGCTGCGAAGGGATGGAGTGAGGCACGCACTAAGATCTGAGAGACAGTGACTTGTTTTCCATAAAGCTTTCCAGCCTGGTTCTGTAGGCACTGTGTGTCACTGCAGTTTGTGTCCAAAAAGTGACTAAGGACTCAAGACAGGCAAGCAGCAAAGAAATGAGCGAATCCCAGAGAAATGGTCTCTTCTCTACCTCCAGCCCACACCACGTGAACCAGAGCTTTGCTGCTAATGCAAACTGTGGCAACGCCATTTCTCTTGCTCAGGACAGTACAGGCACTAGAATGGCCACAGCCATGGCTAGGGCAAGTGCACAGCCCAGCCAGTGCTCAGCAAACCTCCTGTGACACAGATGCCAGGCCATCCCAGCCATGGAATACCAAGGTAAGAGTTGACTTTTTATGGTTTTCTGTCCTCACTGTGCAAACAAGGGTCAGGAGAGGCCCACAGGGCTTTGCTGAGAGTCAATCTGCACCAACACGCGTGGGAAGTGGGCAGAGAAAGCCGAGTGAATGGTCTTTCCGCAGCTGCATCTGCTCGCTCATTGCACAGAAGTGCTTGATGTTCACACCACTCCACACACAAAACTTCCTCCTACTTCAAAGGAGACAGGATTGACCCCAAAGGTCAGAATGTGTCCACAGGGCACATGCCCTGAGAATAAGTCTCATGAGAGTAAGCACAGACCCAGATCTGCCCAGTCCTGCTCCATTAACACCATGAAAACCTTTTTGCTGTGTTGGACAGAGCAGGATAAAGGCCTTCAGGCAGAAGTTCTCATGGTTTGCATGAAAAACGTGAAACTTTCCCTTTTAAGGATCCCATGAGAAAATGGGATGGTAAAGGGTCACCATCAGTTTAAAACCAGCTCAACATTTGTTTTCCTTAAAAAATAAGCTCTTAGAAAACTTGAGAGCACTACAAACATTCCTCTGCTGGAAATGCTTTGAAACAAATAAACCTTTCCCTGCAGCGCCTGCAACCCCAATGAGGAGCATTCCTGACCCTCAAAGCCAACGCTGAGGCCACAGCCCACAATAGAAGTTCTTGGCGAGTTATTTTGCAGCCCAGCCCCAGAGCTATGTGGTCTGGAGAACTGCAAGCTTAGAACTGCTACCTTCTCCATGTGCATGTACAGCTGCCAACATCTGAACAACACAGGCTTCATGATGCCACCAGGGCTCTGACCTCAATGCTGAGCTCACCTAAACAAGAACCAGCATGTGGTAAAGGTGCAGACCCCACAGCACTCTTCTAGAACCACAAGGTATTTACTTAATGAGTGCAAAACCAGGAGAGATAGAGAAAAAATGGGCAAAGCTTTTCAGTGATGTCTTATGATTCCAGCTTTTCAGTATTGTCTTATTATTGTAGAGAGAAAAGCAAAAGTGCCTACCAGCTTCACACTATTTGGGATCAAGACTCCAGTGAAAATCAGAGACAGTAAGACTTGAGGTGCCCAGCTTACCAACCCAGATTTAGTTTCAGGTCTTAAGATACCATCTTGACACCAATGGCACATTGTTACTGCGTGCAGCAGGAGCGGGGACAGAACCGCACTGAAACCTGAACTTGTTGCTCCTTGAAGCTTGCTAGGTGCAGCTAAGGAGAACCTTTCTTCCAATAGGAAGCATCTGAAAATCCATAGAGAAGAAAATCTTGGCACTCTCTTGTGGAGGAATGGAAAAGGGAGTGGAAAAGGGAGCGGAAAAGGGAGGAATGGGTATTTTCTAGGCTTGCAAAGGGCAGGATAACAGCTGGAACCGTGCTGGGTTCCTGCTGAGTTGGCCACTTTAGGTCCACTTTCCGCCACTGGGGTCCCCAGGCATGTAATGGGAGCCTCCAGGAAAGGAAAGGAGGTGTGAAGAGCCCAGAGAACACAGGGCTAAAAAAAGAAATGCAGAGCTGCCTGAAAGAATATCTTGGAAATAAAAATAGTGGAATGAGAGCAGTGGGTGTCTTGTCAGTCTCAAGAAGTTCTCCACACCAAAGGCAAGGAAGAAATGCATGCAGTGCATAAAACAAATCGGGAGATATCTGAGGAATTCAGGCTTGTCTCTCAGCAGACTTTTCTAATCAAGTGCTTCACAGAGGCTATTTCACCATGGTCATTTTCTTCTCTCTCTCTCTCTGTCTCATGCAGACTGAGCCAAGGCTCTTCCTTTCATTACTATGTTTTTTTCCATTTTAATTTCTGTTTTGCCATTTTCAGAGGAAACAGAAAAACATCTCACACAACTCTTAAAGGCACAGTAGATTTCCTTGCTATTGTGGAGTCTTAAGCCTGGGCTAGCACCTTTAAATCAGAGTAAGTTATCCTCTGGTGGCTTTGAGTTCCCATTAGCTTTTGCCCTGCCCCTAAACCAAGCACAGCTGCTCTCCTTCACCCAACTGTTCACCCCAGGGTGGAGAATTCACAAGAAAAGACCACCCTGAACAAGGCCTTTTCATTCCTTGCTCCCTGGAGTCTGAGGATGAATTTTCTAAGTAGAAACAAAGTGCCGGAGGGAGTGTGAGGGAAAGGCAGGGAAAGAATGGGGGAGTGTGAAGCAAACAATGCTGCGATTCTGTCCCTGCCGCAGGGCTGGCATCGCCTCTTCTGCATGTTTCTCAAGTTGCTTTTAAAAGCTGTGTGGGGAGGAAAAAAGCAAACAGTTGTTTCCTTTTGGGTCATGTCTTCTTAATTTCTAAAAGCAGGACTAAAGTGAGACATGGCAGCAACCCTGCTCAAACCAGCCAGCAGGCTCATCCCATGGCACTGCCAACAGCTACCCCACAGCTTGTGCCTGCGTCTGCTGCTGACTTCTTCCACTGCCTTGGGCATGTCACCTCAATTTCCCCCTAGAACTGCTGCCTCCTCCTCTTCTTCTGCCCATACAGCTTGTGACTTGCTGGGCAGAGTCTGAGCACCTGCCTGCATCCCATCAGTGCTTCAGTGGTAGGTCAGCACAGCATCAGTGCTAGGGGAAGAGTTCTTCCTAAGGGAAAGCTTGTCACATTGGCACATAACCAGGTCACTGAACTCAGCAGGAAAACCTTCCCCTGGCTGCAGTGATGAGGTTTTGCAACTCATAACTAACTAAGAAAGAGAAGAAAGGGTAGAAGAAGAGCAAAAACTGGAGCTGCATGCTGAGCTGAGGCATCACCAGCCTCTCCTAGGCTGTGCACGCGCACACACGCCTGTGCACACACAACAGCCTTTGAAGAAACTATGGCCAACTAATTGTAGGGAGACTCAGGGGAGAGAGGAAATGAAATGAAAAATTGAATCTGAGTTATAAAAATAAGTAATTTTTATCCTACTTGCAGGAGGCTCATATTAATTAAACATTATTACAGTGAATGAGATGGGGAGGGTTATTAAGTCTGGGGCTGGCTGTAAGTGTTCTCTCCTGTTGCCTGAGGCTCCACTGAGCTCCAGATATTAATCTTCTAAAGCACTCAAATGCTGAAGAGATAAACACTTGAAATATGAAAATGTTTTTCTCCATAGCAGACACTGTGACCCTAAGTCATGCCAAAGAATCTGTCAGATGTCCATATAGGCTGTTCTTTCAGCGTTACCTTGTCTCTTAAAAAAAACGCTGAGCACCTCAGTAGCTGAAGAGGGAAATGATGTGTGCATTTGTGTGGGGGTGATTTGTGTGTGGAGATGTAGCAGATTCTCCTCTTCCCATATGTTTCTGGAATACATATTTTCCTCTTTAGCACTGCCTACCAGGTGTTGGCTGCACAGCTTTCCAACTGGCTGGCGGCACTGCCAATCTGGCCAGTGCCTCTGCCAGGTGGCTAACAGGTTCTCCTGAATGTTTGCATCTCGAGACTCAACCTTACAGGGGTGGGGGGGAGGAGCATACAGCATGCATGGCTCCCTGGGTGCATGGCTTGCAGACACTAGAGAGTCTATGTATCAAAACAGAGATGGAGACAGGTAAGAGTGACCAACTACTCCTGGGGGAGACTTGATTTTCATAAGGAATGACTAATAGTGAGGAGAAGTAATGCTGTGGTGAGAGAGTCTACTGTTATAAGGAAACTGGCAAATGTTCTTCATGCCACGCGTGCCACAAAGTCAAAGAGGGTAAGGAAAAGCCACTAGTTCCGGGGTGAGTTCCAAAATGTGATGAAGCTGAAGAACTTGATATATCAACCACACTGCCAGAGGCAGGCACCCTTCCAACTCATGCCAGCACATCTTAGTGAAGTCCTCCATAAATTAGGCTCTGTTACGGTCATGCAAATCTTCTGCTTCCGAAACACAGAAGGGAAAGCAAGCAAAAGTCAAACAGCAAGAAGCTGGAATATTTCAGCATTCTTAGGGCTTAGCATATCCTTCAATTGGAGGAGGCTGAAATCCAGACTGTGCAAGCCCAGAGTGCAGAATAGCTGAGGACTATAGGCAATGTGAGCAACATATGGGAGGAAGAAATGCATCTCTAACAAAAGAGGAAACGCCTTCTGGGGAAAAAGCATTGGGTGGTACAGAGGACATTTGGTTCAGGATGTGGAACAAAGATTGGGCTAACCTTCACAGTCACAGGGAACTCAAAGCCCAGCATCTGATTCAAGGATATCTCAAGATGACAGTATAATTCAGTGGCAGTGGCCACAGTCCTATAAATAAGTCATGAACCACACAGCACAGCAACTGAAAGATTCAATAAAAGAAATTGTTCAGCTCTGCACAGCTTTCATGACTCTTGATAGATGTGCAGTAATCAGTTATACTGTTCACACAAGAAAGCCCCATCTGCTACCCCTTCCCTGCTTTGGTATGGTATTAACCATCTTACCAGGCACAGTTTCAGGGTTTGCTTCGGAGTTGCCAATCCAGGTGTTTGAAGGTTGAAAAGACCAAGTATAACCCATTGCCAGATCGTGTGACCAACCACAGAGGTCTTCAGGGAGATCAAAGTTGCAGTTGAAGTTCGCAGGGAGGTGGAAATCTTATAGAAAGAAAAAGAAGCAAAGTAAAGTTGGATAAAAAAGACCTACATATGAAATGCTCCTATTCAAAAATGACCTGAAACTAAAATGGCTGCCAAACCATAAATACTGAAGAAAGCATGAGATCTCACTCACACTGGTGCTTTTAACCTACCTCACATTTTGTCAGCTCCAGGGATCAACCTTAAGTTCTGCATCATCAAAATGTGCACACCATGTCCTGCGGCTAATCCACCAAACTAAGCAAATATAAAAGCAAGTACCAAATGCTTTCAGACTCTAATCAGCACCTTCTCTTCATCCCCTAGAGCAGTCACATATTAAATGCCTTCTTAAATGTCAGGGAAGAGCGCTTCCTGAGTGCCCTGTGCTCATCAGTTCCTGCTCTGGCTCTAAAAGGAGACTCTCAAGTGCTCCAGAAACTCAGCTCCTGAGTGACAGATTTAGCCACTTGCACCAGACGGAAGCTGTCTGTCAATGTGGTGAGCTGTCACTCACTGCTTCCTACCTTCTCGAGGAAATGCTACCAGGGGAAACACAGGGCCACCATGGGCTCAAGCTTTTGAATTCTGAATGAAGAAAGTCAGCCTCTACTTCTAGCTCTTCTATGGACTCACTGCATGGTCTTTGGGCAAGTCATTTAACTTTTCATATATGAAACAGGAACAGAACTAATTCCCCAGTGTGAAGTGCTTTAAGAAGGTGTGGAGAGCCTTACTGCAGAGACAGGTCTGTGGGCAGGAGGGTACACCAGGGGCTGCATGTAGGAGTGAAGTAGCTACTGGGCCACTTTGGTCAGGGTAGCAGCCACAAGGTAGAGAGGCCGCAGAAATGGTCTGAGACCATCCTCAGAACTTAGTGGACATGCTCGTCAGAGCACAATTACAAGCTGGGATTTTCCTGAACAAAAAAGGAAGTTTTAAATCACAGTGCCCACAAAATGAGCAATATCCAGAAGGAGGTGAGTGACTCTAGTGATAGGCATCAGGGAAACTTCTCTGTGAGAAGCAGAGAGCTTTCTTCACATGCTTCCACTCCAAAATAAAACAATGCAAATCATGGATCCTTTTATTTCAATCTAATCTCATACCCTGGAGTACAGCATTGTTTCTGTGTGGCTGTCATAAATCTGACTGTCCAGAGGAACACACTCATTGTTTATGGACTATGAGAATGAAAACTATTGCTAAATCCGAGGGCAGCTGATGGGGAGGCTGATTCCATGCTCCAAAAACATATTCTGTTTGCTCTCTTGCCCTGGACTGCACCCAGGAATCATTTTGTTGCAGAGACTATTACTAGCCTAAAGATCCCTAAGTGCCCTAATGGTGACAGGTTTGGCCAGGCTCATCACTGACTCAAAGCAATGACAATTGTGCCCTTTGAGCTACCTCTGCAACTTAAAATTCCAGAACTGAACTACAGCAGAATCCCAAAGGGAGGTGTGAAAAATAATTTAATGTTCTTTTAAATATTTATTTACATTAAAATCCATTAAGTTTTTCTCTGGGACTGAAACATCAAGTAACAGTCCTAGGAGCTATCTTGAAGACAACTTTTTCTCATTCAACTTTTCCTCTTGTTGAAGTCCTAGTGTAAATGCCCTAGTCCAAGCACTGAGGTTTGGGCTCTGCTGTGATGCACAAATCTGTGCATCTCCTGTGCATTGCACTGCACAACTAACCTTGCACAGTTCTGCCAAGCTCTCTGCCCTTCATTTGCACATTTCACAAGATTTAGATCTTCACATCCTCCTTGCAACATGCAGAAGAATACAGGCAGAGATTAGTCCCCATTCCAGCAGTGGCTCAAATACAGCTTGTAGTCTAAACTAACATTTCAGGCTCTTCCATAGTCAGAAGAGGCAGGCAAGTGCCCCAAATACCAAACCATTCCCTGCACACCTGACAGCCACCTAGGACAGGGAACCCCAAATTTACCTGAACTTAGTGTTCCCACTCTCTGCTGTCTGCATAAGGAGCCTCCTAAATTTTAAACAGCTGACACTAGGAAAGATGATCTTTAACAGACATGTGTTTGGGACAGCAGCCTTCTTTATGTGTCATGATTTCTCCCACAGTTGTGACCTCTGCAAAAGAAGTCCTGTGTACCAGGCAGTCTGAATCTCTCCCCTGGATCACCTTTTGAATTTATGACATGTAGCCTAAGGGGTCTGGGATGAAGGTGGTTCCAAACAGGGCAATAATGAGTTTCTTCAGGTCATGTAAGTGAGCTGGGAGAGCAGCTCTGCAAGTCTCATACCCTAAGGACCAAATTAGTTGCTATCTCTTGCTCTTGCATCCTTCCTTGATATAATTTATCAGATTTTGGCAACTTTGGTTTGTTTTCTTTTTTCATGTTGGCCTATCACTAATAATATTACTCTAAGCTTTCCAGGAACCAGCCCCATGTGTAGGAGCTAATGGGAAGATAAGAGTGTTTGCTTAGCTCTTAACCCATAGTTCATTGAGATAAAGACAGGCTGCTCTGATACATACCCTCCTCTTCTCCACAGTTATCACCACAATCAGTTGCCTCTTCATCGGTTGGGTATGGGGTGGTGGGCTCTTCGCCTTTCAAAGTGGGCACCAGTGTCTCTGCAGTGGCCTTTGCATCTGAAAACAATGGGAGTAGAGGTGCTGTTTGCAATAGACATCACAAAAAGAGGAGGTAAGAGGAAAAAAAGCAGTAAGTCTTTGTCCTCATGTTCTTATAATGTCAGGAAGAGGCAGAACAAGAATACCACAAAATTTCCACATGCTACAAATGTCTCTGTAGTTTGGACTTCAAGTTAACTGGCTATTTCCATATGGGAGTTCCTTTTGGTTTCACAGTATCACAGTAATGGTGAGGCGGGAAAAGACCTTAAAAATCATCCAGTCCAACCCAAATCCAACTAAACCAAGTAAACCTAACATCTAACGTCTAGATCATCCCACTCAGCACTTAATCCAGACTAACCTTGAATACCGCCAGAGAAAGTGACTTGACCACCTCCATGGGCAGCCCATTCCAAAATCTGATCACTCTTTCAGTGAAAAACCTTTTCCTAATGTCAAGTCTAAACCTCTGCCGATGGAGCTTAAGACAATGACCCCTTGTCCTGTCTCCAGTGTCCAGGGAGAAAAGACTGACCCCCGCCTGACTATAACCACCTTTTAGATAGTTATAGACAGTCACCTCTGAGCCTCCTCTTTTCCAGGCTAAACAGACCCAGCTCCATTGGCCTCCCCTCACAGGTCTTACCTTCCAGCCCCTTTGCCATTCTAGTTGCTCTTCTCTGGACTCATTCCAGCACCTCAACATCCTTCTTAAACTGAGGGGCCCAGAACTGAACACAATACTCCAGGTCCGGTCTAACCAGTACCGAAAATACAGGGGAGGATAACCTCCCTCTTCCTGCTGGCCACACCATTCTTGATGCAGGCCAGGATGCCATTAGCCCTCTTGGCTGCCTGGGCACATTGCTGACTCAGGCTAAGTTTACTGTCCACTAGTACCCCCAAGTCTCTTTCTACCTGGGTACTCTGCAAGAACTCCATTCCCAGCCTACAGTTCTGCCTGGGGTTGTTATAACAAAATTGCAGCACCTGACACGTAGACTTGTTAAAACTCATCCTATTAGAATCTCCAGTTTGTCCAAGTCCCTCTGCAGAGCCCTCCTGTTTCCAGCTGGACAATGCTCTCTCTTAAACATACATGCTGCTTTTACTCTTATTTTTTTTATTTTGCACTGGTGTTGGCAATCTCTTAGCAGTCATTACAGGATAAAAAGAGATCACAGGCAGAACATCTTTTTCTTTCATAATGGCACATGTCATATTAAAAAAAGCACACACAACATTCCCACCAATTGTGCCAATTTATAAAGCCAGTCAGTCAAACCTACAAATGATGTAACTGCAAACGGACTCAGAGGATCCCCGTGTGTGCTCTGGCTCACGGCAGAAAGCATCTGGTTTCACACTCTGGTCTCCTGACTATGCTTTCAAAGGGTCTCTGACCAACATTCCTCCCACCAACATGGCCTGCATGAAGCAACCTCCGAGCAGGTGTCAGGGGAAATTTAAGCAAGAAAGGGAAGGGTATTAAAATCAACAGTAAACGACATTAGGTTCCAGCAGCCGCTCCTTTTATGAGTGCATTAACAGCAGTAGGGCAGACTTGACTCTTTCCTCCTTTAAAAAAAGGCTGCTTTGCTCAGTTATGTGTGATTGAGTTTCTTTGTCAGCATCCGTCAGGATATCATTTAATAAAGCCAGAAGCAGGAGGAAATGGCTAAATACATTGAATATTTTACATCGGCTCCTTTCTGCCCTCTTATTTTCCTGTTACTAAACATATTGCGCATAAACTCTCAGGCTTTTTTTTTTTCCGCTGGCTGTCTTTTGTTCAGGATAAAATACCAAATAACTTCAAAGGCTTTTCATTTATAAGTTAGACTTTGTTACAACCCCATAAAACTCCAAATGTAACCAAGAAGCAAATTGCAAGCAGCCAGGCACACAAAAACATCATTAGGAAAAAAAAAAAAAAGAAAAAAAAGAAAAGCAGCAGGTGAAGGCACCATATCAAAAGCTGCAAGTTGTTTAGAGCTAGTACATTTTTTTAGGTTGTTGCTCTTGTATATTGAGATTTATAGCTGAAATGTGACAATGTGGAAGGACCTTGAAAGCCAAGTCCCATACGGGACACAGATGCTGAGCGGATGTAAATCAACAGCATTGCATTGCCCTGGACAAGCCACAGAAAAATCAGTTACCATGGCACAGCCACAGCATGATGGTTACAAGGATAATGAAAATATCAGGGAGGAGACCATGATGTGTGAAATGGAAAGTGAAAAAGAGAGTTCTCACTTGCTCACTTTCTCTCTCCCCAGCCCAGCAAGTGTCTGTGCAACTAGTGCTAACTGCTGATCAAAATGTAAAGTCACTAAGCAATTGAAAACAGATGTTGGGAACTTCAAAGGAGAGAAAACCAGCTGCAAGCAAACATTCATCAGTCTGCACTCTTCAGAGGCAAAAATTGGCAGGTCTTCGAAGGAAGCCAATTGTTGACTGCCTGCTTCCCAAGTTTTGAGTTACTAGCCAGCTAGTTTGGGAGCTCAGTTGCTGTTAAGTTACTTGTGTTTGATTCAGTAATTAAGATGCTTGTTGATGATAAGAAAAACAGTTGGTCAGGGTACATACGGGTTTAGGCCCTCACTTGAAAATATTTTCTATCAGCCTCTTTTAATCCATCTCTTAATCTTGTTCCCAACCAAATGCAGTTGCCTGGGTTTTCCCAGCAAGTTCTGTAATGTGCCTGGATCCTCCTAGAAAAGAAAGGCTGTATCCTGGCATTGCCACAGACTACTGCATATAGCCAGCCAGGATTAGGCATGCAGATAATGCCATGATCTATCTCTGTTTCCCAGGTTGCGCCAGGGATATAAATGCTTTTTTATAACATGGTGAATCCGTAAGATTACAAGCCTGGCTCTGATTAGAAAGCTGAAGGTGTGTAGATCAATAAAGTTACAAATATTTATGACTTGGCAGTTGAGTTTTAAATATTACAACGTGCAAACGATTAGACAGCCACACTGGGAAATGACCATAAAGCACCCTGCCTGGAAAAAATAAAAGGACTGTTGCTGCTGATTCTGAAACTAAGTATGGACATAGCGGTAAAAGACAATTTGGACCAAACCTAAGACAAGAAGCTGGGGATGCCAAACTATTCTTATTCTCTAATTTGGAGGAGTGCAACAGACATGTGCGTGGTCAAAGGTATTGTGTGACGGACTCCCTTTGTGGCCATGATACATTGCTGTGATCCAACAGCCAGAAATGGTCTGCAGAGATTTGGCAGCTGGAGACTCCCAGGAGCTGCAGGAAGCAGCAATGTGGGAGCTGCCCAACCACTTCTGCAAAGCCTCAGCTCCTGCTGCTTGCATGAAAGTCATGCTGCCTGCTTTGACTACAACATCCCAATGATGTTGTAAGATTTAAATTAAGGTCTTGATTTAAAGTTTAGGTAATTTACAATGGATTCCCAGTCCAGGGGATTTGCCAGATTTGCCATTGACTTAAAATGTGACAAATGATTGTTATTAATTATGTGTATGTGTGCTGTTTAGTGTTTGCAATGTGTATCACAGCACATCACTGGGTAGTAAGACTCCACAAAAGGTTGGAAAAAAGCTTCATAGAACAGGAATTCTTACAAGAAAATGCCTTATACAACTGTGTTTATAAAACGGAAACCATACCTCTTTATCACTGACATCTGGACACCAGATTCAGGTCTAAGCAGATTATTAAAAATAGAATAGTTTTAAAAAAAAAGTGGCAACGGGCCCCTGGCACTGAAAATCTAGCATCGGACCCAGTAAGCTGTTGGGTGTATGGAGCAATCAATCAGCACTGAGCCTCAGAGGGTCACAGGCACAACCTCTACTGATCCCATTGTGTGTTAGGCAGTTTTCACCTTAGTATTAAAAGCAATGGGGCTGCGAAGCATAGCACACATGGGGCAAAAGTGAACAAACTTCTGCAGTCTTAGGGATGTTGTAAAGATGTCATAGAATTTAGTTCCCAACCTTGTCTGCAAAAGGATTTCTGCGTGGTCTCTACCGAGAGAGGGAGACTGGTTTTTGCAGTGAAGCCTTACTGCGGCACCTCAAGATATCTGTACTCATCACTGTACCTCTCTTCTGCACCTCTGCTTCTCTTCCTACCATCTATCTTACCCATTTGGATTGAAAAGACCAGATGTTATCTAACTGGGAAACTGGAGACTGGAAAAGCCTACACAACATCCAGATAAAAGATCTGAAAGGAGGGAGAAGGGAGTTGGGGACAAATACCATGGGGGGCTCTGTGTGAAAGCTTGGGCTGAGGTCCAAACATTGCTGCTATATCCTACCTGTCCAGTCACAGCCCAGCACCTCCAGGCGCATTCCTATTCCCGCTGGGGACCATCTCTCTGGGTGCACTCGGATATACTGGGCAGGAACAGGGTCAAATCTCCGGACTTCAGGGATATCATAGTGGATGTTCCCTTCAAAAACCTACAGAGAGAGATAAAAAGGAAAGGCAAGTGATGTGTGCATCACATATGTTCTCTGCTAGACTTACAAGTTGGATCTGGCAGGACACAGCCACAGTTTGAAATAGTTTAGCCATCCAATTCCAAGCCATTGAGTCCAGCTGAGCAGAAATCGGGCTGTTGCTCAGTTTCAAGAGAACCAGATAGATTGTTTCTGATTTCAAAGAAATTTGCACAATATCTCTTCTCCTCTGCTTTGTATGCAGGGGTCAGGTTCTAATTCAAGCCACAAAAGGGAAGCCTGGGGAATAGTTTCAGATATAAATAAGATCACATTTGTCCTTTGGCAAATAAAGGAGCTACTGCACATTCTAGGATAAAGTAAACACTTCATTTTCCTCACAATCCAAGTACCAATGCTTTTCAGCTCACATGCACAAACTCAAGCCCATGAGGAATAAGCAGAGGGCTACAGATAGCATTGGACCTTCTAAGATTCATTTGTAGGATCAGAAAAAATTAAAACGTATCCAAATTTTCAGGAGCAGATGAGTTTGCATAATACCAGAATAGGCAGTAGTAGTAAATTCATTTATTCCTCGAGCCCCCTGCCACTCCCATACAGCTAAGCAGGAGGATTACGGGGAACTCCAGTGACAGGGGAAAAACAACAGGGAATTTCAGGGTCACAACAGTGTGGCAAAAGGGACTTCAGATACAGCAAATTTCCCAGAGAGAAACTGTGATTCATCTTCCTTTCTCAGAGCAGCAAGCCACAAGATCATCTTTCCCCACAAGTAACTAGCTTGCGTGAAACATAACACATCATCTTGTGACCTCTGACTTGTAGGAGCTGAGAGAACTAGAAGGTGATATTCACATCCCCAGGTCTGGTCTGCAATAAGAAATGAGGGAACCTGAAGCAAGATGGAACCTAGGACAGCTTGGGAGTGTTACCAGAGGACACAACTTGGGATTTCACAATGACAAAACAAACTTCCAAGGTCTCACAAGTGAGGAGTGAGAGCTAATTTCCCAAGACCCTATCTGGCAGAAAGGAGGTAGTCATGAACTTCTCATTTTACAGCTGCTCCAGGCATTTCCTACCTTGGCTTGCATTGTTTTGGGGTCCTGGATGAAGTCCCAGTCTTTTCCATTCATGCTGTAGGCCACCTTAAATTTCTTCACAAAAGAGCGTGACTCGGTGGTGGTCATGCTGTCCCCTCCACGAGCTCCCTGGATAATAACGCCTTTGATATTCTTTGGGATGCCAAGGTCCACCTGCAGCCACTCCTCCCCAGGTTGGGCTTGGGGGATGTGTGGAAACCAGCCTGAACGGCTGCTCACCAGACGAGCCATGCTGGGAGACCAGTCATAGCCTCTGGTGGAAGAGGCTGAGATCTGTGAGTCAGGGATGAGGCCAGAAAGCATTCCCAGCAAGTTGGAGCAGGGCGAATCTGTAGAGAAGGAAAGGGCATGAACCATGGGATGGTTGAAGGATGTATGAGTGAAGGATGGGATGATGGATGAATGCTAATCGTCCTCCCTGCAGGTTCAAGCTCTGAACACTATATCAGAACCTACACTGAGCAATTCCCCCTTGACTCCAAGGCCTGGGTATCCCAAGTCCATCCCTTGGGGTAGGTACCTCCATGTTGCTCACAATGTCACCACTCCAAGCAGCCATGACAGCTACAGGGGACAGGCTGAAAGAGGGTCAGAGAGGAGAGCTGAGGGGATCCTCACCTGTGATGCGACAGCCATATAGCTCCAGCCTCAGGGCAATGCCATTGTGCCAGCTCTGAGGACGAATGCGCACAAAACGTGTGAGCACTGGGCTGTGGATCTTGTTGAGAACCACCTCTGTGGCATCCTCATTGGCCTGGAACATCTGCACGGGACAGAGGGCACAAATACAGTTACATCCTCTCCAAGCAGAAAAAAATAACCAGATCAGGAGTTAAAATAATCTCAGAAGAGAAGACTGAGGAGAGACTTTCCAGGCAAGGCCAGCCTCCAGCCAGACCAAACACCCAAGAGCAGGTAGGGATTGCTGAGCTGCTGGCAGGACAGCATGGTGGGTAGACTCTCCCACCCAGGAGCTTGCTGCCCTGCTGTCTGTCATGGCACCCCAAAGCACCTCCGACTCTTAGGCCACAGCTGCTTCAAGCTTGCCCCCAATCACAGAGCTGCTCCAACACAAAAGGCCATATGTCCCCGAATGCTGCGTGAGATCTCACCTCTTCTTGGTGGACAAACAGGCTGACATCTGATATGTCCTCACAAGGACCTCTACCAGAAGCATCGTGTGTGCACACAGTGGCTCTAGCAGGGACAATGCTGTTTCTGCCTGGAGTGACAAGGTGCTGTCCCAGCCAGCCCTTAACCCCTGCCTGTCCTGCGCACACACAGCCCACCACAGAGAGATAGATTTCAGGCAAGTTTATGATCCCATATGATATGAAAAGACTGCTGCCTCACCAGATGGCCATGATCAATAACTACCAGATGGATGTTAGATCCAGATCTCTATTATTTTAATAGTCTGGACAAGGACTGGGTACTTCTTTCTGTTTCAGGTTGCAGAGCCCAAGCAGGGAATAAAAGGGAAAAAGAGGATATACACAACCCCAGTAGCATTTTCAACAATTTCTCTGCTCCCAGCCCCAAGCACTACAGCTCATAGGCAGAGGCTGCAGGCATTGTCTGCTTTTCCCTACAAGCACACAGGCTCTCAGGACAGGGCTAAAACATCCTCCCATCTCAGCCAGGAGCTGCATCTGCACAGAGATGTTGGCAGGGCTATCCACAGGCTCCTAGCCTGCATATGCTGCTCTGAGCACAGCAGTTCCCACTGTCTCCAAGCAAAGCAGGAAAGTGTAATCCCTGGCACCGATCTGCTTCTGCTGGAGACAAGAATCAAACAATTCAACTGTGATCTGGGACAGAAAAAGGGATGAAGCCATATCCTGGCCTCTTGCCTTGAAGAATGGTTCAGAAGCATTTTCTAAGCCTCCCCCCACTGCTGATTTGCAGACAGCACATGTCACTGGTCTCCTCCCAGCATCCAGGACATGCACAAGGTGTTTGCATGGAGAAGCAGCTGTCCAGCATACCTCAGCCAGCATTGTTGCCCAGTCTAGGACAGCAGCATTTGTGCCTGGGCAGGGAGCAGCCACCACCCTGTGAGGGACCTGTCTGCAAATCCGGCGGGTAATTTGGATTATGGATTGATGTGAATTTGAGCAGAAACACTAATCTGGAGAGTGTACATCATGCTGCTATCATTTAGCAACGCAGCATGGTTTATGTGTTTCTGATATCCTATTTTATCCTGTCTGACCCCACTTCCCATCCTCCTCCTTGCTCAGCAGATGCCAAATACCCCTTTCTCCAGTAGGAGGGCTATGAGAAGTAGTTCCTGTGAAATGCTCTCCAGGTATGCGTGTGTGTGAGGGTATGTGTCTGCAAACCTGTGGGAACACAAGTACAGGCAGAAAGGATACACTTCCACAGCAAATCCTCCAGCTTTATGTCAACACAGAAGCTGACATGCAACACCTTACCTCTGAACCTAACACCAGAGGACAGGAAATGCTTATTTGGCTGGTGCAACTATTTTAGCTCGAGAAGCAGCACATCAAGTCAGCCCAAAGGTCCATCTGTCCCTAGAGGCAGCGTCTGACAGTGGTCCCTACGGATGCCCAGGAGCAGCAAGCCCTGGGGAAGTCTTCTCCTGGCAACCTCTCTTTGCTTACCACAATCAGCAGTTTGAAGACTTCATGAGCCAAAGGTTGCATATGGACCAGCATGTTTAACAGTCACTGACGAGGTTTGCTGCTCTTTTTGGTTTAACATATTTCCAGTTTTGTTCTTTTTTAGCTCACTTCGCACATATGAGCATCAGGGGCCAGAATCCAAATTTACACCAGCGTAATTTGTTGCTGACTTCTGCAAAGTCAAGCTTGACAGAAAGCAGAAGCAGGACTGAGCCCAAAAACTTTATCACTACCACATGCACTGCTGAAAGCATCTCTTATACCACCTTAGTCCCAACCACTGCTTCCAAGGAAAGCAACCTCAATTCTGCTTTAGATTTGGGGACCAGGAGTTTCCTCAGAATAGATCACATTCAACAAGCTACAGAACTCTGAATCATGACCTTGACAGTCTGCACCACCAGTTCATCTGGGTAGAAATGACACCTGATTTCCGGTTCTACCATCACCCTCATTGGCAGGGATCGCCCCAGTGAACCTTGTTTCTGAAAAGCCCAAACTGGTCATAGCAGTGATCACTTCACAAACTATTCAGCATAAGAGAAAGAGGCCATTTTTCAGAGGACAGGTGCTTAGTGCTGTTAGAGAAACAGGTCCTCCCCTGAGCCCAGTCTTTCAGCCTCCTCAAATGGAAATGCATTATGAGCTTGCAGGTCCCCATGTTGCTCAGCAGGGTCTCACCCCAAATGTACAGTTCCTCTGCACTGAAAATGCCAACCCAGAGCCCAAGCACAGTGTGGAGAGAGTCCCATTGACTTCAGCAGGCTCTACATCCTGCCTCAGATTAGCACTCACAGCATGGGAAGAACTAGCAGGAAAATGTGTGAAATAGGGAGTGCCAAGACAGCAAAGATTTCTTCCCCCTTACCAGAATAGAACACTGCTATTCCTCCCATCCTATCTGCTTCCCATCCCACTCAGCACATATTTTGAGCCAAGTCTTCGAATGGTGTAAATCAACATATCGCCATCGAAGTATAAGAAGTCACAGTAATTTACACCAGCAGCAAAAAAAAATAATCTGGCTGTGATGTAGGGAGTCAGCTAGATCCACCCTGAGCCGTGAGCACGCATGTGCGTGCACACGCTGCAGGCTGACAGAGCCAGAAAACAAATGGGAAAACCATTAACAAATTAAAAGCATCTTCCAAGAAGCAGTCAAGGGAACTCATTTGCACTGCTGCATCAGAAGGCTGCCCATATACTTGATATTTACTTCCGTTTCAGTCCAGGCGTGGGTCTATGTGTAAAGTTAAATTGATAATCAATGAGAGCTGACCTGCTTAATTAATTTTCTGCAGAAAGCAAATGGTGGGAGGTGATGTATAGGCTAGAGGAGGCCTGAGCAAGTGTTCCACGTGCACACATGCAAGCGGCACACCAACACTTACAAGTTGTACTTGTGACATTGGAAGAGCCGCGGGGTGACAGGGGGACTTCTGACACTGCATTAGTTCCAGTGGGCATGGGATGGTGCCAATGGCAGTTTGGAGTGAAAGAAGTAAAGGATAGGCAGACAAAAAAGCATTGTGAAGTCAAAGTCAGGGAGGGGACAGAAGGTAACTCTCTCCCATTTTATTTATTATGCTGCTTGGCCACCAAGCAATGTCTTGGAGAGCCAAAGAAAGTGGCTGAGGGAGGCAAAGAAGGCCAGGAATGGCAGCAGCTCTGCCTTCCTCTGTATGTACGTGTCTCTCTGGACCCATTACATTTACTGCAGGATTATGTTACTCCCATGGAGACAGAGCCCTGGAACAGAGCATGCTAACAGGATTAGGGCTTCAGGATTTAGCTGGAGAAGCATGAAGGAGAAAAGTAGGGGAGATTATTTTCCTTGTCAGATAGGGAAGGCATAAAATGGGGTACGTTTGATGGTGGGAGGATTCTGGCTCAAATGGAGGGTGGATAGTTCTGGATTTATTAAATCCAGGAACAAGGAGGCAAAAAGAAAAATGATACTTGGCAACACAGAATGAAGCACAGCCGTCTGGGCAAGACAGAGTGTGCAGGGCTGGGCTTGCCAGCACTGTGTCTTTGAGAGGCTCTACTTGGATCCAGGAATTGCCAAGGACATGACCAGCAGCTCTTTGTTAGCCTGCAAAGGAGATATTTGGCCCAGAAGTACAGGGCCACAGCCATGCTAGGAAAGCCAGATCTGTAATTCTCCCCTGGTACTACACCATGGGTGAGTGCACAGGGCTGCCTAACGTCTTTGTCTTGCCTGCAAAAAGCAGCAGAAGCAGGTTGGGACCTGCGGATGCTTCTGGGCAAACACTGCACCACATCCCTCTGCAAAAGCATTTGAGTTCTTCTGGTTGACCCGCAAGCTTTTCCTGAGTTTTCCAGATGAAGGAGTCAAAGGAGTGAAAGTTTTTTTCTCCCTCCCCAGGTGAATGAACACATTAAGAACTCAAAGCACAGAGAAACAGTCCTAAGTGAAGGCACAAAGGTCTCCAAAGAGTCATCCTCAGTATATTCCCTGCCAGCACCAAAGACCTCTGGCATCGCCAGCTCCATTCACAGCTGAGATACTTGGTTCTTTGCAGCAATTCAACCCGCCTCCTTGCATCCTATCTGAAATACCACCCAGCAAGGTTAATGGATAAGAAGCACAAAGACATCAAAATGAGTAGGAAATGGAAAACACACACCAGCTGGATATTGCTGCCATTTCTCATCCAGTGACTTCTACAGGTTTTCAAAGAAAAGTTTCAGCCACATCCTTCCATTCTGCACTCAGCAATGGAGGCAGAGACAGCACAAGTCCCAGCTTCAGCCCATGCCAGATGCTGAAAAACATCCCATACCCAGTCCCTCGCAACACTACACCTCCACAGTTACTAAGACAGTGTCTCAGGCCACATAGGAGCTGCAACCTGAGACCCTACAAAGAAGGAAGTGGATCAGAAAGGATGAGTTTTTTTGATAAAATCCTCGTAGTTGAATCCTTCCAAAGAAAATGTCCCTAAAGAAAAGGTCAAATCCTGCCAGGTGCTCTTTTCCTTCCTCGGGTTCAAAAACAAATTGTTGTTTTCTAAAGATTTTTGCAAACTGCTAGATAAGATCTTGGTACAGAGTCCGTGCCTGGAAGATAACCTTTGAGGCCATTAACCCCGGATGATGTGGAAAGGGGAACACAACAGGGAGGGCAAAAGTCAGGGCAGCCTTTCTGGGATGTTTTGGCCCTGTCCCATGGGTATGTGATGTTGGGTAGCAAGGAGCAACTGGGGGGCAACACGAGGTGGTAGCTGCTCACCTCCCCATCTCCTCTCTTAGGAATGCACAGGAAGATAGCTCCATACCTTCAGCTGGGTTGCTGGGTTAGCTTCTCTCTCTGGTCCCATGTCCCAAGCAAGGACTAAGCATAGTGCCTCCCTGGACAGGGAGACATTTGGGGTATGCTGGGCTGGGCTTTGTGGGGAGTGGGCTGTCAGGCAGGGGGAAAGTTCAGCATGGATAGGGTGAGAAGGCAAAGGTGTGAATGTAGGGGTCCTCTCCTGTCAGCTGCAAACCTACAGCTGCCTTCCCACTGACCCCCATCCCAGAAATGCAGCAGCACTCAGCACGGAAGCAGCCCAGCCAGCCCTGTCTGCTGTGAGCACATATTAATATTGTTTTCCTCTGCTTCATCCTGCCTTTCCCATTCCCTCGCCGTGAGTGCCAGTGACTGGGGATTTAAAGGTGAGCCATCTCATGTCACATGGAAATACCCTGCCTTCATTCTCCTCTGAAATACCAAAGGAAGGGGAAGCAGAGGGCAAAAGAGTGGAAGCCAGAGCTCCCTGTCCTCTGCAGAGAGCATTAGCTCCTCCCCACCCCTCCTGCATTCATTGGTTTCCTTTTGGTTTAGCTCCCTGATGAAGATGTAAATGTTAGCTGACCTGCCCATAACACAGCAATGCTTTGCTTTTGGCCTGCACAGTCAGCAGGAATTCAGTGCAGTGTTTGATACACCCCATATGCCTGTGTGTGCATGTGCATATATATATGTGTGTGTGTGTGTATATATATGTGTGTGTGTGAGTGTATACACGTATATATCTGCATTTATATAGAGGAATAGAGAGTCCCTGTCTGTACATCCTCTCCCCTCCCTCCCCACTCCTCATGGCACCAAATCAAACTGCGGCAGACTTGACAAATCTATTTGGCATGGTTCACTCTACCGTCGCAGCCTGAACTGTGTGGAGCACCGCACAGACACAGGGAAGAATCTGCACCTTGGATACAGACATCTGGGAGCTTGCCTAACACAGCAACAGTGGGGATCAACTGGGGCCAGAGCCCCACCATCACCAGGCTCACAAGCAGCTGGCAGCCAGTCACTCAGGGTTGGAGAAAGGCAGTCACCCGGATTCAGGGGGTAAGTGAAACACCAAAAAAAGCAATTACTTATCCTATAGCCTCAAGAGGTATCTACTAAATTGAGGCCAGAACATGGCAATGAAGCAAGACTGGAATAAAGGCTAAAACAGAAAAGATTTGATTTTTCCTCTTTTATGAAGGTAGAAAAACAAGCAGAAAAAAGCTGATAGGACTCAAGGGCCAAATCATGAAATGGTGGCAATTCACATGACTACTGGATGGACTTGAGTTGACACCAGCCAGGCTTTAGAGTTTTTCTGAAGCGATTGTCCCAGTGGCACTGAAACCAGCCATGCTGTTGTGCTCCACCCTGGTTGAGCACCCTGTGTCCAGTGCCCTAGACTATAAGGATGAGGTGTCTACTCTCCTGTGAGACTAAAACCACCCTCCATACCAGGCTTCCACTCTGGTTAGACTATGAAAGGTGAATTTATTGCAAGTGGTTCTTTGAAACACTGAATGTGCATTTAGCCTGTTTCTCTGCTAGGCATGTTGCCTATCTCCCACCTGCCTCAGCATGCAGAAACGGTCTCAGCAACACCATTTCCATGGGTGCTCTGGGAGAGATGGCCCTGGTTCAAAGAAAGGTTTGCTGTGATCAGTGGGTCATTCCTGGGAGAGCACAGAATGTCCACATCAGTGCACAGCCACCGCATTAAGTATAACACGTGAGCTCTGTCATGAAATGCAGTTCCAGAGCCAGTCTGTCCCAAGTTTAGGGACGCTTGACTGCTGATTCTCCTATGAGTATGTTGGACTGCCCTGTGCCTCTAAAATAGGACCTGGACCATCTCACTGGCACATAAGGAGCTTTAAGGAGTTTAAATACTCCAAATATTGGAGGTATGGGACCCTGCCAGGGGCCTCTGCACAAAGACAGCTCATTCTGGGAAGCAGAATGAATTTGAACTGTGAGACACTCTTGTGAGGAAGGGGAAATCACATGTCCTGGAAGGGAAGGAAATGTCTGGATGAATCCTGGGCAAGGCAGGTTATTTCATTTCATGCCAGCAGCGCCTGTGACAGCAAATGCAGGGGACAGCTAATTTAAAAAGAAGTGCTGAGCAATCAGAAATTGCTAGAATGTGCATGTGGCAGGAGGTCTGTGGGACCTCAGCTACAAGGCTCATGCAGACAGACTACTGCACATAAGAAGGACCTGAGATCTGGCAGCAGTGTTGGAGAGCAGTGCAGAAGGGCAGGGAAGGGCTTTTCTGAAGTGCCTTTAATCAGGGCACAACCACATGGTGAAGGCAAGTGACAGGGCAGGACTATGCTGCCTTAACCTCCTCCCCATAGGCCAAAGCTCCCAAGCAAACCACCTTGAGCTTTCCTCGCTTGGCCACGCAGCATCACACACAAGGCTTGGATGGGCTGAACACCCATATTTACCCTCCCTCCCACCTCTGTCTTCCTCACAGACCCTCAGCAAAAGCGTGCAGCAGCTAGCAAGGATCAATGCACTCTTGCTGACTGCGCCTGCTCACACACATCCCACATCTCTGGCAGCCTAAATTGCTCCTCATTATTTATTGTTCATTTTATTCTCTAGGATGGTGTGAACTCCTCTCAGGATTTGTGCCCTTTCATTTCCAGGCCTCAGTAACTCCTGAACTACAGTTTCATGTGGTTTTGTGATTGTTAACCCAGCATGCAAACGGGGCTACGGCCATAAAAGCTCAATGAATCTTGTATGGCAAAACACAGGCTGTGAAAGCATTTTCTCCTTCATTTGCAGTCAAAGAACATAGTCTTGCCACCATGAATGATGTAACTGCAGCCAGAACAATGTTTCCTCATTGCTGTGCAGAGGAGAAAGGACTGTTTCTGATCAGACCATCATCAGTCTTTATGCTCTTGTTGGAAAAAGAGTCCTCACAGATTAAACCCTTGGGTCTATGAAATCTCTGTTCTCTTGCTCCTGCTGCCTGCAAGATTCACCAAGGTGCATGTAAAAGAGACAAGAAGGCCCTTACCTTGTGGTTTTTCCCATGTCGGTACATCATCCAGTCCTCCCCATTGGTGCTGACCTCCAGCTTGTATGTACGGACATAGTAGCCATTCTGGGTTTCTCTGGAGATGGCACCCTGCGTGGCAATGGCTGTGAGCACAGTCAGGAAGTGGAGGTCCACCTTGCCAGGGCAAAAAGGCACAAGAGAGAGTGGTGAGCACCTGAGAGCCCAAGCTGGCTAGTTAGTTCCTCCCTCTGTCCCTGCAAAATGAAAAGGTGTGAATGCAACCTGTCTCATTCCATCTGCGGGCACACGCTCTAACAAGTACACATCCCCCAGGCTGCCTTCAGCAGGGTGTCTGCAAACAGGACCATGGGACAGGAGCAACTAAGGATCTTGATGTCTGTCCATATGGGACAATCACAAAGCTTTCTTCCTGCCTCAAGCAACAGGATCTGCACAGAAGCTCGGGTCCATTAAAGCAGGGCAGAGCCTGACTTTTCCAGTGTAAAATGAAAGTGTGATGTCCAATTAGCAAGTGCTGCAGTTCATGGTTTCCCCTTGTTTGCCTTTTTTTTTTGTTTTTTACAAGGAGAGTTGAGAAAGGTCAGCAGAGCTGGCTTGGTAGCACTGCCATGAATGAAGAATGAGACGTCTGCTGGAGGCAATGACATTCTCCACCTCCAGTTCCTAGTGCCCTTTAGCAAGCATCACAGCAATGTCACATAGCCAGAAGCCTTGTGAGGACAGAGGCTGTGGCTCTAACCAGCTCCCAGGGAAAGCCTTTACTCTGTCAGCCCCCTGCCTGACACCAGCTCACTCATGCTCCTTGCATCACTGATGAGATAAATGTTATTCTAGTTGTTTTTCCATGTGCCTTTGGAGACACTGGTCCTCAGGCCAGTGCCAGAGTCAGTGGCCCTTGTAAGTGGCAGAGGCCCCTCAGTCTCTGTCAGTATGCTTGGAAGTCCATCAGGACTTTGGGCAGGAAGGAGGAGGCGGGAGAAGGATGGCAGGGGGGTCGTGTCAGACTTTGTGTAGCCGTGCTAATGGGAGAGCCAGCTGGTTGAATTTCAAGAAGGCACTGCAGCTCCCCTGCTGCTCACTCCCCACGAACCCCAGGCAATAAAATATTCAACAAGCCTTATGGTCAAGGGTCAGTTTAACAGCATGACTCTCCATTTGGTGGGGAAGAGGAGAGAGGCTGAAAAGCACACTACCTGGAGGTACTCTTTGTTGCTGTCTACATTGGGGGTCCAGCCATTGTCATCACTGTTGAGCCGGCTCTGCTGAGGGGTCCATCGCCCATCTGAGTAGGTGGAGGAGGCACTGATCTGCATGTTGGAGATCCTGCCAGACTCCATCCCCAGCGGCATGTTGCACTGGAAGTCTGCAGCAGAGACACACACATGGAGATCAGCTCACAGTCTCTATACTTCACTCCCAAGTGAAAGGCAGCCCTGAACTGTCTTCCCCATCTAACTCTGAGCAAAGCTGCCTGGAAAGATGGAACAGATCTGCACCATCCTGCAGGCTGTGTGTGCTCACAGATGGCACTGAAAAACTAAAGATGGGACAGCGGTATGTTTCCATGGCCATCTGAAAACTATACAGTCCAGACCTTTCTCCTTTTGTTTCTTTCACCTCTGAACAGTTTTGACATAGTTCTGCCCTTTCTTCCCTTCCATCTCCATCAAGATGTCCCAAGTTCCTTTGCCACAAAGCTCTCCATCTTGTTGGAGGGGAATCTAAGCACTGACAAGGCAAGGTGTATGAGCAGGCTCAAGCAAGCGTGCTGTTGGGCTGCTGGCAGGAATGTCAGGACCTGCAACAGGCAAGTCTAAAGGTTTTATGAACATGTGAGAGTATGGATGCACGTGTGAGTGTGCCTGTCCATATATCACATATGTACTTGTCATAGCGGGCCCACAGGATTTAACCAGCCAAGAGAGGCTCTGGCATGCTTTAATTTGGGTTCCCTCACTGAGGCTTTGAAAGACAGAATTCTCTCTCAGCCTCAAGATGTAAAAGCAACAGCAAAGAAAACATTGATAGGAAATACCATGTGGTAGAATCAAGTGTGCTGCAGCTGCAAATCCAGAGGGCTCCACCAAACTACTTGTGTTTTTAACGTGGCCAAACCAACCCTGGGTGGAAAGGATGGGCCAAGTTAAGATCTCAGTGGTAGTTTTAAAGTACACCATTATGAATCCAAACAGGCCTGGTCTTGTAACAGGTTTTTTGCTTGATTTCTCAAGCATTAACATTTTATTTCCCAAGACTTTTAAAGAACAAAATAGAAGGAACAGATCAACTGAGTGTGGAGATAGATACTGATGCAGAGCTCATGCTTGTCTGATGCAGACTCAGCAGAAGGTCCTTAACTCAACCACAAAGCAGAAGCCTGTAACCCAGTTGCCCTAGCACTCACAACCCCTGCTCTACCCTGCTCTCTGTCATGGGTCTTTCAGTGTTGGGTCAGGGACCCTGACTCTTTCTCTGGGACTGAGGAGTGTCCTCAAGGCTTCTTCTGTTGTATTACAGGTTCACTGCAAACAGAGGTCAAGAACTGTAGCTCTGAAGTAAAAACACCATGGGAAAACAAACAGAACCTTCCCTTGCCTGCAAGCATTATCAAATAAAAGCATTATGAAAAGAATTAAAATGGTCTTCATTCTCAAAGCACACATCTTCCTTGCTCCACATCAATTTACCTCTTTTAATAAGGAATTTAAAACAAATGTTGATGTGAAATTCTTTGGGCTTTAGGCATTTTTTAATTAGACAGCCAGGAAATTCCAATTTGTAATTTGGGGCTGTGAAGTTTTCGAGAACTAGGGAAAGGAAGGGACATTTTCATCCGAATTTTAATAAATCTGCTGTACCTGCTAGGCTGAAGTTTTCCACTAAGTTCCTTGGGCTGAGCACATACACAAAGGATTCTATCTCAAAAGATACTCATGAACAAGTGAAAAGTCAAAGAAAGGCCAATGTGATTCATACTGAATTCTCATTTCTATGAGAAACAAAGAATTCACCTAGTGTAACTTCTGTCTGCACTGCTGGTGGGAACCAGCCCCCAGACACACACCTGCCTGCCTCATCCTAGCATCTGCCAAGGGAAAGATGAGGGAAAAGCAGGTGACAAGACAGCCCAAGGGATACACACATGTTTACAACTTACTTTCTGGGACTTCCTGCTGGATCAAGTGGTACTGAGCAGAGAAACCGTCTTTGGCCACTGCCAGGTCTGTGTGGAAGGTCAGCGAGAGGACACCAGTGGTTGAGCGGATGTCAGATGGCATCTTAGTGCCGCAGTACCTGCCTATCAAGGGTCCCACTGCAAAAGAATGAGCAAGAAAGGTAACAGCTGCTTTTCCACCAGCCTCCTGGGTCACCAGCAAATTGGCATCATTCAACAGGGATGCCTCAGCAGGACAGATTGGGATGGAAGAAAGGCTTTAGGGATGGGCTATTTTTTGCATGCAATGGCCTGGTGCCATGCAGTACACTCTGCAGAAATATGCTCTGAGGCAGGCGTAGCTCTGTGATTGCTGGGAAATACTCCAAATTGCTCAGTTTCTCAGCATCGGTACAGGGTAGGAAGGTTCTCCCAGCACCACATGAACTCACTGCCATTCCCTGTGGGAGACTGGTTGCATCCCGGAGTGTTTCTATGGGACTTTCCAGATCAGTGATTACAATAGAGCGGTACTCTGGGGTTTAATGCACACAGACTTCTGCAAGTGCATTGTACCCACAGCTGGAGCAGCCCAACACCAGGCTGCATGCTGTTGCTGTAACTGAGGTTAGACACCTTCAGTGGTCAGACACAGCCTACATAGCTTTGGAGCTTTATGAGACATGAAGAGAGGCTGAGGACAGCAGCACAGTGCCCCATGGCTTACCTTGAGGGATACCGTCCCAGATGTCCAGCCAGTCGTACTTGCAGTCTCCTTCCCCAGCCTGCAGTGGGTCATGCTCAAGGTCAAAGAGCAGAAAGTGGAGGAGGATTTCTGTCTTTGGCTTGGCTATGATGGTGAAGACGCAGTCCAGGTTGTGTGGATACTTGTCAGGGAAACCTGGAGACTCAATGGTGCCGTTGGAGGCAGTGAAGTTTCTGGAGCAGTCCTCAGAGCCTGTGGTGGTAGAAAAAAAATCCGCAGCCTTAACAACAAAGCTAACAAATTAGTACTGTGGAAATCCCATTTTGAGCTTAGAGGGGTGGTGTATTTAGTTCTGGAAAAGTCCTGTAATCCAAGAGTTGTGTGAATGCTTGCAAGGACAAGGAGGGTGATTATAAGTTTTCCACAGGTGGAGAGACAAGGTCCTTGATTTCACTGCAGTGGACACTATAGTCCGAAAATCCCTCTGACAGCTCTGCGAATATAACCTGTACAGCACTGCTGATACCCCTGCCAACTGGGGGACTAGTCAAAAAAACAGGACTAGGAGAGTGATTCTATCCAAAGTCATGCAAAACCACAGCAGTGATTTGGCAGGCCAGCACCCTGCCACGTCCTCCACACCTGGAGGGAAAGAGAGGCCACACCAAGCTGAGCTTTGCTTCCCCTGCTGGCCCCCAAATGGTCTTCCAGGAGATGACTGTACAGCACCCCAAACCACAGAGGGGCCAGCCAGCACACAGGGTGCTGCTACATGTGGTCCTCACTGCCACGGCTGCCATCCACTAGCCACACTGGAAAAGGGCACAGCAGCTCCAGGTCTAATGGAAGAGCCGCTGTTTGGGGAGGGGGCTTCCTGAAAAGGGACAGAGAGGAGTAACACAGAAATTTTTTGGAAAAGCTGTTCCCAGGGGCTGGGCTGTGGACACGATGCAGTACTGCCCTGCCAGTGCCAGGTTTGTTGTTGGACTTGATGATCTTCTGTCTCTTGCAGCTTCTGGTATGGGCTTGAGAAAATCAAGAAGCACAAATATTTACACAGTGAAAGTGCCCATGGAAGGGTGTCAGTGTCTCCACTGTGAGCCAGAAACCCTCATAAAGACATGATTAGCCTACAGTCCCCAAGACCCACACAAGGGACAAGGGCCAGCTCCAGCATGTTCCCGCAACATGGCTGCAGCCAGAGCAGGGCTAACAGAGGCCATGGCAGGGGCATCTCTGGCGAGAGAAGAAACAGAGTCCTTTTTCTCACACACTGAGCTGTCCGCACCAGAAATGCAAGTTATTTCTATCCTTCAGGAGGACCGTTGCATGGATGGGGAGGGCAGACAATGTTGCCTCTTATTTATTGCTGACCTCAGCAACGGCCTCCGGCTGCAGCCAGGCCAGCTCAGAGTCCCTTCTCACACAGCCAAGGTGCCTCAGGGTGGCCGGAGAAAGAGGAATCTGTGTCATGTTCATACCACGGTGACTTTGAAAGCACTGTGCTGTGGAGACAGGACAATAGGGAACAGAAATCCACAGCCTGGAGCTATCACAGGCAAAAGGGGATGTTAGAGAGGCTGCAGGACACCGCTGTAGGCGGTGTAGCACTCACAAAGGTTCATACTTCAGTTTTACTGGAACACCTTCCTTCTGCTCTACAAACCCTTCTACTCTGACTCTTACAGGCAGCATGAGCCTTCCTGAGACTAGTGGGAGACTTGTTACTCCATTCAGCATTAACCTACAGGAGTCAGGCCAGCAGCCCGCTGTAATAGCAGGATCCCAACATTGCATTATGCAGTGCCTAGCTGGAGAGCTACTCAGGAGAGGCTCTTAATTGACTACCTAATGAAGCAGACAGGGTTTCTGGTGTGAATCTGTGGGGTAAAACGCAGAGGCAAAAAATAAGGCCAAACACAAATGACAGCACCACACCGTGAGCAGGGATAAGGGCGACTGTTGCTCCAAACAGCTCAAAATGCAAACAGATAGGGAAAAAAGCTCTGAGCTAGGGAATAAAATCAAAGACTAAACCCTGAATCAGGGACTGTCCTCTAGAGACAGAAGAGAGACAGAAGTATGTCGCTGCATTAGACAACACTTTCCTCATGTGGGGCTCTTATCGCATTTGGAATCTTTGTCTACAGTTTGGCCGATAGCAGCAAACACAATGATAAGCTTTTTATAAGGAAGCTGTAGATAATCAGCAGGAGTCATGCTGGCTTCAGCAGCTTGGACCAACCTAAGAGGAGGCTTTGATGCCCAGTGATGGAGAGCTCAGACTAGCCTTGCCAAAGTGACTCACAAAGCGAGCAGTGGGGATGCTGGACCAGGCAGAGCTTTTGTCAACCCACAGACTGCTGACTGATACCCATGGAGGACTCAGACTGGTATGCAGTTGTTTGTATGCAGATTGCTCCTCTCTCACATGGTGATAAGGGGAATTTAGCACAAAGTGTGGAAACAAATGCTCAGCCAAAACCAGCTGGGTTTTTGGGTCACCTTTAAGAAAGAAATAAGTTGTAACCCGGTGCAGCCTTTACTGATATGGACAATGACAATATGATGACCTTTAATGACAATATGATGACCTGTGCCTGACTACAAACAAAAGGCATGGTTTGCTTCCGCTGAGGTGGCCCCACAGCTAGCACTACTCACCACGCTCCCTGGGAACCATGAGGAGAGCTGGGGTTGCATGTATTCTTGTTCTCCCCATTCCTGTGCCAAAACCTGCCTTATCAGGATGGATTTTGTGGCTGTGGCATTACTATTTCTGGAGAGGATGGCTGCCTGTGGTGCTGGTAGAAGGAATCCCAATGCCAATGCCTCCCTACACTGAGGGATGCAAACTCAGCTTCAGCCTCCATCCAGCATCTGCCCTCAGAGATCAACCCTGCTTCCTCTCCTCCCTACCACTAGCAACAAAAAACATCTTTCCCATGAATTTGGCCCCTGGCTGTCTCCCACTCAGGCAGACAGGGTTTCTGCCTGCCATCCTTCCCACAAACACACTCAGACTGGCCTGACCACCTCAGCCCACTGGACCACTACACACTGCCCCATGCTACAACTCACATTATTGACCCAATGTGATGACTGACACAGCCACCCCAGTGCAGTCTGCTGGGCTCAGAGCAGATCTGTACAGGAACCGAGAGGAAGGGAGGATTAGGTGGCTGTCAGTGTTTTCTCTTAAAGACAGGCATGCTCTAGCATACTCCATACCAGCAACCAGCCTCAATGAACTTCAATGCCATTCACAGCAGTGCTGAGCTGGCTGCGCAGTTAACAGCTCAGTGGCCAGTTACACAGCCCAGGTAATCACCAGCAACAGCACTTCGTTCATCCACGAGAATCTCCAGACACCTCCTGTCCTCATCATTTCACAATGAAGTTGAGGAATGCCCTTCTTATCCTCTTGCAGCAGAGTCTCCACATTCACTTCTACCTATGACAGTGTTGTCGGCTGCTTGTGTATCGCTTCTGGATGCACTGCTAGGCCAGGACTTAAGCCCTGGTGCCTGTGCTCCCTGCCTTCCTCTGAAGAGTCTGGGTAAGTGACCCTGGTGGGCTCCTTTCTGGTTCTTCCCCAGGGACAGACATCTTTTTCATGCTGGATGCAATGACGTGAGAGCCATGTGTTTTCTTCCAAAGCACAACCAAAGGAATGGGGGCACCAGCCAGGGGCCTGCCTCCCCATGCCAAACATGCTCTTGTTCTTTTGGCATGCTGACACACCTCTTTCACCCCCACACAGAATGGGGTTTATTTTCTCAAGCCTCCTTCTTCCCAGACACAGAATTCTGGCAAATATTTAGACAGAATAACTATTAAAAGGCTTTTGAGCAGCTTTTCCTTTCCTCAATAATAGTTCAGTATTAAACAGAATTATGAATAGTTTCTCTTATATCTGCCTAGAAAGATACTGCCTCAACCCTTGACAGCACTGCTGACAGCAGTCTCTTGAAAACCAACACTCCCCAGTTAAAATCCCTGCTTCCAGAGACAGAAAACACACAGCATCATTGATCAGCCCTGAATTACAACGCCACAGGAGGGGGAGCTCTCTCAATCCCCTCTTAACCCTAACAAGCTCCATACATGAAAGGGAGAAAAGATATGTTTTCCTGGTCCTCGAATACAAGAGAGTATTTAAGGAGGAACCCTGCTTTTGATGCCAAGCTGTGACCCCCAAAAGGCACTATCATGCTCCGCTAACATCTTTACCTTTTGGAAATATGATGCCACAGACTTGCTTACATTTAAAAAAAAAAAACCAGAAAAAAGTGCCCTTTATCTCAGGAGAACGTGCTAGTCATCATACTGAAAAAGCGGCAAATGACATCTCCTTGTGAAGATCATCATGGGAAGCAGTTTGGCAGACAGGTGCTGACTCAGACACTCACCTGTCTTGTAGATCTCGTAGCGCAGAGAGAAGCCAGCACCTTGTCGAGCATAGTCTGAGGTGAACTTGATATAGAGAGAGGGGCCAGAAGAGATGATGGTAGGAGGTGCGATGTTCCCACAGTGCTTGCCCAGCAGGTCTGCTGCTTCGCTGTCCCCATCTCGTATCTCTATGTAGTCGTACCTGCAAAGGCAGGTGAAATGGCAGTAAAACCATCTGTCAGCAAGATGCTCCGGGAACAATCACAAAACACTTCCTTACATCTGCATATGTAATAGAATATCTTCCAGACAGCTACCTAGGACTCTGTCACTCATACCACACCACACTCCCTCAAAACTTCCCTTTAGTCTGTCTGGCTACATCTAAGTGCCTTCCTTGTTGCTTCTCTGACCGTAAATGTGAAGCACTCACATGCATTTCAACTGCAGAGACACACAAAGTTTAGAACACAATTTCCCTCCATTCCCACAAGACTCCTTATGCATGGAAGAAACAGAGGCAACTCTCCTGGGGTTGCTCTCCTTCCCTACCTCTCTCCTGAGCTGCTACCTTGCTGTTTCACACAGCTCAGCTTATTGCACCATTGATGTGGGCACACTCCAAGCATTAAACAAACAGTCCACATTGAACCTGTGGGAGGGGGTAACTGTTTTGTTCACAGTCTGACACCAGACCAGTTCTTTAACTAGTATAGCCAGCACGCTTAGCACTTGGACAGTAACACTGATCCTTTTCTATGAAGTGCTAAATCAACTATGAATGACGAGTGTTAAGAGCTGATTCTTGCACACCCTGTCTTTACTAAACCTTACTTGGAGAGAGCACAAGGACATGTAACAATAGGACGAGAGGGAATGGTTTCAAACAAGAAAAGAGTAGATTTAGGCTGGATATTAGGAAAAAGTTATTTAATATGAGGGTGGTAGATCACTGGAACAGATTGTCTAGAGAGCTGGTGGAAGCCCCATCCCTGGAGACATCAAAGGTCAGGCTTGATGGGGCTGTGAGCAATCTGTTCTAGTTAGAGATGTGCCTGCTTGTAGCGGGGAGTTAGAGTAAATTATCTTTGGAGGTCCCTTCTAACCCAATACATTCTATGTCTGTGATTCTATGTCCTGCCTGCCTGCTGGCATGGCACCTGGGCATCTGAATGGTCTGGGGGTGGAATATATAGCGCTGAAACAATTGCCTCCTGGTGCAGAGATAAAGCTTGTTGCAAAGTCTGAGAGGTGAAACACCCACAGATTTTTTCATGTTTTCTAGGCCACGGCTAATGGCAAGGTAGTATCCGGCTCTGAGTGCTGTGAAGAAACAAACAGCTTTTACGTGAACATCTTGTTCTTCAGATGCTTCCTAACACCCACACTCTCCCGTCCCTTTTCTCCTGTCTGGTCAGCATGATGCTGTTTACAGAAACTGCCCATCTCTCTTGAACTGTTTATTTGCTTTGTATCAACCTGTTTGAACAACATGCCACAGCTCTTCTAGTGGGGTTAAAAAGGGAAAAAAGCATTTCCAGGCTGCCAGGAATCTGCCTTTCTTCCTTGTCACAAGATCTCCTGTTTGGGAATGGAGAGTTGAAAGGAGAAGTAGCTTGCTGGATACAGAATGAGCCTCATGTGACTCATTCCTGTTTTGCAAAGCACACATTAGCAGGCAACAACCTCAAAACAAACTTTAAGGCACTCAGTGCACTCCTCCACCAAGAAAGATGGTCTGGGTAGCTTTGGTTTCGCTCCTTTCTGGGACTAAATCAGGCTGTAAGCCAGAAGCAAAAAACCTGAAGATAAAATCCTCTTAATGCTGGACCAAGCAGTCGGCCAGCTGCCATCACCAGGACTTTAACTTCACTATAGACTTCGCTGGCTTGTCCAAGGTGAAATCCAGGCAGGCCTGAGGAATGGCACTTGCACAGGAAGAACCTTTGGCTTAGCTGGTGGGTGGATGCATAGTGATGTAAATGAAGGTCTGTTCTCTCTTCTCACTTCTCAGCACCCTCTGACTCCCTATCACCTCATGACCCTTTGCTACCCTGACACCACTCAGCATCACCTCGCACGACCCCACTAATGTCTATCATGTGCGGCTTGGTCCCAGTGTCTCCTCAGGGAGGTGGAACATAGAGGGGAACGTTAATGTTTCTTTTAAGTAGAATTTTCTCTTCCTTGTTTGTCTGTTTGTTTAAAGTACTGCTGAGCAAACAGCGAGGACATTTTGTTCTCTAAATAACTACTTGCTTTCCCTATGTTTGCAGCCCTTCCACATCTGTGCTGCAGGACTATTGGCTACTGGTGAAATTGTGAATATGTGGTAAAAAATGAATTTGGCAAAACCAGGAATGTTGCCAAAACTCAGATAACTGAGCTGATTGTAAAGCTGCCATTTACAGAGCAGAGGTAGAAGTTAGCTGCATACCAGGGAATCTTATCTGCTTGTGCCCTCATGGGATCGTAATTTACCAAAGCTTCTCCTGTAGCAAACTCACCAAACATCCAAGTGCAGCTTTTCAAACCACCCAGCATCCCTGGCAATTTCAGAAGTGAATTGTGGACCAAGAAATGTTTGCTTATTGAATGGGTGAGTAACTTTCAATAATACATACAACTGGGAAACATTGCAATCTGCAAATGGAAAATTAAAAGAATGAATCTAGTGACTAAACCAGGAAATATTTGCCTCTCTGAATTTGATTTCACCCAAACATCTAGCTGAGCTTTCTCCTACTCAGCTAATCCTTAATAAATCAAATGTTACAAACAACTAAAAAAATAGCCCCCAGGATTAGGTCAGGGAAACATCTTTGCCAAGTGTAAAATAAATATAAACGCATACGAGTTTTCTTCCCAAGTTAAAAAAAGTCTTGATCCAAGACCTGTGCTCCTCATAAGGCAACACTCTCTTTCTTCAGGTTGTATAAACAGTGTGAACTGGTGAGTACTACACTGAGGAGACAGCTCTTGCCCGGATGAGCAGGAGCATGTACTTCCTCTCCAACAAAGCAATTAAGATTTAGGCTTTCAAAATGAAACACCGAATATATATAGTCCAAACTGTGAGTCTTTCAAACTTCATAAGAACACTGGCTAATTCCTGCCACATACTCTTTCGGCATCATGTAGTTCAGTCAAGTTCAAGCTTTGGCCCATGATCAAACAAGCTGATAAACCCCATTCTCCTCAAGTTTTGTCATTGGCCATATTTAAATCTAGTTTGGCTAGACTTTTGCTGCTATTAAGCTTAAGCATGATTTCCAGGCTTTTTCTTCTCATGTGAAAAACAGGAAGAAAAATTCGAAGGAAGAAAACCCAGCCCTGGAGATTCTTTCTATGCTAATCATTTCATTTCCACACCATAACAGATGAGGGCACCACCAGGTGCAACACCTGCACCAATGGCATCCACAGCATTGATCAGTGCCCAGCAATTCCATTTCATTCATATAACCAAGTCCATTGTTTCAGTCAACATTCATCAACTATCCTTGGGGGTTGATCTCTTCAGCATGACCTCAATTGGACAAGCTGCCATCTCTGAGCACATTTCATGTCCGCTTCTCCTGCTTTAGGCATTGCTCCAATGAGCCAACTGTAAGTACATGAGGGCAGGGTGCAGCATCCATAACCCACAGGTACAGTCAGTGGATTAACCAACTCTTCTTGCAGGAAATTTGACCACAGTTGGCTGCTCTTCCAGCAGCAGGATATTTTCAGCTGCTGCTTGCATGGAAAGGCCAGACAGTTGGTTTGAAATTATTTCAACCAGAGGTTTCCACCAGGGAGTATAAAGGCAGTGAGGTAAAACCAAAGTGCTTTTAAACTGCCTAAGCAGTGGAGGCGGGGGGGGAGGGGGGAGAGGGGGATTGAGAAAGGAGACAAATGCTTATCTTAGATGTTCTTCTTGGAGCTGTTTAACAGAATTAAATACAAAATGTATGATGCTTATAAATATTTCTGCATTTTTATTAAAGATTTTTAGTAGAAAGTGCTTCATTGATGTGAGGAGAGCTTTTATAAACTAATTATAAAGCACTTCTAATGCCTGTATTACTCATGCTTGCTTTTTCCTCCAGTCAACCCTCTCTGCTTCCTAGTCTCTCTTTTCTGTTTTCCCTAAGTCACTTTTCTGATGGCTCTCTAAACAATTGTACAAGGCTCAATAAAGGCAAACAAGTCCCAACTACAGTTATGAGAAGACCTTCACCTTTTCAGTTCTTTTCTGTTAAGTAGCTAATCTGCTTGCTGGCCATTGAGCTATACTCCACCATCCATGCCCTGAGTTTAGCACAGATTCCCATCAGGTGCCCACCCAAGCACTGGTGAACTCCAGCAGTGCTACGGCCCTCCTGGGGACCATCACCAAAAAACCTGCCCATTCCTCTGGGTGCTTCTCTCCTGAGGCACGCTTGGGATTCCAACTGCTCCATGTATAATCAACTGCCCTTTAGCCTCAGGTCCTAAGGGACGCTTGACCTTTCCTACTGAAGCAAGCCTCAAAGACAGTACAGGGACATCATCTTAAGATGAAGAGAAACACAGACAAGAAATCATTTATATATTCACAGTCACAACAGAAATCCTCCCAATACATAAACTTGTGCATGCCTTGCTTCAAAGCCCAAGGAGGTCTGGTTCCCCAGACCAGGCTCTGACCCTAGCTGGCGGGGTACTTCCTTAGCCTCTTCCTAGAGCTCTGATCTGAAGTAGTAAAGGTATGCAGCAGCTAAATCTAATTTGCAGTGCTTGCCAGGGATGGACAGAGTTGCAAGGCTCTAACCTGAGCTTCCCCAATGCTTAATTTGGAGCCTTTATTTATAGGCATTTCCATAGGGCTCATGACTGCACCTGGCAAACAGTAGTGATGGGATCCTCACGAGACCCTGGGAGGTAGGAATGCAGAGATGAGCAGTGACTGGCCCAAGGTCACACAGGAAGTTTGCACCAGAGCCAAGAATAGAAGCCAGCCTTGCTTAGACAGATTATATTATACTGGAGGAGTGTGGCCTGGATAGACAGCAAGACAAATAGGTACTGACTGCATGCCAACAGCCCCAAATTTGGGAATGCCCAATGCTGACTTGAGCCTTTGAGACCCTTAGACTGCTTGAACCATATGTCAAGGTGTCTCAAATACATCTGCTGAGAACAGGAAGAGAAAGTGCAATTCTACTGAAATTCAGCAGGTGTTAACACTCTGTAGGTAGCTAGGCAATGGCAGAGAGAACCTGCTTGAACACAGTCTAGCAAGTGCATTGCTCCCTTTGAAAAGGTGGCAGGTGGCTTATTCTTAGGAATTTTTTATAAAAAGTATGAGTATTTTTAAACATACGCTAAGAAAAGACTGTTTCTTAGAAATCAGATAGCATCAGCTGCAATGTAGAGATGGTTAAGAACCAGTCAAACAGCAGTTCTGTGCTTGTTTTGCAATCAAGGGGTGGGCTGAATTAAAGTCTCCTACATGCTAGCCAGTTCAGTCAGTTTTTCTATGTCATTAGCCATCTTCATGATTTTTTCATATGTCACCTTCAAAACAAATTCTTATTTCATGGGTGGTTATGTTGTGAAAGACAATTTTTCTGTGATGTTTACACAATCCTGATCAACTGTAGGACATACCCTGCAAAGGTCTAATTGCTGCAGAAGCTAACAAGGACTTTAAAATGATACTTTTTTCATAGCCATGGTAGCAGAGGCAAGCACCAGTGCTGTCTGATGACTGTCTGATGAGAAACAAGCAATGAAGTTTGATCTTAGCTGCCAGCCCTTAATCAGAATAATTAATTATAAATACAGTGGATTCTCCTTTGACTTGAACTGGTTTTACACATGTGTAACTCATCATTTTAAGGGCAATCACTCCTAATTTATCCTGGCACGAGAAGAGAATCAGTCCTCATAGATACAGATACTGACACAGATTTGTGCACAGAGCTAAAAAGCTTGAGCCATAGCTAGTTTTAGCCAATTAAACATTCTCTGCTCTCTGTGGAAACAGACTCTTTACACCCTGCTTAGGTTAGAATTAGTTGTTCTGCACTGACCACAGAAGCAGTTTAAATTACCTGGACTCCATGTTGGAATCTTCCTGTACTCTGTAGATTATGGGGGGTGTTTTAACCCATGTTGAGGCAAAAGATGCTCAGAGAGCAGACAGAGCTTGCCAGTGTTTTGCCCTGATGAAAATAACTGCTCCTGGCAATAGCAGAGACCGACAGGCTATCATTGCTCTGAATCTAAAGGGTTTCACTGGATTTCACTGAAAATAAAATTACTGAAATCTGATGGCAGCAGAAGAAAAGCCACACCAGGGGTGGGGTGGTAGGGCATAACTGCTTAGCATTTCTGGGAAGTGTGTTTTGAATTGGTCACATCCAATTGCGTATTGTGTAATCACAATACTGTGAGGTTTTGTAAGAATTCCACTGTCCTTTGGATTGTTTTCTTATCTCCTCTCAAATCTAACCAGAAATTCTGAGAAATGAGAAAAATCCAGTCATCAGAAAAAAAGAGAAAAAAAGAAAGAGGGAGAGAAAATAACCCTAACAGATTGGAAATCTTCTTCAAAAATGCCTTGAAGACAAAAAAATGGAAACTACAAATAGCCTCTATTTATACTCGTTGTGTTGCTTTCACCCCCATACGCTGATGGGAAGACTCTTTCAGCAGTTACTGCTAACCTATTCAGAAAGAAAAAAGTAGCCAAAATACATCTTGCAAAGTGAAGAATAAAACACAGCTGCAAACTGCTCCTGTGGCAAGTTCTGATTCAGGAGGGAATTTCAGCTCCTAGCTTGATACATACTGTCGTTACTCCCCGAGACAGGAGAGCAAAGGCTCCGCCACACTTTGCAGTTCATCCTCAGGCTGCTTTTCTCAAGCTGTGTTGCCAGATCACTGCGGAAAGGCGTGTTGGAGTAGAGAAGTGCTCTCATCTGGGGCATGTCTGGAAAGCCGTTCATTATATAAGAACATGAGATGTGCTAATGTGCACTTTAGGGGTTTTCTGCAGGCTGTTGTTCAGGAATTACACATGGCTGTTTAATATTATTTTTGTCTCCAAAATAATCTCTATAAATTCCTTACCCTTCTATCTTTAGCTTCAGGGGTCTTTTGCTGCAAAATGTCTTTGGTATTCTTGTGGGGGGCAACAATCATAGTTAATTCAGGAATAAAACACAGAAAGCATGTTAAGAATAAGTCCCCTTTCTATGTCAGTCTGCCTTCTGTTGCTGCTCTAAGGGAATTGAAGCAGTTCATAGCCCTTTCATACCTCAAAATGCAGGACATTCAAGAAACTGCATTTGCACTTTCCTCCTTCTGCTACAATCCATCTGTGGAAAAAACTACTCTTCGGTTTCTATGTCATTTCACTGTCACCACTCACAAGCCCTTGATCACTCACTAACAGAAAGGGGGTGGGGGTTGGGGAAGAAAGGTATATAATAAAAGATAACCATGGGAGAAGAAATTCCTGCTAAAAAGCAGCAGAGCAGGCAGAGTCATGGGCCAAATACTCATTTTGATCACTTTGCATTGGAGGGAACAGGTGGACAGGCTCCTGTCCCCTGATGTGATCTAGTGCACAACAACCCAGGCAACGGACAGAGATTAGTTTGGGCCAGGCTGGCCCTGGTGGCTGAAGGTCTAGAGACTGGATGGAAGGTTATGAAGAGATGTGTGCTGTGCCAGCGCTGTCTGCTGAGAAAAATACCCTCCGTGGAGCCACAGTGAGTGTGTCCCATCACACCTCAGTGGCATGGTATCAGTCACAGCCTTAAACGTGACATGCCATGAAGAATGAATGGATAATAAGGAATGGGTAAAGTAGGATCAGATGAGAGCTTTGCAGCTTGGCTTTCTACATATCACTTGTTTGGACTGGGGGTTTTTTCCAGAACAAAAGCAAAACAAACACCTCATTACACACCAACTGAGTAACTGAGGTCGTAAGAACAGAGCCCTGACCAACCCACTGTTGTGCTTCTGGCTGTCTATATGCCTCATTAATGACAAATGGTCACGCAGGGACCAGCCCACTACAGGACAGCTCTCCTGACTCCAGTTTGTGGCATCGTCTGTTCACAGCCCAGTTCCTGCCTTAGCAGATGCATGAGTAAGCACAGTTTTGCCCCAAGGCTGGCTTGCAGCCTGTGCTATTTGGGCACTTCCACAGCAATCAGGCTGTGCCAGCCTGTAGTGAGAGCAGTTTCTGGGGCAAAGAGTACAACAAACCTGCCAGACCCCTTCCACTCTGTGTGAGTAGCACAGCATCTTCTACGGCCTTACCTCTCCAAAACACTGAGGTTTGGCAGCTAAACCCATCTGAACTGCATGCCTGCAGCAGCAGTGGCCTCCCACCCAGGTCTCGGAGGCAGCAGTAACTGTCTGGGTATATGAGAAGAATTAGCCGCTTATAAGAGCTGGCAGGCACCCTTGAGGGAGCTTAGCTTTGTCTGGGACAGCGGGTTGGAGAGGCAGCCATGCCAGAACAGAAGAGGGAGACAGAGACGAGGAATTGGGCTGCCACATGAAGCCAGTTGGTACCTTTTTTCTTACATGTTCTGGAAACAGGGGGTTGCAAGCATCCCTGTCCCTTCTCTAACAAAGAAGGGCCCTACTTCTGCTTTGTTCATGAAGATTTTCTTTGCAGCAATCCTTTGTGTCATCCTTTTGCTCAGCTATGGTGGTGCATCTGCTTTGTCCTGCCAGCTCAGCCATGGAGTGTTTACAAGCCTCCCTCACCCTTCCAGGCTGTGGTTCAGCTCCACTGACACGGAAGGCAACAGACTCCTTTCTCGGTGTGTGATGAATCAATTACTTCCTCTGACACTCTATTACTATAGCCCTTACATCTCCAGATAGCAGATGAAAGGACAGGCTGAGAAGGGGGACAGGGAAGGGGAGAGGTCTCCTGAGGTCTCCTTCAATTGAGTTGTTGGACATCTGAAGAAATCCCCATCTGCCATATTTAAAGACACAGAGATGTTTTGCTCCTGAACAGCAGAAAAATCAGAGGATTTTCACAAAAGAAAACCTAAGAAATCAAAGGGGTCAAAAAACTTCAACAAGATACGCTGAGCACAGATCAATGGCAAGTCAGTTCCCTCTGCTGATGGATACCCCAGACCTCGTTCCTGCTCATGATTATCAGCCAAACACCAGCATCACCCAGTGTGTGAAGGCCAGGCATTGCACCTTCCCTTTTCACTGCAAAACAATGTTAATTAAACCTCACTTGGGAGAGGAAGGAAGCTGAGCAAATGCCTCAAACTCTCATGCTGCGGGTACAGCAGTGTTCTGACTCTTTGTTGGACATCCATCAACAACCCCAGCTCCACGGGTTCCCTGGAGGTTTCTAATACGTTGAGCACTTCCCATGCAAACACCCCGCACGTGGCAGGGCCTCAGCAGGCACGGGACAGAGCACAGGACTCTCCCCCCACCAGCGGGCATGTGCTGCCTGTCTCAGCAAAGCGGAACCCCATCTCAAAAACAGAGGCATACCCTTCTTCAGAGTCTTCTGGACCTCTTTGAGCAGTGGCATTTGAGACAGCCACTACATACACCCAGAGCAGCTGCCCCACTGGTTTGCGTGCTGTTTGTAACAGGACTCAGTCTTTGACATGGGATTTCTGCTGTCAGACCCCATGGCTTCAGGCTCTGCTTCCAGCAATTTATTAAACACTAATATTTCTATGTCTGACCCAGTGCTAGTTTAGAACTGCCACCAAACTACTCAACCATAATTGCTCAGCAACACTGTACACAGATTCCAAGAATTCCTTGGGATTCAGAAGGGAAATAAACCAGCAACCACTCCTCCCCACCAAGTTTAGTCACTATTTCTAATGATCTACTACTCTCTAAGACAATATAAGAAGGGCTTTCTATTAAGCGTTTGATGTATCACAGACAGCTGCCCAAAACAGCCTAACTGTGATTAGTGGACCATGGCTGCTATTAACTTATAAGGAATTCCAGGATCACCAGACTGTGGTTTGTAATGTATTATTACATCGCCATTCAGTGGTGGTGTGCAGACGCTTGGTTTTAAGAAAGTAGAGGACTAGTCTCAGACTGAAAACTAACCTCCCCCAGTTCTTTCAGATCATATCTGTGCTGAGCTCTGGCCAAAAGCAAGCAGAAATTTCTTCTGTTTTCAGTCTGTTCCCTTTTATTTTGCATTCATATTTAATTGCAGAATTTGCACCCAGCCAGAAAAGGCTGGGAACAAACCAGTCATAGTCTGAGGAGCTCTGACCTGCCCCTGTGTGATGCTGCTAACACAGCAGCCTTTGGGGAAGGGGGAGTGCTGCTGTCTAGGCTGGGTTTTATGCTGACAGATGCCCAGGTCTTCTTTATAAAGACAGGGAATTTAAAGCCATTTGCCAAAGCAGGAACAGTAAATCAATAGCAGGGAAGGGCAAGAACCCAAATCTCACACCTCCCAGACCCAATTTTGCTGGAGAGTCTGCCACTCCCCAGTCACAGTCTGACAATAGGGACAATACCCATTAAGAAGGACGTGTGGCTAAGGCAAAGAGTTGCTCATTAAAAGATTAAACCAGTTCCTATGGAAATCAAGGTAAAACCTCCTACTTCCTTTACTGGGCTTTGTATCTGGTCCTTAACAAAAATAACAAAAAGGGAGGGTTTTTTTTAAAATTTTATTCTGTCACTCTCCTAAGCATTTTAACTCTAGCAAACCTGTGGCACAGAATACTGCTAACCACACAGACAGACACAAAAAGTGACCAAGACTCTCATCTCATTTAGTTTTCTGAGACCCACCCATTTGGTAAAAGCCTCTGAGCCAGAGCACTGTGGCCCCCATTTCAGTGGGCCTGCTCTACTACTCTCTTAAGGTATCTGTGCTAAGCAGAGTCAGCAAAGATGAAAAACGTCCAGAGCTGGAAAGTGACTTGCACAGCACACTCACAAAAGACACAGGTCTGTGACATTTTAACTGGATCCTGAGCTCCATTACTGAGGAGTCAGCACAACCAGCGCTGTGCTCGCTCCTGTCCACGATGCTGCATGGGACCCACAGGCCCTGCTCCCTCCCGTGCTGGCCAGAGAGGCTGAAAAAAAAAAAGCAAGATCACCATCTCCTTCTCCTCCCTGCTAGCAGGAAGGAGGTGGGGAGGTCTCTCTCTAATGCTATTGTTTCCAGTGTCACCAGCTGGTCCTCAATTTGTCATGCTGACAATGAAACAAGGTGCAAAATCAGATCTGACTCCCACGCACCGGATGTTGGTGAACTGGTGGGACGTAGGAGACCCCATGACAGTGGCTTTGTGGTCATCACCTTCTGCAGAGCCTGCACTTGGTCTGTGCTGTTGGAGAAGGGTACTAGGAAGCACAACTGTGGAGCAAGAGGCACTCCCACAGCTCTGCAGACCAGCAGCAGAGAGATGAACGACCTTGAGTGGTTAACCCATGCCCTGGTCTAACACCACTGTAGCTAACCCATTCATTGATGTTTCATGAACGTGGGCCTGACAAGAATTATGAACCATACAGTGGATGCTGGCTGGAGTTAGAGAACAGAAGAGCAGCTCATTTGAAGACAAGCTGAGCTGCAGTGTCGTATTACCCAGACTGAATTATTTCCTGTAAGTTAGAAATGTTGCTTCTGGCAACCCGTGCCACAAATGTATAAGCAAGCAAATGCCTTCCTTAACGTCTCATCTTTGACTTCCTTTCTCTGCTAAGTTAAAGTTCAGGAGGAACTGCAGGAGGAACAGTCACTTGCCCTTGCATCCCAGTGAAGAACCTCCCAAGCCCTCTCCTTCTGAACGCCTCAAATGTACTTCTTTCTCTTTCCTAAGCACCTTCCCAATCTCAAGATGAACTGCATTGTTTCTAAAATGTTTTATGAATGAGCTAATTATGCATACTTTTCAGAACACTTACTAATTAGCTGCCCATAATTGCTGCCTTGCCTACTCTTAACCTTTGCGGCTGGAGGGATGGCTTCTTGCAACATTATGCTCTTGTTTGAAGGAGACAGGTCAAGAGGGCCAGGCTACATACTGCAGCCACCAGCTGCCAGTGTGTCCTCGAGAACTGGGGCTAGCTGCAGCATCCCTTACCGCCTGAGCAAGGGACCTGGGCCAGCATCTCTGCTGCTCTCTAGGAAGGATGCAGAGCTGTTTTCTTTCAGCACCCAGCCTTCTTGAAGCACAGGAGATGGCCATACTGCCATAAGAGACCCTCTGTTGCTAGCCAAGCCTGTGTGCCTCACCCTTTATACTGTGGCTTGGGAACATCAGCACATTACTGCTGTGTCTGCTGCAGCTCTCTGTAAGACAAGCACTAGGAATGTGGTGTCTTCCCTTGCCAAACCTTGGTCTCCTCTCCCCTCAGACTGGGAACAGGGGCATCTCTTCCTATGCTTACCCAGTGTCCAGCACACACCAGGATGTGCACTTGGTTCAAATCTCTTGGCACCACCAGGGCACTTAGGAGGTTACAGTGACAACTGTATAAATTACAGCAGCCCCAGTTCCTTTTTCTGGAAAACTTCAAGGCTTTCGTCTTCACGGGAAGCCAAAATCAGGAGGAAGAAGACCCTGAGTATCCAGGTCCAGGCTGTTTCCAGTTTGCAGTTCCTGCCCATTTTTGGAGCCTCAGGGTCCTGTTTGCAGAAACTTTTGCCAGCATTTGATATGTGCCACCACAGAAAGCTGTAAGCCACATCAGCGGTCCCCCAAATCCTCCCCAGACAGGGATCCCACCCATCACAAACCAGTTGCAGCATATATTGAAAAGAGCTATGGAAAACCCCACTGGCATGGTCAGATTATTCGGCAGGCAATTTTTTTGAATAAGGTTCCTCTGGTGCAGATGTTATGGCTCAGCTGAAAGGTCTTTTCCTTGCAGAGGGAGCATAAGCCCATCTGCTGCAGTCTGGAGGGAGCATATCTCTGCTGCATGTCTACCACAGCAGCAACTATGTCCAGTCTAATCCTCTGACAGAGTTAACCAAGTACAGGCGGAGATGGCAGAGTCTCAGGAAGAAGCTTTTTCAAAGAGAAGCCCAAGCAGTGTGAAGGAGTCACAAATGGAAAAGGTGGCTGTTTATAGATGCAGTGATTTACTCAGAGACAATGTTTCCAACTCAGATTTTCCAAGCAAATAGCACAGACAGAGCAGTGAAATAGCAGTTCGGAAGAAGAAGGCAGCTTGACCACATAACTGCATGAGCAGGAGGACAGGCACCCCCTACTGCACACCTACTGCCAACAGGTCCGGTTTCTCCTGGGATTACAGATAAACCCTGGCATGCACAAGGCTGCCCAGCTACCACCATGCTCTGCAGGCAGTGAAAACTTTGCCACTGCAGTGAGATCTTTTCTAGTAGATGCCACTGCCCTCTTCAGAGAGCGGATACCAACGGGTGCAGAGTCACAGTGCCTGAGCAACAGCTGTGCTCAGTGCACAGGGAAGAAAAGACAAGCAGACAAAATTACAAATGGTTTGGCAGGTCTGTTACTAGAGTATCAAACTTCTCTTTTGACTTTACTATTCCTGCTGCGGCCCCAAGGCTGCAGGACAGTGCAAACAAGAGCCTGTGCCCACTCTCCTGCAACAGGGAACCCTGCTGTGCTGGTACACAAGAACGACAAGAACAAGACAAGGCCAACTTTCTAAACGGGAAGTGCCTTCCCAAAGTAAGGCATACCCTTGGAGCATGGATGGGACATAGAGGAAAAAAAAATCATTTCTCAGGCTTCAATTACACCAAATTACTCCTTTTGTGATGGTAGGGAAGAAGAAAGTGGAGTTACTTCTTAATGCAGGTGGACACAGATGAAAAATAAAAGCCTGTCTGTGCCTCCAGCAAAACAAAAGCAACAACCAACATGCAGCAGCCTCCCCTGGCTGCCGCCTCTGGGCATCCATCCCTGGCTGGTCCTCTTGCATCATGCATGGTGGGTCAGCTGCTGAAGCTGGTGCTGGTAGCCAGCTCTCTGGCAGCGGGACACCACCAGCCAGGTACACAGATCCTTTCCAGGCAGCTGACCAGTCAAGGGAAATTACTGGCCCTTCCGCAGAGGTCTCCAGTGTATCAGGTACTGAAAAAACACAGGAGGAAACACCTCCTGTCCTCAAGGGAAATCTACAACAGGCATAAGGAAGGCCAGAAAGGACACATTAAAACTAAAAATACCTTTGCAGATATTTTTGAAGGCCTTAGAAAGGCTTTAGGAATTTAAATGTTATCCTTTAAAAAGGGAGAAACTTTAGCCTAATAAGGTAAAATGAAATGCTTGGGGAAGAAGCAGCAGAGGAAGGGGATACGGTGTTTACCTCTAGCAGCGAGAAGCACAGAGTATGCCCTGCACATGCTCTGATGGCTGCCAGGTAATGATACTAAAGTAAGGGAAGCCTTGCCTGCCCAGAGACAGGCAGCCACAAGGGTGTTCATCAGCCCATCACCTTTGTGTCAGTGTGCTCTGTATTAATGATCAGATGTCAATAGGAGGACTCTTGCTGCACAACTGTTTCTTTGATGCCAAACTCCTGTTCTTGTTAATGTTCCCACCTGCAGCTGCTATGAGGCCCTTGCTTGTTCATAAAATGCCCTCTGACATTTGTCCAAGATTTATTACTGGATGATCACCTGTTGATACTGCTTAATGCCCAAGCATTTCACAGTGCTTATACCAGTCTCCTTCCAGATCATGTAAAAAAACCTCCAAACTCCTGTCTACCAGTTTCTTTCAGGCAGTGTTTTTGTTGTCCTGTTTCCATTCACTTGTTAGGGTTCCTGTCAAGCACTGTCCATGAAGTTCTTTCAAACTCTGTCCTTTGCAGTGCTGGCTCTGGAGAGCAGAGTGTCAGCTTGGCTCCCAGCTCATACCTGTGGCCAGTACATGTCCACAAGCTCTGTGGATGAACGTGTTTCACTAGTACACAGACAACAGCTGAGTGGATAGAGGGGCAAGGAAACTTCACTCTCAGGAGAGGTTTGATGTTAATATCTGGGTTTCTAGAGAGCAGTGGTGCTGCAGGAGCTGAAATAAATCAGAGACTCTGACAAATCTTTCACTGTTCATGTGGAAACAAGGGGACAAAACCCCTCCAGCTCAAACCCCTTCTGCTCAAGGCTCCCTCGTGAATGCACACACAGAAAGGGAAAGGGAAAGACCAACAGATCTGCCACGGTGAAACAGAAAGCAGTAAAGAGCCATCTCCAGTGCTGAGGCAGCTCCTCTGGCACACACCATCTGCTGCTTGGGACTAGACCCTGCTCTCAAAACATGCCAAAAAGTTGTCCAAGGTGCTCAAACTGGCAGCTTCTCACACGTGGAGAAAAAGCCAGGTGCTCATGGGGGTTTCTGACTCTCTGAATGACCTGGCCTTGCTTGACAGAGCCCTGCCCGACACATGCAGACTGTAAGATGGGTCTAAAAAGCTTTTATTTACATGGATTTGGGGCAACCACATTAGTGGAGTGAAGGCTACACAGATCAGTTTGTGTAAGCAATAACAAAATTTGACAGCAGCCATCATTCTCACATGCACTGCCAAGGTCTTGCATTCACCCACACCAAGCTTTTCTCTGCCTCCTCTGCTCTCTAAACACTAGCTTGATCATGCAGGGAGCTAAATGCCTCACTCAGACAGCAACTTCAGGGAGAGTCTGTGGTGCTTGAAGCCTTATTAGCCCAAGCTTTATCTGTAGGGGGTGATGAGATCCCAAATGACATCAATCAGCACACCTTCATTAGAGTTAGAGCTATGCTGATTTACAGCAGCTGAGACTTCATAACCTTCAGAATATCATCAAACCCATGTTAAATTCTTTGTTCTCCACAGGACCGATTCCACAACCCCATAAATGCTTTTCCTGTCCCTCTGTCCTTTTTGCAAACAGAATTTCCCCCTCCGTATATAACCAACTCTTAATCAACAGGAGCAGATGTCTGGCAAGACTGCTGTGACAGGCACATTTTAGGGGAGCCTCAAGCTCCTTCACAGCTCAGGCATCCCCATCGATTCCAAACTAAACACATAGGTTTGTAAATCTGCTAAGACCATGTTATTAACTCAGCCTTTTATGGTGCCCTTTGATGCCTTTAATTATTCTTTACTAGTTGTTAATTGTTTTCCTTGAGCTTGTAGATTCCAAGTCCCTTAGAAGAAACAAAAAAAAAAAAAGGAAAAGAAAAAAAAGTAACAGCCTCCCCCTCTCTCTTTACCACATGCAGCAGAATAAGTATGGAAAGTCAGAACCAGCCCAAACAGCTCAGATCCCCAAGTCCCCAGCCTCACATAGCCCAAGCCTGGTCTCCAGCCTCAGGGCTCCCTATGCCATGCTTCTGCCTAGTTACATGCTAGGAAATTGCTTTGGTCTCCCAGTACAGCTTAAAAGGACAGTGAGGCCACTTCGACACTGAGAAGAACAAGCTGCCTTTTAACCAAAGCTAAATGCACCCTGAAAGCCAGTTTAGCTCTTGCTTTAGGTTGGTATCAGGCTGAGTTAAGAACAACCACTTCAGTGCAGGATACGTTTATCCTGTGGGTCAAAAGCACCATCTTATAACCATCCAGTTGACAGAGGCACACCTGCCCCTGAAAGGCAACAAGATGCAGTGCTAAGAGTGTTCAGGATGATGCTCATTTTCACAGGCAAGGAAGCATAAGGCCCACATCATCAGGAAAAAGCAGGAAGAGAAGCTGACTATGTACTAGAGAGGAAGAGGAAAGCTCTTACTTGCAGTCATGCTTTTCTATTTCAAAGTGAGGGTTGAAGTTGAGGATAATCTTCTGGTTGGATTCAGGAGCATAGATGACCCACTCACAGTTCTGGTGGGAGGGGTAGTCGTTGGGGTAGCCCGGGGAGGTGATGTACCCGGCATCCTTGGAGTTCAGGCGGCCTCCACATGGCTGAGCTGCAGGCACATAGAAAGAAACAAGGCATTGAAATGGGTTCTGGGCATCAGCTGTGCACAGCACAGCCAGTCCCTCTGGGCCATTGCTAGGGTGGTCTGATAAAGGCCATTCTCCAAGCTGTTGACATGCTTTTGGTACTTTAACATTTCATATCAATTTCTGGGCAAGGGCAATTATTCTGCACAACAAAGCTACTACATTTCCCCCTCTGCCGCCTGCCACACTCACATACCATGTTTCACACAGACCAGAAAAGGAGGAATAAATGCTCTTGCCAAGGCAATTACAGAGCCATAAAGTAAGAGACAGATTGATATCACATCATCTGGAGCCACCTCATTTTATCCCTTCTTTTGCCTCTTTGCAAGCTGCTCTGTGGCAGTGGCCTACAGCAGCCTCAGGAGGCACTGAACTCTGAGTGACAAATTCAGTTGAGCTGCTTCAGTGCAGGAAGCTTTGCTGTTTCCAAGGAAAGAAACTGAGGCACAGCAGGACAAATGGTGAACCCAGTGGTGGAGCCAAGGACAGTGTCCAAACCCCTGACCACAGCCTGCAGCCCTATGACAGCCCGCTCCCACTCTGTGTGTTCTCTCCCCAGCACCGCCTCACCCGTGAGTCCATCTCAGCAGACTGGCCTCTGCCTCCCGAAACCTCAACAGCTAATTCAGCTGTTGGAATGGCAGATGTGAACCATCAGCAACAGTGGTTCAGTGTGGCTAGCCCACAAATGGCTGGCAACGGCTCCGTGGTGAGTGGAGGAAGCACTCTCAGCTTTGGGTTAGAACAGGCCCCAGAGGATGATTTCATCTTCAAAAAAACATTTAATCTCATGAACGCTGCAAATCAAATTTATTATTGCATTACTTGCTGGGAGAAAAATCTGCATCACAGGGTCAACTCTATATCCCAACAAAGTCCCTTTCTCCACGGTGCCCTCACTGTGTGCCCCTGGCTGACTCCCATTCCCCTGCTACTGTCATGGTCCCACAGGCTGCCCCAGCTATCCCCAGGTGACAGGGTAGTCCCCTGACACCTGGCAACACTTGCAAACCTCTACAGAGCCCCAAGCTGCTTTGCAGAGCAGCCTGTCAGGCACACGGGGTGAGCCCAGTCCTGCACTGCAGAAAGGCCTTTCTCTCCCCAATGATAAACAACAAATAGGGTACAACATGGGATGCAAACCATGAGGGCTGTCCCCAAAGCCCAGTCCTACAGGGGGGTTTGCAGGTGGGCTTGCCTGGTGTCCACATGTGCACACCTGGCGATAGGGACTCAGGCATGTCCAATGCTCCTGAGGGAGCCAAGGCACACCAGAAGCATCACCCTACATGTAGGGAGGTGACCACACATCCCACACCCATTGGCTCCACGGGCTGAAGGTCTTTGAGGTGCTTGCTCCCTGTGACCCTGGCCCTGAGGGCTGTTTCTCTCACAGGGACACTGGCTGCAAAGCCCTGGGAGAAGTAAGGCTGAGCAAATGTGTGTGGGCTCAACCCCACGTGGTAGAATTGGCTCTGTCCCTATGCCATGAGGTACACCAGACCCCAGGGGTGTCTCTGGCCAGACTGTCACAGATCTACCTACTCTTGGTGTGGCTATCCCAGCCTGCTTTCAAACTGCCCTCTTTCCAGAGCTAAAGAGCAGCAGGAGGGAGGCAGTACCCCTCAGAAGTAACATTTCCTGGCAAAAAAGTGCTTAGAACAACCAACCTGCTGCCTGTAGAGAATCCACGTGCCCATGTGGGAACAAGGGCAGCAGGAGAGCCTTTCATGGGGGAGTGAGGCTTCCTTTGCCATGAACAAGTACCGATTCAGTTTTTCCCCATGTTTCTCATGCCCTCTAACACATGCATTCTTCAAAATAACTTTCTTCTCACACACCCAAAGGCAGCTCTGCAGCCTTCCCNCCAAAAAACATCTGGTTTTGTTCTACAGGAGAGCTTGCTCAACACACAAACATTTACAAGCCTACGTTCTTGCACAGATCTCTTCTCTCAGCAAGCCATATTTGCCCACACATGTGTCTATGTGGGTTTGGGGTGAGAGAGAGAGAGAATAAAAAGAGACTTTCACGTGGAAGGAAGACATTCACAGACTTGTTGACATCAATGTACAAATAGACGTGTAATTCACACTTCACTCATGTACACACTTTCACACCTTCTCATAAAAATTCACACCTCGTTTGCACACATGTCCATTCACTCCAGAAAAGAGAAATAGTCAAGCTGCAGATTCTTTTTCTTGGAAAGGGCAAAGTCTCAAAACAATGAAAATACAGTCAATGCTTCTACACCTCGTCATCCCCTCCCCGTCTCTCCAGCTTTCACACACATGCTACCTGCTAGGCTGATACCACCAACATCACCCACTACTCAGAAGCTGCTAGCCCCTTCCTCATACTGGATGCTATGTATACCCCGTGAGCCAGCCAGAGGAACTGCCATGTGAACAGGAATGTCAGGCTCTAGCTTGCTCTGCCTCTTCCCTGACAAATGAACTCAGAAGCAGAAGAAATCCAGATTCACCTCGATCTCAAAAGCAGGACCAAGCTAAGAAAATCCCTAGCCTGATCCTGATTTCAGATCGGCTCAATGCCCCAGTTAAACTGCTGGTGCTGGTAAAGATAGCCTGATAGAGGGGCTGAAGGCCAGCTCTCTGCAGCAAAACAGGACCAGATACATCTCTCAGATACCACCAGGAAAATTTTACCATCTCTGTGCAGCAGGAAAAGCCATCCACCTGCAGGAAAGCTTATCTGTGTCTCTCAGAGGCATGGGTTCTTGTCCTCTAACTCATCCCTTCCCAAGAAGCTCCAGTGAAATGAAGGGGCCAAGATTGTGCATAAATGTCTCCATTCAAACAGATACAGTGAACCTATACAAAAATAGAATAAAACTCTAAAAAGGAAAGGAAAAAAGGTGAGTGGCAGGGACACTACTGCCTAGGCTGGATGCTTTGCAATCAAGACTTACTCCACTGCTAATGGGTTCTGGCAGCTTTTGTCAGCCCTGAATTCACTTAATAAAATTAAAATTAAATTCTGAACTATAAGCCAAGTCTGCCAGGTGCATGGGACATCCCGTTGCTCAGTAAGCAAAATGAAGGCATTGAAAGCAAACTGCTGGGACCCCTGCCAGCCTGCATGGTCAGGCCATGGGAGAGCAGCCGGGCTCCTCAACAGACTCTGGATGTCAGCGCTTCCTCACAGCACTGTCAGAGCAGGCTGCGTTCAGGATGGGAAATCCCCAGATCCCCTCTTTCCTTAATGTCCACCACATGATTTACATTACCCTGACAATTCTCTCCTTGCAGGACCACTTCAGCTGGGGAACTACAATGATGGATGACAACCAGGCCATAAGAATGGGAAAGGAAGACATGGAGAAGCTCATGAGGGAAGACTACTGCAAACCCATAAGATATGGCAGGCAACGCCAGAGTTTCCCCACAGAGAAGGGCATCAAGCTGCTCATGCTTTGAGGAGCAGACCCCTCTTTTCCTGTTGGGAGGCATCCAGGTTGATGAAGTCTCCTCCTGCCTCCTCAGACTGCAACAAAAAGTCATCACGCAGGGGACCCAAAATTAACAGCCAAGACCTGGGAACTTCCACCCACCCTTGGGGGTTTTTAGCTCTGCAGCTCATCAGCATAAACTGAAATTCTAGGACAGGAGCAGAGCTTTCTCCTACTTGAATTTCCTGCCGATTAAACCCTTCTGGATTTCTCTCACCCCAGGAGACCAGGGCTCACTGTTATTGTTGGACATTCAACACAGAGACTAAAGCCAACTATGCCTGTAACAAAAATAATCATCACCAGAGTGGCCCGTTTCACAACAAACACACTACAGCCTCTCAGAGATTGATGTTTCCAGTGGAAAACTATCACAGGTTTTGATCTACTGGGTTCAGTTTACTTTGTGAATGTAATTCAGGGCTGGGCACAAAATTTAAGGTGTTCTTGTTGCCTGAGAGGCAAGCAGCACCACTGGGGATGCCTTTGGGGGCAGCAAAAGTGAGAGGTCCCAAGATTTCCATGGCAGAGGAGAGTACTACTTCTCCTTGTCACTTAGCTCTATTTATTGCATGAGGCATTCTCATCCAAGCACCACAGAAGACCTCCACATCCCAGGATTCAGCATCAGGCAGAAGAGCTTGACCTCCAACAGTGCAGCAAATTACAGGTCCTGGCACACACGACCTACTGCTCTCAGAGCTGCTGAACTTGACATGAACCCTTGCACAGCAAACCCTGTGTTTCAGTTCCATTAGAGACAAACAGCTCTTCAAGCAGCAAAGGTCTGTGCATGTCCAAGCACTTTGCCAAACCCCAAGTACAGCAAAGACTAACAAATCTCTTCTCCCAAGGATTCACAACTGTTAAGGTTCATCCTACCTCATTCCCTGGGCATGGCTACTGTAGCAGGAGCTCTCATAATCCCATTATGGCACAACTTTTGCATGAGGCAGCAGCACAAAAGTGAACCCAGAGTTAAATGGTACAGCTTAGCCATTGGCCAAGGAGAGAGCCATAATGCAGAGGAGGCTAATAAGATTAGATATTTTATCCCCAGTAGCATAGATCATTTCAGCAGAAGAGTGTTTGCTTTGGATTGCGAGATAAAGCTTCAAAGGCTTCCTGAACAAATTAATGGCCAAGCACACCCAAACAACACAAAGCACTTACAGGCACATTTCATCCGGGAGCAGTACATCCTGGGATTTCACACAACCAGGGCAAGTCCCCCAAGTGTTTCATCAGGAACCTTTACCAGTTTAAACTAAATTTTCCCTTGAAAGTAGAGGCACAGCAGAATTTCAAGACTGCTTTTGTGATCTGAACTAGGATTTTGTTTGAATCAAAGCATTTCAAGCCTGTCATGGGACAGGCTCATAAAGACATGGTCTGGGCTTAAGAAAGAAACGCACCAATCCATCAGTTGAGGAATGCAGCTGTTTGACCACTTCCTAAGGCAGCTGGGGAGGGATGCAATATATTCACTTTATAGCACTGGACAGCAGTGAGAGGGAATGCCAGAAAGCTCAGCAAATGGAACATTTTAGCTGTGAGCCTTTGCAAAAAGATTGTTTGGAATTATTTTTAAATAAGAAGCTAGCATTGAAAGAAGTGAATGAGAAGGAGATTTGGAGATTTTTGATACCTGCACTTTCTTTGCCATTTTAATCCACAGAAGAATTAAGTGGAAACCTGAAATACAGACCTACTCAAGCTTCACCATGCTTTAAAAAAATCACTCTAGTTCAGCTAATTTCCATCCCTGAGGTCCTGGATAGCTGTCTTCCAGAGGCTGGCATGAATTTATACCAGTTATAAATTTTGGGGTTTTGGTGGTTTCCTTCCTCTCCCCACCAAACCAAATATCTTCAGTGAGATTTTTATCTCCTGCTTTTACACAGTACCACCTCTGCTAACTTTGTTATTTGTCATCTTATATCACAGACAAATGCAATTTCAGTAGCACTACTGGCTTAATAGCATGTGTATATACCTATATAAAGACTAACACAATTCTCCTGGCTTGCCTGCAAATGTAAATCATTGGGTCTTGGATTACTACAGCCACTACAACTCCTGGCTACTCAGGTAATGATTTGAGAGAGCATGTAAGCACGTGCGTGGGAAGCATATAACTGCACACTGAACTTGCAGTAATCATGCCCGTTTATCCTGTCCCTGTGTTAGGCTCTTAAGTGTTTGAAGTCTCGTGGAATCACACTATCATCTCCCAGGAATAGGTGGCAGCTTCAGGAGACCTTCAAGCTGGCAGTTTCTGAGGAAACCTCATCAGTACCACAGGCAGGGAAACGGGTAACTTGAAGGCTTAGAGCAAAGGCAGAAATAAAGTAGAGGGCTCCTACATGGCAGCCTGACTACCTATATGCTACACTAGGAAAGAATAGGAGGATGAAACAATTTGCTGATCCAACCCCATGAATGCCATCACTAGCAGGCTGGTTCAAGAGCCAGAGGAAAAGCTGGAGACATTTCTAACTACACCTTAGAGAAAGAATGGTGGGTACACCTGGGATTCCTCTCTAAACAGCTTCAGGCTTGATGAAAGGTATTCAATGCCTCTGAAATACTAATTAGTATTATTAGAACAACAATCCCAACAAGAAATTAAAGCCTATCTTGTCTCTCATCCTCCCAGCATCATCACATCTTTAGAGCCCACCTGTCAGAGTCAGTTCCAAAACTGAATCCTGGGACAATGGCAGTTTATTCCTTCCTCTTCCCAAAGCTGCTGGCAAAGCTCTAAATCCCAAGCACCCCAGCTCAGGTCTCCTTGTGGGAGCTACAGAGCAAAACCCAGTCCTGTTGCCCCATGGATGGGACAAGATGGGATGGGATGCAGTGTCTCTGGAGCCAGCTGGGGAGAGGCCCCACAGTAGCTCCCTCCAGACACTGCCAAACAGCAGTGGCTTCAGCCTTTACAACAGCTCGAATTCAGCTACTGCTGAGCCTCACTGCTAGTGCCGAAGTTATTACACATTCTGGCGAGTGTCTGAAACACATTGTTGCCTGCTGAGCACATATTCGGCAGTCAAAAGTGGAGAAAGCAGGATTGAGCCTGGATGTGCACGAAGGAGAAAGTTGCTAGTGGGCTCTGGGTATGAGAGGGAGGTTGTGGGGAAGAGAGTGATGCAGGAGCATGTATGTGGCAAGCAGCAAGGTGGGGGAGAACAGTGGGGGTCTGTGTATAAGAGAAAATGTAGAGATGTGTTACGCGCTTGTAAAGAGATATGAGGAACCAGGGAGATAGTAAGAGTGTGTGTTATGTGTCTACATACACAAGATGTTGGAGGTTTCCTCCCTTCTCTCCCCTAAACATGCCCTAAAATCCAGGTGTCCAAAGGAGCCTTTCAAAAAATAACAAGTAGAGGGAAAGGACTGTGTCCTTTTGGCTTCATCATCTTCCTAGAAGGGACACAGAAAAGACAGCCTTTCAAACCCCACACAGACAACACTTCACAACTAGGGATGACCCACCAGAACAGCTGGGGCAGATGTCATGTCTTTATCTCAAATGCATGGGAAGAAATCAGGGCAGGTTTCAAAGACCCAGAGCCCAGCACTTCATGTCTGGAGTCCACGTTCTTTGACTCATGAAGTATGAAGGAAGGGGGGAGAGGCATTCAGACAAAGTCTTGCGCCATCTATCCCAGCAAGTAATACTTTGGGCTACTCTGAATGCTGCCTCACTGCTTGTACTCCTTTCCCCCAAGGGAAAGAGGCTGCCTCAGCAAAGCTGTGGCTGGGGCAGCAGCCCCACAACATAACCCCTGGCTGTCCTCCCACAGGCACCACTTGCACATAGAAAGAGTTGCAGATCCGAGTTGTGATTTCGAGTGTTTGGCCCTGCGCTTCCTAACTGTGCTGACAAACCTCTTCTCCATGTCTGCATTTGTGTCTTTTCACTCCACAGGCATTAAGCCTGGCTCAGGATCTGGCCTTTTGAGATTGTGAGTTGGCTCAGGCAGGGAGAAGGCTGACCCTTTGATTCAAGTATGATTAAAACCATGCTACTGTAGCGCTACGCTGTGTGCAACACTGCTAGCAACAGCCCTGATTTATGTTGTTGCTAGTATTGCGGTTTCCAGCAGGGTGTAGACAGGGATTTTGAAAATAGCCCAGCTACCTCTTTGTCTGAGTGCGTATCATAATTAGAAATGTGTCAAAGGGCTGTTACAGAGCTAGGGCAGATCTGAAACCTTCACACCCTGCTTCTGCCCCCACTTCTGTGCCCACACGGTCAGCCCCAGCTCGCGTGTGTGCAGCGCAGCAGCTCTCCACACTTCCCAGATCAGACAACTGTAGTCCCCAGACCTCATGGGGATGCAGTGGCAGTGACTTCACCGCACCATGGAGAACAAGTTTAGCAGCTTCCAGTTTGCTCTCAGGCTGCTGTAATCTACCCCCACCACAGTAGGTAAATGCCAGCTCTTTCGATTCCAGATAGGATTGCAGGTCTCCGACACAGACAATTTATTTTCCTAGCACAGCTGGGCTGTCAGAGGTCATATAATTTGGCAGCAATCCCAGTGCTTAAAAATTAATTTTTCCTTATTAATACAAGTGGGGGTCCCGCAGGATAGGATCCCAGCCTTATCTGAGCCCGACAGCTTCCTAAACCCCACTAAGGATGCTTTCTCTTCTCAGGCTATCTGCAACACAAGGCCACCATGACCTGGAGTCCATTGCTATGAAGCCAATCCACCCGCCTTCCTGGCACGCCATGCTGCTGTGATGGGGAATACTGCCTCCTCCAGCACAGCAAAACAAGCCGCTTTCTCATTTTTAACCTTCTAAGTTACACACAAGGTACCCAGCACAGAATAAATATTGGGAAGTGGGCTGGGGGCAATAATGAGCAAGGTAGGGAGACAGGACGCACCTCTGTACAATCCAGTACAAAATACCTGTCACTCCAAACACTACGGTTTCTGTGTAGCAGGGAAGTTACGAAAACAAAATGCTGCATCCTAACCTGGGTCATAGCCCCCTGCTGTGCTCACATCAGTCAATTTCAGTGGTGCTTCTGACAACTCTGGTTCTTGGGCTAAAGTGCTTTTGGTCCCAGTGAGAGCAGAGTTAACAGCACACCAGGCAAGAGGCACTGCACTAGCCACTTGCATGGGAGAGTGTGTGCGTGTATGTTTGTACATGTGCAGCTGGGTGCCTGCTCGACAGCAATTTGTTTTGGTCCCCCTCCCCACCCTGTTACATCTCCTAAGTTGTCCCTAAAAATCGTGGCTTTTAAGTGAACTCTTTGGAAGTCTTCAAGAACAAGCTTTGTTTGGGGCTGCATAAGCATCTGAACGGCTCAGAACTTGGGTCACTCCAATGTGTTACTTCCGTACATGATTGCTTTTCATAGGAAGATGAAAACCACACAGCCATCCAGCCTTCAGATTCCAGGGTCTCCCCCACTCCCCTTCACGGTTATCTCAGGGTTTGCTTGGTTACATACAAGCTGGCAGCTGCACTATTTATCTCTTACTGTAGAAATATTGCACAAGAGGTTTTTTCCATGTGGATTATCATATTATTGTCTATTAAAAACATCTCCCCTCTCAACTAACTTCCCTTAGGGAAATTTAAGAGGGACCTCCATAATGGGGGAAGGCTTTCAGATACACTAGACTCAAACACAAATCCATCTACCTCTGACATGTTTTCCTTACTAAGCTGACTAATTTACTGGAGCTGAGCATAGGCTGGTCGCAGTTCACATTCCGTTACCCCATACCTTTGCTCACTAGCAATAAAGTCATTTGACTGGGCTTGCAGTCAACCACAACAATGTCTCGGCAGCAAGCCGCTGGTGTCAGCGGCAGAGAGACAACTTCCTCGCTGGCTCAAACACCATGTGATGCTCTGCTTAGCCGGGAAAGCCCTGTGTTTAAATAAACATTTCTTACAGCAATTGAACGTCCTCAGAAACACAATTGGCCCATAAACGCTTCTCGGTTAGGCCTGATCCCGAGCCTACTCAAGAACAGGAAAGAAGCGCACACGCAGGCACCAGCATACTCTCAGGCTCAGCAACCTGAGGGCTCACAGCCAGGCTGGCCAGGGAACCCTCTGGAGCCAACCTCAGTTACAGCCCTATCTGTCACCGCACAACGCTAGCTCCAGGAGAGCGGACACTGCTGCTGCAACAGGGATCCTTTCCCAGGACCTGGCCCTCTCTCTTTTCCCCCATCGAGTGCCCAGTCATTTGTTTTCCTATCTGAACAAAAGAGATGATTTTTTTTTCTTTACAGCCATAAGGAAGATTGGCAATGCCAACCGGCAAGTGAATGTACACAGAGCCTGTTTGCTTGGGAGCGCCTGTGCTTCTCTGCTGCAAAACAGAGGGACTTCATCAGGCGGTGGAGGCTCTCCCACTGCCCTTTCCCAAGCTGCCCAGCTCCGGTGGCCATTTCCCCCCCCCTCAGGCAAGGAAAGACCGACACGTCGTGCCTCGCCGTTCTGTGCTGCCCGGGCCGGACCCTGAGGCCCCGCTGGCTGTCCGGGGCACACCCCAACGACAGTCGGAAAAGGGAACCCAGAGCCCAGCAGCTGCCAGCTTGGCACCGGCGTCCTGCCAGGCAGCTCCCGGGCTGCCGACCGCGGAAAGAGGCGGGTGGCAGGCGGCCAGATAAGGCACATTCTCTTCCTCCGGTGACTGTTCCAGGTGGAGACCTCCTGACCTGTTAGCCAGACCTAAAGTCGGTGGCGGGGATGCTCAGGGCCCAGACTGTCTTCGTATCCCCGAGACGTAAGTATCGGGACTCCATCCCGGCACCTTTCGACACCCCAATCCGGAAAAAAGAAACTACCATACTCGCACCCTACAACCTGCCCCGATCCCTCCGGGTCCCGGGACACAGCAGCGCTCGCAAAGCCACTGCGGGTCCTCCTGCACTACGAGCAGCGCTTTCGTAGGGTGCCCAGGAGTGCCTCAACGTCCCGTTGCCGTCGCCGCCGCCGCCGCCGCCTCCGCTACCTCGCTCGCTCCCTCCGCCTCCGCCCTGCACAGCTCCCTGCCGCACCATCCTAACATCTCACCTAAAGTTTCCCCGCGGTTGCTTCCAGACGCAGGTACCCGGGACACGACTGTTCCATATCGCTTCCCCCCACCACATTCTCCCCCAAAATCTCAGCTCGTTAACTTTCCCTCCCGGATACGTCTCTTCCAAGCTAGGAGATGGGAGCTGCGCGGCTACACACTCCGTGGGGGCTGCGCCATCACCGACCCCCCAGCGACCCCGCTGAGAGAGCTGCGACACCGGCCTCTCAGTTATTAACGCCGTTTATTATCTACGAACGATGCCCGAGACCGGGAAGAGGCTCCGGGACCGCGCCCGGCACCTAAAGTTGTGCCGGCGGGGAGGGCTCCCGCGCCCACGCTCGGCCTCACCTGTGTTCGCCGCCCCTCCGTGTCCGGGCAGGCAGAGCCCCAGCAGTCCCCACGCGAGGAGAAGCGTATCCATCCTTGGGAAGAAACGACGGACCCCAAGACCCAATGCCTGCGGCTGCGGGGCCGCACTTGGCCCCGCGTGGGCGCCCCGCACACCAGTGGCTCCGACGGGGCTTGGCGGGGCGGGCGCAACGCTGATCCCCTAGGGTAGCCCGCAGGGCCGGCGCCTCGGCATTCCCCCGGGGAGCGTTGGCGGTGCGGAAGGCGGTGGCGGTACCGGTGCGGGCTGAGCGCCGTCTGCGCCTCCTCTCCCTCCCCGCCGGCGCCTCGCAGCCTTTTCAGGCAGGGCGGCATGTGGCTGTCAG
>VZRI01003445.1:172950-239340 GCA_013397515.1 Upupa epops
AGAGCCCGAGTCCCGGCTGAAATCACAGAGAGGAGCCGCGCTGCTCGGAGGAGTCAGCCGGGAGCTGTCGGATGGGGGAGCGTCAGGACCGCGATTGTCCCTGTTCCGGGGTTGCCGCCGCTGCCAGACGGCCCCGGGAGTCGGGGAGCGTCCGGTGCTCGCTTTGACATCGGCGCTGCGGTGAAAAGGGGATGCGAGACCCCGCGGGACTACACCGCAGCTGCCTTCCACCCTCCCGCCAAGTTTTCTTACACGACGCTCTTTAAAACACAAGCCGAGAGCAGGCTTCTCACGGTCACTACTTGCAGCTTGCGCAGAAAGTTTGTTCGCCTTCGCCTCCCAGGAAGGGGGGAGTGGGGCTGGGTAGGAGCCACCGGGACCCCGTGTTCACCTGCCGTGTAAATTCACACACAGTACCCAGTAAACTGGGGGTAACTCACACCAACACCCCACTTGAGAAGTGACATTTCAAAGCACTCAGGTGAAACGAGCCCTAAAAAGCTGCACTAAAAAGCTACTGAAGAAAGATGTTGTTGATTGGTCCCTAGATTGTCGATTCCAACTTGACAAAGGCATTAAAAAGACATTACCTCCGTTTTTCAAAGTTGGTAATTAGTGAAGAGACACAGGCATGTGGCAGAAGTGAGATACATCATTGTGTGGGTGAGATGGAAAGTATGAACATTTCACTGGTGCTCGTTTAGGGTGATGAGACTAATTATTTTGTACTCTGCTGTCTATCAGTTACCGGTAGCATCACCAGCTCACGTCAATGAAATCACGATGCCAACCTGTTTGAGCACACTCACACAGCATGAACACACCAAGTTCCTCTGAGGCCAATGGAAGTTCATTGACAGCAACAGATTTGGCTTGACAGACAGAGCTGATATTTCAGCCATTACCCTGAGGGCTGCAGCATCCCTTGTTCCTTCTGTGTGTTTTGATACCTGATTTTGCATCTTCTGTGGCCCAAATGTGCTCTGACACCTGTTGAAGTCAAAGCAAAGCCAAAGGCAACTGAGTCTACTGCCTAGGTTATTGTATTTTGATGTAGAATTATGCAAGTATTATTTACTACTTGCTTTTAGTTAGACTACTATCAAGCTAGCAAAGTGTGATTTTTTTGGTGTGTGTATAAATAGCCCTTGCAAACTGTAACACAGATATCGAAGCGTAATAGAAACCCACAGCATGAATCATGAATCATTCCTCTCTTGAGAAGTGCATGGAAAGGGAAGAGGTTACCACGCTCTCATCAGAGATGGCCCCATCTCACACACCATACAGCACATGGGCAATTTTCCTCCCATTACTTTCAGGCAGAGTTTCCCCTGCTTAAGGTCAATAGAAGAGTGCAAAATCTAACCTTGAACTGATTTCAACTGTTATCTGCTACTGAGTGAAGACAACAGTAGGAAAGGAAATAGTGATGGAAAATGAAGTTACCTGCTACTCCACAGAGGATTCTCAGCTGCTTTTCAATAGGTCTCCACAAATCCAGTCCTCTGTTTAGTGTCAGGTCTCAAGTCTCCTCTCTGTGACACACCACTATCAGGAACAGAAAAGCACAACTAAAACACCAGGCAATGCTGCTGCTATTTCTACCACTGCAGGTGTTCAGGACCGGATGGCAACCAAGCTAGTGACACCTGCTTGTCCAGCTCAGGTACAAAAGGGTCAAAAATATTTCATTGGGTGCACTCAAGGCTCAGATCCTTTCTCTTGTTTTGAAAGAACTAAGCACAAGGTGATGCTTTGTACCTTGAACTTACCTCTGTCTGTTTCCAAGGGCAGCTGCTGCAGTCATGGGCAGTCATGCCCCAAGCAAGGCTGGATCACATCAGCTCTCCATTCTGGGGAAGTCTTGCTTCTGCCAAAGGCTCAGGGTTGCTGCTTTATGTTCAGTTCTCCTGTGGGTATTTAAAACCCACAAGTAAGCACTTACCAAACTCATCGAAAACCACAGCATTTTTCCATATCTGTGTGTCAGAAACATCCACAAAACCTCACTGAAATGAGACAATATGCAATTTAATGGTGATATAATATTTAACATACCATCGGCATTAGATTATGTTGAAGGGATTTTGCAGTCAAATCCTTAGAGCTTTGGTGCAATGAGACTACACCATCTCCAGCAGAAAGCCTTTGCCTCTTCAAACACTTCCTGGTTCTCTGCTGGTGACCTGAAGGTCAGTGTGCCAGGGTCTTTCCCTGGCACTCTTCAGCTCCCTTCATCGGGAGGTGTCTGTAAAGCAGGAAAACCCTCCAGCTTTTCCTTAGAGACTTTCTCAATCCTGATATAAAAAAAAACAAAATTCAAACCCGGTTTTCATGCATTTCTGTAACCTACTCTGGACTCAAGAGTAGCTGGACAAACAGGGGCTCTCCCCCAGTTTTATGTCAAAACACACTATTTCCAAGCAGAACTTGACAGCCTTCCAGGGAAAACAACACGGCAGGACTGAAACAGCATTAAGAATTAGAGTGGGGAAAAATGATACCAGGCCTAGATAAAACCATAAGTATTGCCAGTCAGCAGGAGAGCAGGGACTCAAACATTTTTGGCAGAATACCCGAGGAGTGGGAGTGCTGGGTATGGGGGTAGACAGTGTGGGTTGTCTCCCTGACTTCTTGCTCAAGCACAGCTTTCCTGCTCCAGACAGTGCTTTGAGTTCCTCAACTAAAAAGCTTTAAGTGCATCATATAAAGTGTTTTTTATTAGTCTGTCAGGTGCATGATTACCAGATCTCATTTTATAGCCACAAATAGCCAATAATTACCTTAGCATCCCATTAGCCCTAGTCTTCAGCCATGCTATTTGCTCAGGAATTTATCCATTTTCAAAGAGCAGGCCAATACCCCAACTTGTAGAAAGCAGTTTGGCATGTTACATTCAAATCCATAAACTTCCAGTGTAGAGGTGGCTTAATTAGCAAGCTGCCCAGTAAATTCTTCATTGTGAGTGCCACGGCTACTACTCTGTGGTTCAGAGCAGCAGCTGTAGGGTGAGCCCAGAGCCTGTCCCTTTGGCTCTGTGGGTGCTGTAGCAGGTCAGTGCTTGACCACCCCATTACTGCCCACCCACCCTGTTACTGTTTTTCCAGCTGCCTGCCCAACTGCAGGATAACGGAAGCTGCTTTCTCTACCATCTTCTTCTATTCACTGGTATTTGCCACAGAAGGAGTGTGGCTGTTGTGCAGGGGCCACTGCAGTGTTCATGCTGTCTGGCTGCATTGTGGCCTTGAGCTCAGTGGCCACCGTGGGCCTGGGCCAGCACTGCTCTGCCATGCTGCCAGCAGCTAGTGGAAGGCTGCGGGAGAGCTGGGGAGCAACACCACTGCAGGGAAACCAGGGGAGTGCTCAAAGCCTGTGAAAGATGAATGGAAAGAACAGAGGGGAAAAATGGGAAAAAGAAGGAAAGAACAGAGCAGGGAGATGGTGAAAGAAACAGAGATGGACCAAGGAGATGAGGGAAAATGAGTGAAGGGCAGAAAACAGGGAAGAGAACAGAGGCAGCAAACTAATGGAGTTAGAATTCATCATCGGATTAGCAGAGAGAGGGAGAGTGATTCCTTGTGTCGGGAGGTGCTCGGCTGCAGCCATGCTGCTGGGGGCCTGCTCAGAGCAGCAGTATGTGCAGGGGGGTCGACAGTGCTGGCTGTGTAGAGGAAAACCCCTGCACCTTCAGAGGCAATAAAAAAAGAATCTTTCAGACTTCAGGCTGACTAGATTAGGCTGAACATAATGGTGCTGTATTATTTCTCAATACGGCTCAATGGGTTTCTTTTGAAGCAGCTGCTGTTTAATCCAGGGCTTTTAGGTGTACTTCAACCAAACACTCTCCTGGTTTCAGCAGGTTAACTTCATTAAAGGCTCCAACTATTGCTTTAATGTTCACTGAAATCCCACTGGGTGGGTACATTAGGCAGAAATAACCCCCACAAGATGATTATGTGCTGTTGTTTAGCACATATAAATAGCCCTAGAAGGGGAAATGGTGGAAGAGAAGGAGTGACACAGTGACCAAGGCTGGAGAGGACAGCCACAATAACACACCGATGAGCCTAGTCCTTTGGCAATGGCAGCAGAAGCCATTGAAATAAAACTCTGACCTGCGGGGAGCCACTGCTCCTGACTCCATCTCTGTGAGCAACAGAGATGGTTGGGTCCCACTTTGTAGGTGAGAACAAGCTAGGAGGGATTGGTTGCAAGCTGAGGGCCAGCACCAGTGCCTGCATGGGGAAGGGGGATACCAACTCAAAGAGGAAACTGTGGAGCTGTACAGGCTGTCTGTCCCTCCAATAGACTCTGGTAATTCCATTGGCTTTGTTGCTGAGAGCTTTGAACTGTGTTTGAGTTTCTTACCCCACTGTCACTGTGGGTGCAGTTAAGACTCTTGAAAATTCAAATGACCTCTTGCTAGTGTGAGGTGATCCAAGTTCTCTGTGTTCATTTGCTAAAAACCTGGCCCACTGACTGTGGTTTCTGCTGGTCTCTACCCACAGAGCAGCATCCAGTCAGTTTCATGCTGGAGAAGCTCCAGTTGCATCACACTCCAGGTAGTGTCACAGCAAACATTCCACAGACTGAATTAGAGGGGCCTGTTTAAGGACCCCTACCCAGGTAGAGCCACAAACCAAGGGCTTTATTTAAAGTCTGACAAAGCTGATGGTACTTCATCTATCAGCTTCACTGACGTCTGGATGCGACCCAAGTGGCTGAGCCCTGCAAAGCCAGCTGTAAGAGCTGCCATCGACTTCCGCCAGGCTGGCTTCCATGGTGTCAGTGTCAGACTCCATAGTAAGCACTTACTCGACTGTGTGCTCGGCCTTATAAAGGGCCACACCAGCAATCTTATTAAAACACCTCCTTAAAAATACAACATTCTTTAACAAACAAATCACTGAGACNAAATGCCATTACCTTGCTTTGGCTCTTGGCTTTACAGATCCTGGCAATAAAATGCATGTGTATATTTCAAAGGGTTTTCTCCTCACTTATCACACTTCAGCTTTTGACCTCTCTCCCCCTGCCAACCATTCTGGTATTCACTTCCACGGAGGTCTGGCCCTCCCAGCAACTGGGGTTAGACACTCCCTTCAGCAGATAGCACATTCTTCTGGAGCACTGTCATCAGGGGAAGCCTTGTGCTAGGAAAGGTTTTATTTCTCTGTTAAGCTTTTATTTTCTTTGATGTTAATTTTAAAACAAATTATTGTGCTTTATTCATATTGTGATACCTGGCACTGCAAGGACTAGGACTCCTCTGCTGTCCTAATGCAAAGGGAAAGACAGTTCTTGTCTCAAACAGTTTACAGGCTGAAGAGACAAAGCAGATAAAACTCAAGAGCCAGATACAAAGTGGCTGACAAGCCCATGGATTACTTTGCATTTATTTAAGTTGTAAACTCCTGAGAGAGAGATTGCCATGTGACTATGCCTGTGCAATATCAGAGGTAGGAGCTTTCTTCTGGTGCTGCTGGGTACCCAGTTGTTTGGAGATGGGTTTTCTATGTGGGACACTTGTATGAGGATGTCTCATAAAATCAGTGATTCCTAAAGGAGTCACTGCTTTTCACCTGATGTCATGAAGCATGTGCCAGTGACTCCAAAAAGCAATTTCATAGCAGAACAAGCTATGTATGTTCTGCTAATAAAAGACAGATGAGGACAGGAAAGGGAAAACATCTAGAGGATCCCAGCTGATAGCTGGAAGCACGGCTGAGCCATGTTTCCATCACAGCCAAAAACTCCTATGTTTTGAGAAAGTTTCAAAGCACATTTGGCACAGAACTTTAGTACATGCTTACCTTCCTAAAACATTCACAGTAGAGCTATGCTCTTGCTGGAGACAGCTCTGCTGGATGTATCTGGCTGAAGATTGTCTTCATAATCCTCCTTTTGACACACACGCACGTCTCAAGTCTGACCTCACCCTTACGCTGCTTCCTAGACAAGAAATCTGTAATCTTGGAGGAGTTCTACCCTGCTTCCTTTCCCTTTCTAAGAACATCTTGTGCCACAGCCATCACTCTTTACCTCCAGGGATGGGGGCTGCTTCCTTATTATTGTAGAGTAGCTCTTTTTTTCCAAGAAGTGTATTTCCTCTCACACCAGGATCCTATGCATAGACCCCACTGATTTTTCAGTGCAACTTCTCATGGAAATCAATGGCACTAATACAGCTTCACAGTCAATAGGATGGCACCAGGGCTCATGTCTCAAATAAGTACACTGGATGATCCTCCAAGGAACCTGGGCCTGCAGAGTAGCCAGGAAGCTGCCCACTTTCGGGGCATCTTTTATGGCAGAGCACTGTTTTCACCCTTGTGCTCAGCTGCCTTTGCAGGACACTGGGAGGAAGCGCCCCTCCACAGATTCAGGCAGTGCTTCTTAGAAGTTCAAATGTAGGGCATAGCACTGAGAATTTGCTGAAGTAAAGAGACACATTGGAATAATGACTATCAGGCACTCTGAACTGAGGAGTGGTTTTGTGGCCATGCAGACACAGATCAGCAGGATTGGTAGGAGTTTTTTTGTATTCTTGAGCCAGACAAGTGGCCTAGGACCCGACTCAGTGTAAGTCTGTGGTCAGTAGCAGACCTCTACCATATTTCATGTCATTTCCATGTTAGCAAAATGAGACTGCTATTACCTTTGCTCTCTATTCCTTGCTGAGTGCTCAGTTTTAAACTCCTGAACAGTCTCTCCCCATGCCTGGCACAGTAGGTCCAGCAGCTACTGGAATACAAACAACCCTCAGTTGCCAGTTTTTCTTTTTCCTCCTCAGTGTGCGACATTTATCAGCATCAAGCACAAGCCCAGCACAGTCAGGCTTTCCCTTGCTCTCAGCACCTCAGAGCATTTGGGTTCACAAGTCTTGCTATTAATAATACGTTGTGCAAAGTTGGTACCAAGCTCAAAAGTTTTCCATGTGTGTGCTGGAGTTTGATCGTAACTGTGGGTATCATTACCATCAAAGAGACTGAGGAATGGCAGCTTTTAGTTAAACAAATGGAAAGCTGTGTTTAGTCTCTTTTGCCACATTGTGATAGGGAAGAATAAAGGCTTTTAAATATATTTTACATCTGCTGTTTCTTAGGTTTTTCTGCCTTACAATAGTCTCCGTGGTTCTGACTGGGAAGTTGTTGCAAAAGCTTTTTGTTTTTAAGCCTCCTATTGGAATAATACATATTAATTGCCTCATTCCTGACTTTTTTGTTGTGCTGGAAATTTTGGAGGGGGGAGGGGGGATGGGGGGAATGTTGCTGGAGGGACAAGCTGTAAAGAATCACCAGCTGAGAGAAGGCTTAGATGATACACTGCTAGTGGAGTGCGAAGGAAAGAATGTCTCCCTGGCAAGCGAGAAGGCAACTGGCAGAGAAGCCTAGGACTCTTTGCAGGTTGCTGTGGCAGAGCCTGGGAAAGGGGAGCTGAAAGTGCTCAGCAAAGAAGCTAGGTGGGAGCTAGAAAGGAGCAGCATGAGCATGTACTCTTTGAAGAGGAAAAAAAAGAGACATATTCATTGTACTGTGGCCACCAAAAATGAATATCAAAGAAGCAATTAGTTCTGTGAGCAATGGGAGAATTGAATGCTGGTTTTCTAGAGGTGCTTAACATGTGGCTGGATCCACTGGTGTATAATAAAGGGTGAACTCAGGTTCTTCCTGTCGTGATGGCACTAACATGGTCTTTCTGTCCTATGTTCCCAGCTGTTTTTACAAACCTTGCAGGAAATTTGTATTTCTGATCAAATTGCCCAATGGTTCAAAAGTTACTATGGTAGCAGCAGAGAAATATGTGGTCATATACCATCTGCAAGGCTCTTCTTTTCCTTACAAACTTAAGCTTAAAGGTATATATTGTATGTACTAATACTTGCAACATAAAGACTTGCAACACATTCTGCTATACCAAAAGGCTACAGGTAGTTTAGGATAGCTGTAGTGACTGCAATATCTCCATTTTACGTGACATAGCACAGAGGTATTACACCTATTCCAGGCAGAGCAGAGGTCTCCGTGCTCCTCACCACCACTCATCTATCTCCTCTGTGCTCTGAGAAACATTCTGGCCTTTCACCTGCTGAAAAATATGGAGGCAGCAGATTTCTTTTCAAAGTACTCCAACTTGTTTGGATGAAAGGTGCCCAGGGAAGGCAATGTGAGCTCCCTCCTTCTCTCAGCTCAGTCCCATGGCACAGCCCCAGCTCCCATGCACTCCAGATCCTGGGTGGCTGTCACCCAGAAGAGACCAGTTAGAGTGCCAACGCCCAACAGGAGGTGAGTGGCAAAGACACCCCATCTGTTAAACACATGCAAGGTGAACTGAAGGCAGTTCTAGCCAAGTACTGAAATGCAGTTGTGAATCTTAGAGTTTTGTTACAAAGAAACAAGAGTCTCACTTTAAAATAAGTCTTAAAAATCCCATCCTGCTTCCATTGAAGTCAATGGCAAAATTCCCACTGGTTTAACCAGGAACAGGATCAGGCCACTTCCAGGCAGATTTACAGCTAACACATGCTGTCACGCTCGCATACTGCATGTGCACACTTCTCTTTCCAGCCATGTTAAAAAATTATAGCAAATGCCTATGGATTTGTGTATATGAGTTATTGTGCTGCTAATGAGAGGAAGAATTACCTGAACATGGTTTAGATGGTCATCCGTTGCCAGCACAGATGAAATTGCTGGGTCATTCACTGGCTTCGTTCTGCTGTTCATCCCATTAGCATTTCCATTAGAATTATTGCAAAATGTAACTCAATTTATCTCTTTTTTTTTTGGCGGATGTGGGGAGGAACACAGACTGTGTTCGCAATTAGAGCTGCTAAGGAATTGGAACTGAAGCTGTGGGCACACTCTTGTGCCAAACTGCAGTCACTAATGGGACCTTCCTCTGACAGGACCACTTCTGCTTAACCAGGTGAGTAGGAGAGGTTCTAGGTAATGGAACAAACCAAAATAACTTTTTACAGCTGAAGACCTCCACACATAATGCATGCACACACCTGTGCACTAGAAAGCATCACCTAATTCACTCAATCTCACATGCTTCTTGCTTGGGCAGCAGAGTCTGTCCCTCTTAAATGTTAAGAAGTTTGCAGTCTAAACCCCAGACAGATCTTGCATGGAGTGTCTTGGTTCACTTCAGACTGAAAGATGGTTCATTTTGATACCAAGGATGAAATTAAGACACAAACAAGGTAAATGTCACAATTCCTTAGAGGTTTTGTTAAAGACCTCCAGCATATCCTGTCAGAAGATAGGATGGAATAGGTAACAGAATAAGATGAGAGGAGAAAAGGAAGTAGTAGCATTTCAGAGAGTTGCAAGAGATGGTTACCACCATGGTGCAATGATATCCCATTGGGTTGGTCCTGGTTGGTGGATGGACATCCCAGTCACCATCCAATGAGCAAGAATATTTGTACAGTCCATCTGCATTCAACCAGCCCCTTTTCCTGGAACTTCTTTGCAAGTCACACGTTCACAGGTTCTTCCCTCCACCTCTGTCTCCCACACTGGCAGGTTCTTTTGGTGAATATGTGAGGTATCCATGGGTGTTGTCAAAGGGGGCATTCTTCAGTCTTGGGAGTCTTCCTCACCATGCCCCTTGGTTTGCCATGGTTGCACAGGCCATGGTAATTCACTGGCTACGTAAAAACATGCTTCGTTCAGTTGCCATGGCTTTGGGTGGGTTTCAATCCCATGTATTGCACGGGTGGCAACAGGTCTATTCTGTTCTGACAAGCCTTGAGGTTTCAGTGGCTATAAAAAATCAGCTTTGACAATGTGGAGACATCCTGTTATTCTTCAAGGAGATATCTCTGAGGTCTCTTACAATAACCTGCCCACAAGTGAGCAGAAGCCACTGTTTGCCAGTCCCCCAGGTTCTTTGCAGCTATCACTCCCAAAACCAAGAAGAAAACAAGCTCAGGGCTGAAGCTTCCCTCCCCTCACTCCTCCTACTTGGAAAAAAGATTCCATCTATTGTTTTCCTGTAATTGATCAAGGATAAACACTCAGCTCTACAGTTTCATGACTAATCGCTCTACTTCTAAGACACGTGTTTGCAGCTCTGCAAGGCACCAGCTGCTGCCATTCCAATGGATATTAATTTATATTGTCTCCCGCTCCCATCCTCCCTGCACAAAGGGAGTGGGGTGGTGGCGGGAGCTTTAGATGAAGACATCTGCTTGAAAGACAGACAGAGTCTGTGCTGCCGAGATTGCACCTGGACTTTTACTGGGAAATCAGATGCACCAGTTGCTTCCTGGCACTCCAGGGTCCAGTACACACATAGGGTTTTGAGTACTGTTATTGACTGACTTACCTCTCTCTAAGGGAAATGAAATGTTGGGCTAAAGGGAGGGAGGCATGTTTCAGCAGCAAAACACAGTAACAGAAATAAAATAAAACAGACGTGATGCAGTGAGGGTGGGGGATGAGAGGAAAGCTGAAGCCTCTAATTTTGCCCCCAAAAAAGCATCTTTCACTATGGTTGTCTGTTGATGGTTGTGATGATGGTTGAGCTGAGGCTCAACTTTGGAGAGACCAGCAGCTGCCTGGACTCATGAGCAGGATGAACTCAGACACTTCAGCCTTGGGAGGAGGAGGTAGAGGAGAAGAGGTCTTGCTGGTTGCTACTCTGTGAGATCTCACAAAGACAAGGATAGCTCAACACTGGTGACTTGAGCCTGTGACCCTTCTACAGCACATAGAGTTGTTCTTCCCTGCACAATAAGCAAAATTGAAAGCATCACACACAAATCCACAGGCTCTCCCTACCCACAGCATGACAGCCTTAGCTCTGTATACAAAGAACACATGGAAAACTCACAAACCACCACAGAGTCTGCCACAGCCCTCCTTGGGGACTGCCACTTCTCCTTCAGCCAGCACCCCAGGGGAAAGTCCTTTGCACAGGGACATGCAGGGACTAACAAACTCTGGTAGAACAGCCTGTTCTACTAAAGCATTCAGATATCATCTCTCAGATAAAACAAAGCTGAGGGCTTGACTATGGGGGATATGAAAGATTTCTTTCTCCTAAGAGCAGGGCTGTTACCCAATCCCTTCATGTTCACTAATCAAATACCAATGTGACTGGGGTCACATTACATTATGGCTGTCAGCTCCGAGCCCATATAGTATTTTTCATGTCCTGCCTTGCTCTGCTGTGTTGTGCTGCTGCTTCACCCCCAGAAGCAGCACTAGAAGATTTTTCTTTACTACTCACCTTATGGGAGCCCTGATCCAGGCTTGGACCTGGGGTTGCCACATCTCATGCAAATGACAGCAGAAAGTTCACTAAGCAAAGTAGTTGGCTAATGAGCTGCTCTTTGGCATCTAGTTACACGAGTAAAGAGCTGAAGGATGGTAATGCATGGTTCAGATGTGAAGTGTTGTCTGCCCATGCTTCCTGCAGCAATTTTTCACAACAAAAAACTGTGGCTCAAACTGGGATGTACTTCACTCTTAAGATGTAGATGGACATAAAGGTTTGGGATTCTGTTTTATAATGTTTGAGCCAGCAGGGATCCTGAAACAAATCTAAAAATCCTTTATCATATTACACGCCTGAATTCCCATTGAAGACATCCTCTATAAAGTACTGCTTCTGGTGGAGAATCCCTATCTAGGCATGTTTCATTTTGCATTTTGCCCAAGGTAAATGAGAATGGGGATGCAGGTTGAGGAGGGCATCTTTCTTCCCTGGGTTTTTTTTTTCATTAGCTTATGCTGAACCTATTGATTCTTTTGCTAATCATCTTGATGCCTGTGGCTGTGGGAAGGTGACACAAACATCTCTTTTTGCTCTGTAAAATTTTTCCTGTTCTCTGAGCTCATGGTTTCACTTTTCTACCCTCCTCACAGGTCTCCAGAGAACTCTGCTTCCCCAGAGACACGCAGGTTGCAGGATACCAACCCTGTGAAACATTAGTGCTCTCTCTACGCATATGTCCTCAAATAAGTCAAGGTATTTTGGGACGGAAATGTTATTTTGAGCATCTCTGTCTCTCTTCCACAACCACTGTAAGGAGGAGGAAGCTAAGGAGCATTGACTGTTGTGCTGTTAGACAGTTCTGACTGAGTAGTCCCACTAAAATACATGTCTCCCTTAAGATGCCATTGGGAATGAATACAATTTAACAGACCCTCCCCACCCCCTTCTTTTCTATAAACAGAGATGACATCTCAAAGGGGCAGACTGCAGATGATATTGTTTGTCCCACAGGGACACACACATCCCATGTTGAAGTTTCATGGAGAATTGTACTTGGGCCACTGGTAAGCCAGTATCTCTGAAGTAGTGTGCATTTAAAGGGGTGCTTTCTAGCTGCTCTCCTAGGCACAGACCTAAGGTCTAGAAGCAGAGCAGGGTAGAGTTTTATCTTACAGTCTCATGTTCCTTAAAACTCTTCCACTGAATTTCTCAGTCCATTATGCATATTTTCTGTCAAGGCTGTCCAGATTCCTAAGAACTCTGAGCCAGATGATATTGGGGTGATTTACTAAGGGTGAGGTATGACAAACAAAATGTGGCAAACTTTTCCTTGTAGCTTTGGCTGCTGAGACCACTTCGAGAGACCTTGGGGAGTGTGAGGGGCTATGAAGCATGCATAGCACAAAGGTATTCAGCCCCAGCCTATTCTACTCCATGTCATAGAATCATGGCTGAAGAGGACTTTGAGGATCAAGTCCAGCCCTGATCCCAGCATCTCCCTGTACCCTAGTCCTTGGCCTTAAGCGCTCTATCTACTAGTTTTTTAAACACCTCCAGGGACGGTGACTCCACCACCTCCCTAGCTGGAGCTAGCCTGTTCCAGTGCCCGACCACTCTCCTAGTAAAGAATTTCTTCTTAATACCCAATATAAACTTCCCCCGATGCCATTTCAGGCCATTTCCCCTCGTGCTATCATTAGTGATTTGGGAGATGTGACCACACGGAAATAGACACAAAGCACACATGCATTGGAGCAAGAAGCAGGTTGGAGCAAGAAGCAGGTTGGTTGTTTTTTTTTCATCCGTATTAGATAAACTAATTAGTATGACATCAACTATTAGATGTAACCTAAAATAACTCTGGCCTTGCCCACACGCAGCTTCATGCTGCACCTACAAAAAACAGACCTGTATTTGACATAAAAGCTGCACCTACACAAACCAGACCTGTATTTGACATAACAGCTGCTTATTTGTTTTGCTTGCCCTGCTTTTCAGAGTGCTAGTGATTTCTGTATGCAGCCTGTGCTCCCCTCTGCGCAGGAGACAAGAAGGGTTTCTCTCTCTGGAAAGGGTTAATTGTGCTGTGGTTGTAAAGATCCTGGAAAGCTCTGATCTCTAAGTGCCAAGTCACCTTCGCTCTTGCTCTTGCTTCCAAGTACTAGGATTCTGTGGGCCAAACAAGTTAGTTTTACATGTATTGTGGGTCACTCCAAGGGAGTAAAGGTGCATCGCAGATCTCCATCCTCTGTTGTAGACAAATGGTGTGTCTATGTCCTGGGGCTCATCTGCAGGGCAGACTCACATGGGCCCAACTATTAGGGGGCGGTCAAGCCTTGGCTGCATGTCTTAGGAAGGCACCAGACAGCTGTAAAACAGCTACTTTATCCAGCCATCCAGCCTCTATCCGAGGCCATCAGCTAATCACAGGATCACCACTGGCTGGCACCGCTGAGAAGAATCATTCCTTGAAATGCAGCTAAGTCCCTGGAGCATCTCATTGCAGAGGAACAGCTGGACCTGCCAGGGCACAGCAGACCCCCATAGTGCTCATGACCAGACCATGCAAGTGCCCAGAGAGGGGAAAGTGGAAAATGAGAAATCTCTGGCCTGCTGTTGCTCCCCTGTTCCCCACTTGAGCATCTCTCCACTTGCACCATGGCAGGATGGTGACAAAGGGAAAGAAGAAACCTCTGGTTACAACAGATACGGTCGAATAAGTGGCAAGAGCAGAGGGATGTGCTGCAGTGCTCACAGAGAACTGGCTCAGCTGAACACAGAGAGAGGCTGTGGAAGAGAGAAGGGAGGGATGGAAGGGGCTGGGAGGACCCTGCCACAGGCACTTATGGTTAGTTTTCAGCCATATTAGTGTCCTGAGAGCCTGACCCTGGATGATCAAAGTCTCAGTAGGGCGTCGCCCTCATCTCACTGCCTTGTCCTTGCCAGTGGGGCCATGAGTTATTCTTCCTTTGTGCAGAGGCCACCCCTCCTGGGGAGCTGATCTTCCCTCTCACCAAATAATCAGATGTGTTTATTGTTGTGGAAATCATGGCCTCCCCTGAAATGCCTGACCAGCAGCAGCTTCCTGGCTTTGTCTGTAGCCTGGACCTCACTTCCCCTATGGACTGGATTGTGGGGGCTGCGTGGGGGGACAGCCAGACCCTCACTCAAGGAGCCAGCCCTGTGTGTGCTATACCTGCACAGAGGGGACTTCTGAGGGGAAGTGACAATGTTCCCACAACAGGGTTACTCTCATCATGGCCAGCCTTGGATGGGGAGAAGACTGGCCACATCCCAGAGGAGGTTTGCATTTGGAGACGTTACTGCATCACCAGGACACATGACTGAGGGAGAGGATGGTTGCAACCATGGTACTTCTCTGCTCTGAAGAAGCTGGATGATGAGCCTGGAGAGTCTCCTTGTCCAGCCACAGAGGCTGTAGGGCACAGTGTGCCAGACAATCCCAGTGGAGGGAAGCTGGCCAGACACTCTGCTCACTTGTAGCCATCTCGCATCTGTGACAGAGCTGCCATGAAGCAGGTTGGCCCTGTGGCAGCACCTCTGTCTTGGATGCTCCCTGACCACCTGCCTCTGCTGCTGATCCCCAGGGGTGCCAAGCCAGGATCAGCTGTGCAGTACAGCTGGGCCATGCAGCGCCTCCTGTCCTGCCTGCTCAGGGGTGCAGCACTGCAGGGACCTGCTGCTGAACAGTCCCATTCCACAGACTCCAGTTCAGCCAACAAAGTGCTCAATTAGTCTAGTGACACCCCAACACACATTATATAAGGCACATTCCCCCCCCCACCCCATCCCATATCCTGTTAGGAAAAGAAATGGCCCAACAGCTCAGCACCAGTCTGAAATTTTTGGGTGGTTTTTTTCTCTTGTCCAGTCCTTTTCCTGTGTTTACACTCTCACAGCTCAGCATTTATTACTCTGAGGATAAGGACAGCTTAAACCGTCTCAGCCTGAGAAAGCTCACAGCAGGGGTAAAAGTAAACTGAGCCCTCACTCTACTTAATCATCAGCCAGCGCAGCCAGGGCAGCACCACAAAACCAGGACCCCCACGTGCCAGCTGCCAACACGCTGCTGCACTGCCCCCACCTCTGCCCCTCACCCCCATTGCCTTGGGTGCAGTAGGGACCCACACAAGGTGTCTTCCAAGCTCAGGGCTTGTGAAGACTGTTTTGGGTTTTCCCACTGGTCTGTGTTCTTGGTCTTGTAAACCAGAGCTCTGGCCATGTGGGGAGAAGTGCAAGACAGAGGTGAAAGGAGCACCTAAATAAAAAAATTCTTTTAAAAAAAAAGCCTAACAAATTAAAGCAGTTACGCTGGTTACTTGGCACCTAAAGTATAGAGAATAAACCTGAACATCCTGGGTACATGAAGCATCAAAGTAGTCCCATATCCAGAGGGCCCTGACTGCTTGGAACTCAGACTTGGCTCTGGAGAGACTGTTTGCAAAGCGTGTTCTCATCTCTGCTTCTGGGAGCACAGGGACAAGCACATGTGCCCAGGGCAGCACACAGCAAGGCTTTCCCAGAATGGGGCAGCTGATGGGTGTGTGGTTGGCTCTCTACACCTAGAGGACAAATCCATATGGACTCAACCTCATGGAAGTTGATGAAAAAACAAGTGTCTCTTGTTCAGCACAAACATCCAATAGGAGACGTAACCAAACAGCCAAAACAAAAGCTGAACTCATTGAAACCCTGCCTCAAACTCTGCCTGTGCCAGGTCTGCAGGGCCAGGACCTGAAGCTCAGCTATGGACCTCTCTTGTGTCTGGGGCCCGGAGAGCACCAGTCAAATGTCACTGCTGCTGGCCAAACCCATGACTGATTGAAAACACATTGCAGGGTGACCTGAATCATTTGCTGGAATCCCTGAGCCAGCTCCTGCCAGGGGAACAAAGAAGTCCTACAGAAAAAAACACCATGATGGAGCCCCTGGACAGTCATTGCACCAGCCATGCTTTGAGACCTGCTGCTCTGGTCACAACCTCACTGTCCTGTCCCTCTCACACAGGAATCGTTGCGCAGTGTCATCTGGAGCTAAGGAAGAACAGTAAGTGGCTCGTACCTCAGTGCGCTCAGCACAGCCAGGCCCACAACTACACTGCTCTAGCTATCGAGGGGATTTCTGTGCTACTCTTGGTCTGCAGAGGGAAGAGGGCTCCCAGGGCTTTCTGGTGCCTTCATGTGTAAGTCACTGCAAGAATGGGAAAAGCCACAATCTAAGTGAAGCCTCACTACTACTTCTCTTTTCCAAATGCTAAACACAGAGGAAAATCCACAGGCAAGAGCCTCAGGAATTCAAACTTGGTGAATGCTGCCTCTACTCTCAGGAAACTTGGCCAGAAGTAAATGTGCAGTGGAATGTAATTGTTGCAGAAGGTAGGGCTTGGCTTTTCAAAACCAAACCTCTAAATATCCTGTTCTTTGGCTGTGATTTAGCTTTCTGGCTTTTCTTTTCCTTTTCTGTTTTGTAGCAACAGCAGCTGAACCCCTCTCCAGACTATTCTCACCCCCAGCCTTGTTCCCATCGCCACTACATCCACCCTGTTGTGTCATCAAAGCAATCTGAGTTGGGAAATTATCCATGTCAGAAACTGCCCAGCAAAGGAAAAACAAGTCCTTCTCTTTCTTTGTTGTCAATAGCAGCTCAGTTACCTTTGTCTTCTTGCAGCAGGGAAAATCTCTACAACTGGTGAACAAAAAAGGACATGGGGGATGGGGTGGGACCAAGTGCTAGGAGGGAGGGAGGGGGCAGGAGGGGAAGAGTGGCAGCACAACTGTGTTAAATGTTCGTTGGACTGAGGCCTCGCTGTCCTCTTGCATTATATAAGGAAAAATGAGTGTCCTGGTGGGCTGACTTCCAACAAAGGGGAAAGAGGAACAAGGAAGGAGGGAAGCAAGGAAAATAATTCTCCATGCTAAGGAGGACGTATGCGTGCGTCTATGTGACAGACCCAGAAACGCCCTTTTCGTACCTAACATTCCTGTTGTGATGGATTTGGCCAAATCTGAATGCAGACTTGACAACTGGGTGTGCTAAGAGTCTTTGCCTTCTATTTCCTCTTGCTTGCTGGAATAACCAGCAAGCTGCCAGGCTCCAACCTCATGGCTCCAACTTTTGCTCTGGTTTCTGCCTCCCTAGATGTGCCCCTTTCACCCTGGCCAGGCCAGTGAGTGCTCTGCGGCTGTGCCACAGCCCCAGTGCTTGTCCTCCCAACAACCCTGGCAGCCCCTTCCCACAACAGGGACAGGGCTCCCCTGCTAACACTTCTGCAAAGTGCTGCTTACAGAGATGCAGGTGTTGAAGTGACATGGAGCACGTGGAAATCTTGCTGTGTCTGAAAATGCCCTTTGCTTTGCAGTCCGTGGCTCAGTTCCCATTGCTCTGTACATCCATCCACTCACAGAGTGGGTGGTCACCAGTTTTATCACTTTTCCCAGGTGTGTACATCGCTGTAACTACCAGCTCTGCTTTGGAGAGAGGGAATTGCTAGAAACAATTTGGAAAATTAAACTGGCTTTTGGATACATACACTAGGAGGAAAGGAAAAGAGATGGGAGGGAGGGGCTGCCTTATTTATTTTTATTTACTTCTAAACTGCTTTCTTTGTATTTGCTCTATTTCTTATTCTCTCTTCATTCCTATAAAAATTATGGCAGCTGAAACCTGCTAAAATCATGGCTTGCCAGTCTGTACATCGAGGCTGCAATTTTTCCTCTTTTTTTTGTACTCTGGTTGGAAGGATGCGATGTATGAAAACTCCAATTTAACAGAGCCTGGATATTAAATCACAGTGAGTAGGTAAGGTTTTGGCAGAAAAGCCTCCCAACCAGTACCAAGAGCTTGGAGAAGAATGGGGTAGGTTTTAATGTAAGTTTACTTTTCTTGTAATGAATTTTAATGTCAGCTTTCACGACTGCCTCTGTGATTCATAAGAGAAAATTAAAAACCCACACCTTGAAACTTATATGCCGATGTTGCTAACATCTTGCAGCTTCTGGCATTATCTAGGAGAACCTTTCAGTCCTGTTTCTATGCCACATTGTTTTCCTCACAAAATGTATTTTAAATATAAAACATTGAGTGTTCATTGCTTCTTTATACCATTTTTATTCATTACCTGCCAGAGGCAAAGGGCATGTTTTTATATAGAATCCTCACTGAATGTCTTATTTTGCAATTGTACTCTACTGTACTTATTTCCCAATAAATTATTTTCTTTCAGATGCAGATATTCTTCTGGAAAAGTGAAGCAGGGCTGCTTCCTCTGCACAGAGGTTTTTTCTGCTGTGAGTACAGCCAACTTGTCTGGCTTGAGTTAGTTTGTCAGGCGTATTTTGGGAACGGTTTGAGAATTAATTCTGTTTTTAAAGACTGTAATCACTTTTTTGGCCCCTGAAAACAGTTCAGGAGTATTTTTTCAGGCCAGCAGCAAAACATCTTTTGCTCAAGTCAAAGGCTTGTTCTAAACATGCAAAAACATGGTGGAGATAAAATCTGCATCGTTCTTCAGGCTGTACCCACAAAACAACTGATTCAAAACAACCACAACGTACCCAAGTCTGTAAGGACAGCATGGCCCCAGCCTGCACTGCATGGCACCGCCGGCCCTAGGGACCACCTGATCTGACTCTGTATTGCTCCCTGGTGCCATTGAACTACTTGGTGTTGATTCCCTGTGCTCACAGATGGCTCAAGGCTTCTCAGTGGTGAAGGCAAAAGCTGTGTTTTAAAGTAAACGTGGCTTTGGGGATGTCAGAGATTGGGGGAATTGGAGATGAAAGAGGCAGAGAGGGAAGGGAACGTTGTGGTTCCTGTGATAGCCAGAGAGTTGAAAGAAGGTGTCTGGGGAACAAGCTGTGAGATTTGGGTGCCAAAATGTGGAGTACAGGAAGGTGCAGCAGTGGGTGAATCTTTCTTCCTCCTCTATTGGCTGATGGGTTTCCTGACGATTCCTACTTGTCCTTCTGCTTCTTCTCTCAAGCACAGGTAGCTTTGTGCTGCAAAACGGCCCTGACTCTGGGCTCAGCAGAGGAACGTCACATGCCAGAGATGGAAAATGGAAACTGGGGAGCAGCATAACAGAACGTACCACCTGCTTTGTTGGTGCACCAACTTCATACACTAGGGGCAATCCTCTCTTCTTCACATTTTTCCTGCTCAGGTCTGACACTGCTCCCCACCATCCCATTCCCATCTATGTTAATTTTCCATCCATTTTCCTTTGATCCAGTTATCTCTCCTTGCATTTCCTACTCTCCCCTCCTCACTTCTTCCCAAATCCTGGAACAGTCCTGTCTCTCCAGTTGTTACAATCCAACCCATGGGGACAACAGCAGCAGAGCTGCTCTCCCTGGAGCAGAAGTAGGATCCCTTCTCAGCCTCATTTGTCTCCACACTTGTCCACGCCATTCTTCAGTGCCTTCATACCTCTGCAGGGACAAGCTCACCTGGCACAGGGAGCCTCCTCAGGAAGCTTCCAGAGCCTTTGAGACAGAGGCCTCTGGGGTTTATTAAAAGCTTTCTGGGAGGTTGCAGGAGCAGCCCAGCCTCACTCTAACCAGGGTAATGGTGTTTCACTTCCTAAAAGCCTCCCAAATAGAGCAGCTGCCACTGTCCTCACTCCTGAGCAGCTGCTGTGCTGTCTCTGGGTAGTGCTCAACTGCTGCCACATTGCAGCAGGTCACTGCATTTCTGCTGGGGTGAGAAACCCACTTCTGAGACCCTCCATGGGGAAAGACACTACATCCCATACTGCTCACACAGAGCAGAATACAGGTCTCATGAGCGTGTAGTCTGGTTCATTAAATGTAATTAATAATCAAATTGGTTGATTCATTGAGGTAAAAAGGGACTTCTCTCACTTCTTTCAATCAGGACTCTGGAATCAGGACTCCGGCTCTACAACTGAAGACAGTACAGATTTGACAGGGGATCACATTAAGCCCTGCGATGTGGGTTTGTTTTTTTCCCCTACAAGGCAGCACTTTACCAATTCTGATCTGGCCTGTTCATGCATGATCTCCTAATGTCAAATCACACCCAGAGTGAGGATTATTTTGCCAATACAAAGAACAGAAAGACTTTACATACAAATACATCATCACGTATAGTCTCAAAGCCTTTATTTTAATGCAAAATAAACTGGGTAAAATTTATATAGCCATATGTAACAAAAGATCAAAAATCTTTGATGTGGTACTAGAAAAAAACCTCTTGTATTGTGTTAAATCCCTCCCCCCTCCCAATTCACACATGATTTTAAAATCAGTTCATGATCACCAACACCTGTCTCCTCCACAATAACAACAGTGTCTCATAAATCCTTCTTTTCTAGGCAGAGATAGTGAACAGTATTTCTGATTTTGCACATAAGGCTCAGAGACCCTGCAGAACAGCTGTGCCAGCCAGCACAGAGCCTTTTGGAAGTGCAAAGCAGCCCCTGCTCAGCACAGAGCATCGGGACATGGCCCTGGTTGAGCAGTCAGTAAGATTCACTCACAGCAGTGACTTTCTGATAAACAAATCTATGATGGCTGGGAGGAAGAGGTAACACAATCTGTAAAAAAAATAGGCAGTATGTGAAGCTATTTCTAGATCAGGAAGCCGGAGTGAATTGGAATTCATGGCTGCACGTACTTTTTCAAGGCAGGAGCCTTTTTTTTTAATGCTTAGTTTCCCCCTCTTCTCCCACAAACGGCAACTGATATCTCTTTATGCGTTTGAGGGATGCCTAGAGACTTCTGCATCCTAATATATCACAGTGGTAATGTTTGTTCACAGCCAAGATCATGGCTCACTAGTGGGTGGTCACTCAGAAAATCCATAGGCTCTTTCTTTACCTCTTAATCTTTCAACTGCTGGGTCCGGCTGGCCCCAAGCCAGAGCCAGAAACACCGGCTGCATGCCACCAGCTCAGGAAATCAAAGCTTCTAGCTTCACGTGAGAGTGGGCCCCTCTCCCTGTTGCCCTGACTCCCGTTCACACACACGCTTATGGCACGCCACTCCTGTGGCAAACCCAAACTCTCCCTTCACACTCGCTACGTCAGTAACTTCACTGCTGGACTGGCACATTTTGGATGAGGGAGTGCGAGGCAATTACGTGTCAAGAGCATTTCAGACTCATAATTTTCCTAAACATATGGACATATGGGGAAAAGAACAACTTGTTACTTAACGGCTCTTTTGGATTTTGCAAGTGTGTATTTTCAACCGTCAGTTGTAGCACCTCGTGAATTCTGCACGGTACATATTTTTCCACAATATGGTGCTAAAATCATACATTTTACACTGCAGAGAAGCTGACTATATATACTGTAGTTACACATTATACTTCTAAAAGTACCGTACCTCTACCAGATATTAAACCAGCAAATAGCAATTTTTCTCCCAGAACAATGGCACCACAGAATGAGGACGTGCTCTGTAATACTTTTTGGTCTTTTTTCCCCAACTAGGTGAGACTGCTCTTCCTCCTTAGTTCCTTACCTGTAGGATGCTTAATGTATTACACTTGTAGCACTTTCTTTTTCCTGAAGAAGATCTGTACTGATCTAACAGCAGAAGCACCATTTAATGACCTGTTGGGTAAGATTAACAGCTCAAAAGGTGTTCGCTTCATCTGTCCACCTCAACTGAGTGGAGTCGATGCCATCACGAGGAGCTCTTTAGGAGAGATTCAGGTTACGGAAAGACAATTGCACAGGTCCTTCAGAGGGTATAAATAACCCAGGAACTGTTTCCATCCAGATTTTATTCGTCACTGGCTCCTGAAATACTGCAAATAAGTTCTGTTCACTGTGCTGCAATGCCAGTTGAAGGGTTAGTTGAGAGTGATTTATAAAGGCAGTAGCTTTTATTCAGAGCTGTTCTTAATTGTGGCCTGGCTTGATAAAGCCACTGTCACAAACACAGTCGTTTCTGTACAGCTGGATCAAATGTATCAGGGGTTATGTTTCAAGGAGGGAAAGGAAAGTATTTTAATTTGTTTTTGCTTCACTTTCAGCAGGCCTTCATAACACCAGCAGCTACCCTGTGGCTGCCAAGTCCTGGCTGAGTACCCTACAGCATCTAAAACTCTTTGAGAGAAGCACAAGGCTGCGTACAGCACGTACATGACAGGCACAGTTTCCTTTGGGAATGTGCCTTATTTATGGAAGGTACCGGCAGACATCCAGTTTTAGGTCCAACCTTCCCACCAGAGGTTTTCCCCTCCTACATTACTAGGGAAGAGGGCAGAAAGAAATGGAAACAGAACCTTATACACTTGCTCAATAATCAGCTGCATTCCTCTCCCTCTTTCCCTCCCATCAACACTTCCTTTTGACTAGATTTAGAGCTGTGACTGCCCCTACCCCAGAGAATCCAGTCCTGACTTGTGGAGATACTCCCAAACCACCCCAAAAGTGTCTCTTCTCCCCTGCTTCCCTGCCTGGCTGGTGGGTAGAGATCAGAGTAGATGTCAGTGTAGATGCAAATGTTAGAGCCTGCTCAGGGTTATGGCAATCTCTCACCAGCATTAGTGGCACAGAAGACACATTGGCTAGGATTAAATGCTGCTCCCCATCAGGGCCATTACCTAGTGGTGGTGGTCCCTAGAAAGCAGCAGCACACAGACACCCCCCCTGCCCTGTGCCTTACCAATCTTGTACTCTAACAAGCCCTTTTCCCAGGGATACCTAATACAGGGACATGCTCCTAGCAGGACAAACCTTCTCAGAGATATTTAATACCTGGGAAGTGACCTATGGGATTTAATCTGTAGCATACCAAAGGTGTCAAAAAGACATCAAAGAAACGTGTGTGCTTAATCCTTAGCCAGTCTCTCCCAGATGAGGGGAGTCCAAATGGTTTAATAACACTCCCAAAAGGTAGAAGTTGAGAAATTAAGGACACTTGGAGGCTTCATAAAATATATTTCTAGGTGGTGGCATGACTGTAGGGTTTCGCTGCAACAAAATCCTTGAGACAAATACCTGAGCACTCACAGCCCTCTTGGGCTGGACACCACAGGCCTCTGTGGCTGGATGTCGCCACGCAGTCCTCACCTCCTCCCAGGCTGGCTGCCTGCAGAGCAAGTGCAGATTGCAAAAAGCGAAGCACGTACTGCACCATGCTGTCCCCTCTGCTGCACTGCTGGCCCCCTCTCCCCATCTGCAACTCCTCTCCTATGCACTGCTGCAAGTAACTTGCTACAAACAACTATCCTGTCCTTCTCCTCCCAGGGTCTGTAAGCTGTCTCTTGCTTTTCTTTTCTTTTCCCTCACCCCTTGCTGTGAAAAGCCCCCTCCTCGCTGCAGGAACTTGAGTAGTTTGGCACTTGGCACCAGCCTGGCACTGCCTGAGAGTGGTGGGTCCCGTACCAGCCTTCACATGATGGCAGGGCTTCTGCTGCAGGCACTTTGCTGGAACCTTGGCCAGAGGGCTGGGAAGGGGCTGCCCTGACAGGGCTAAGGCAGCACCTGATACAGTAACTTCATACAAATCACGGAGTTCAGGCCTGCAGTCACTTCCTCAGCCCCTCAGGCCAGATCCATTGAAATCTCAAGAGCAACGCTTACTGACAGCAGCTGAGGATCTCACCTCTAGGATTTATGTTTAAAGGGCACACAGTGCGTAACCAAGAAGTGCTCAGCAGTGCACACACACACACATCCACAGACACTCACTTCTGAGGTGGCTGGCTGCCTTGTCCTCTGCCAGCTTGCCTGAGCATGGCACACTAAGCTTTCTGCCTCACTCAATGCAGCTAGGGCAAGAAGAGATCTTGCCACACAGGCTGCAATAAATGAGGGCTATGAGGTAAGTGGTGCCATCACCATCAGAAAGAGGAAGACAGAGGCTAGATACAGATCTGGAACTGCTGCATCCTTAAAGCATAGAGCTGCTGGTCTGAACATGCCTGGAACGTGGCTGCTGCCTCTGTGGAAGTCCCTTGTCAACTCTCAGTTACCCACTGGATAACTCAAGATCCTCAGCTCTGCACGAGGTCCATACTGCTTGATATCTAATTCTCAGCTAAAGGCTCTACAACAGCACTCTGAAGTAAACTCTGGTGACACCACTGCCTCTATACAACCAGCTATGTACTATACAGGGGTATCTGGATTCGGGAAATAGCCCTGAGGTGTATTAACTGTTGCGCTTCATTTCCAGCAGCCACTTTCTGCTTTTAAAAGGAATTTTAAAAATACTGAACTGTTTGGTACCTCATGTACTCAAACACATCGTACCTCATGTGGCTTTAGTTCTCCTGTTAAAAAGCACCTATGCTGAGCCCAGCTCAGTAAGAATGACTCTAGGTCTCATGTGCCATTCTTACAGGCAGCTACGCTTCAGGACAACTCTACAAGGGTGACGTCTGATGGGATTCTTCTGGGACTGTGCTGCCGAGTCCAGTCCATGGCTACACGGCTGCAGTCATGGGATTCTTTTGCCTGGGATCCTGTTGCCTGTACTGGTACTGGTCTGGACTGGTCCCGCGGTGTCGGACAACTTCATTATAAGCTGGTGCTCGGTGGGACTGAGGTGGGGAAGGTGGCACATCCTGCCGGAGGGGTCCTTTATGCTGGTTTGCGATGGGCTGGGCCGAGTAGTACTGGGGGTACCTCAATTCTGCCACTCTTGTGTCTGTTGCGCGGATGTAGTTCCCCTTGGATGGGTGGACAACAGGCTGTCCTCCTTGGTAGTAGGGAAGATCTCTCTCTTTATATATTACTCGTGGTCCTGTTAAATATTCCAGTGGCTCTGCAGGTCCACGCCTGAGGAGGAAAAAAATAATAAAGCACATAAAAAGGCAGTCTACTAGCCCAGTGACATGTTATTGTGCTCATAATCTACATTTACTTTGGGAAAGGAAATGCCACCTCAAGCATGACAGGTCCAGATGAATAAAAAGAACTTGTGAAGGATAGGAAGCCTCCCACCTGCATGCTACAAAAGCTTGTAACACCCAGGACACTGGAGGAAGGGTCCAGTGCACATCACAGCCCTTTTACAATGGGGGAGCACTGGAGCCCTTCAGGTCCCTGTCAGCCTCCTGTGATCCATTTGCTGTAATGGAAACAAAGCGCCTTTAAACAGTGCACGTTTGAATGAATCTTATCTAGCCTGAGGATAAACAGATGAGTTGGGTCTGCAAGTCTGCAAATCCCACAAGCTTTACATGCACAAATATTCACGCTTTCCCAGCCATTTCCCACTAGTTCTTCTCCGAATGTGTCAGTCTGTAAAACTTTCCAAACACCACACTTGGAAAAACTGGAACTCCTGGAAGAAACACTGGGGATGTCAGGCTACAATACCTGTGTTTAATGGGCCAGCTGCCAGTGGGAGTTGGAAAAAACCCTCCTGTGATCTCGAAAACCTGATATTACAACAGCCTTTTAACTTGTAACTTATCAGTATGGATCTGACAGGCTCTAGTTCATGTGAAAAGCAACATGCAAACATGACATTCCTGAGGATGTGCCATGGAGGCCTCTTCATAACTTTCTGCATCTTAATTCCATGATTTGCACTAACGAAGCATTGATATTTTCCCTAGTACAGCTTAACTTACGACACTTCTGAAATGGCAAAAATAATTGTTCTCAGAGACATGTCACCAGAGCATCCCCAAAAGTTCAACTCAATTAGGAGTTTTTGCCAGTCTGATTGCAAATATCTCTGCACTTTGGGCAAAACCTTGCACTGACTGCAGAGGAAGCTTCTCTGAAGGAAAATGGCAGGTTTTTGACCCAAAAGAGGGGCTGAGAATATAAATCAATTACACCTGCTCTGTTTGGGATTGAACTCATCAACTGTTGAAATATTCTTTGCATAGCTTTTTTTTAAAAGTCGTCATTTTGGTAGAGCAGATCAAGTGTTCACAATCCATCAGTGCCTCTCCTTAGTTCACACAGAGATGTCACAAGCATGCTCCCCCTTCCTTAATCTGGGCTTCCAGACTCCTCTGGTACTTGTTTTGCATGAAGTAAAACGAAACATGTGGTTTTCTGCTGCACTCGTTTAAGCCCATGGGGTAAATCATGGACACAGGCAATGAACAAACATTATCTGCCTTGAAATGAACCTATGATTCTCCCCCTGGAATAACCTAGTGCAAATGTTTCCTGTTTAAAATGGAAAGAGCAAAAGGAAGAATTCCAGGCCTTGGACTTTTAGGACCCTATGCTCCCCAGAGACTTTTTGCTTTAAAAACAGAACATTATAAAAGGCAGGCACTCCCAGCTCCCCCCTCTCCCTGCCCTTCTGGTGAGACAGTCCAGACAAAGTGCTGAAGGGCCTGAAGCCACCCTCTGAGATACTAAAAGGACTCTAAACTGCTAGACAACTGCTGTCTCTGCCCACACACCTATGCCTTGCAACAAAGCCTAATTTCCACAGCAAGCCAAAAAGTTGCTCCATATAGACAGAAATAACTGTTCACTGGTCAGTCCTATCACACTCAGTTTTTAACTCCTCTGCATGCAAGAGTGCATTTCTAATCATAAAAGACTTCTGCAATGGGAGGGACTGTTTTGTGTCAAGCAGCAAACCAATAGGAACAACCTACACCCATCACTTTTTTAATATAAGGATAATGTTCAAAACTGTGTATATTAGATTTTATAAGGTGTTCTCCTCAGCAGTGATAATTGCCAAATTCTTGTGGAACACATTAAAAAGGTTGAGCTGGGAAGCTGATTCAGAATCCACTTAAGAGCCAGACAGCTTTTGGACAGAGCTCTAACTGCAAAACTGAATTACTCTAAAATAATAAATTCAAGATTAATTAGTACCAAAATGACTGTTGAGAATAGGACTGAGCCACCAGCATCATCTACCGAGCCTTCAGCAGACAGCTCATCCCTCAACCCATGTGAGAGGTCTGGATATTGCAGGAAGAGAAATGTGTTTTGCCATCCAGCCAAAAGAGCTGTTTCCAGGAAAACCCAGCTGGATCAGTGTGGGCGGCTGTGTGCCACTTTTGCCACAGAAGCTGTGACTGTGCAGATGGCAGCACATCCAGTCGGCTCTGACCTTGCACTGTTCAGTGAAGAACCTAAGGAATTACTGCACAGGTGTGCTAGACCTGATATATGGAGCTTGTACCACCAGTACTCTGTTACCTATGCTACAAAACTAAATCCACTGCAGGTTCACTTTGCAGCTCACTCTACCTCTGGGTGTGTGGACAAACTGACCAGAGGAACACGCGTCAAAGGCAAAATCTTTTTTTGAAAAAAAACAACCAACGAAACAAGTTGTTCAGTCTAAGCACCCGCTGCCCTTTTGTGAGGGTGAAACACTCAGATACCATTCTTGAGTGTCTTTCCCACAGTCAGGACCTAGCATCTGGGAGGAGAGGCTGTACATGGTGAGGCTTGAATCCACCTCCCACGGATCCTTTAAGAAACCTCCAGAAGACGGAAGCTACATGGGGTTTTTAGCAGCTTTGGCAACGATATAAACAGTGATCTAACCGGTGATTATCAGAACTGTCACGAGTAAACCCTTAGGAAATCCTGGTAGCCACCCAAAAAGCTGTCCCTGGGCAGACTGACCAGGGGAAATTTCATCTCCTCGTGGATGCACCACGCTTTCCAGCTCACTTCCTCTGGTAAGCCAGAGGGTGTTGAGCATGCAGATACACATGCTACAATGGTAACACTCATCTTCCCTTTTATGACCAGCACTGCATGCTGAAGCCAAGTTATTTCCAGAGGATTCATTATTCCTCATCTAAAAGCCATGCCTGATGAAGTCTGCTTCACAGTGCAACCAAACAGCCTGGGGAGTCTCTGTCAACATCTGACACGAACCTTCATCTGATAAATCTTAATATACAGGAAAAACTAGCCCTTCCTCCCCACCAATTGTGTCAAATTAAGCATCCGAAATGTAATCTTCTTAGAGTAGAAGAAACACCTAGAGATACTAATCTCTGGCTGTAGAAAGGTTGTCACTATTAGGAGCCTGTGACACTGGGAGCTGTTCCCAGCAGGAAGAGCAGGGCTCATGCAAAGCACATTTTCACTTGATAGCTTATGGTGTAAAAGTATATGCTGTTGTTTATCCTTACAGAAATTGCCATAACAACTCAAAGCAAACACTTTCTACTGGGCAGCCCCTTGTAGACACTCTGATTGTTTCTGCAAGCAAAACATACCCTGCCTTTTCACTCTGCAGACACTGCCACCTCTGAGAAGGTCCTAAGGAAAATCTTCTCCCTGCTCTCACTGTTTTTGTTAGCTCCCGATGAGTTCAGAGTTCATAGGACTATATCACACCTCCCAAGTGACCTGCAGTTTGGGGGTCAGACCAATAACCTCAAGTGGAAAATCACTGACCCAGGGGAGTGATCAAAAATCCACAAATTGGGTCAAGCAGGTCCAGCCACTCCAAAGGACCAGGCCAGAAGCGTGCCCTCTGAGAGCACATGCTGAGCAGGAGCTGCTCGAACTGTCAGCTGTTTTCCAGATTTTTGGCCAGTTATTTGACCTGGGGGTCCAGTGAAATTAATGGCAAGCACAAGGTAGGGAAGCTGACACAACATCCTGGGAAGGGACTGATCTCAGAGCTCAGAAAGTGTTTTCTGCTGGTAATTTAGCTCTGCTGTTTCTCTCTGGAAGATGCAATCACGGATGTTGGTCTAGCTAAATGCAGAGACTGCTGAAGGAAGCAGAGACTGCTGGACGGAAGCAGTGGAAGAAAGGAGGCAGAAGCACCAGCTTCAATAAAGGAGTGAAGCTGGTGGGGCAGTGTGAAAACACATTCCTCAAAAACATCACGGGCAAGATGCCTCTTCAAATGTTCATTTTAGTGTGAGGAAGTGAAGTCTTGTGATCCCCTGTAAAGAAATCATCAATCACATACACAGGTAGCTGCAAATATGTTTTGCTGTATTGTTTCTTATGCTGGTTAGCAGGTCTACTGGTTTATCTTCTAAATTATTCACTAGATAAGAACTGTGATCTGTTTTGAGATTTAAGAGCGCAAAGTAGTCTTGTCCAAATAAAGCAGGTAACTTGTGGCTGATGTTCAATTAACAGTATTGTTGTTTTTCCTACACCAAGGAAAGCCTGAAGTTTGCTTTTTCTATCCATGTTTTACTTATCTTCCAGACACAAAGAGTAAAATATCTAATATTTTCTGTCTTTGCTGCAGAATTTTTAAGAGCTTCTGGGTTTATGTAAAACTGAACCAAAGGATTTGGAGTACTTCTGTCTGAAATGTTGGTTAGTCATTAGATGTCTGTAGATTACAAATAAATGAAAACACTTTTTGCTTTCCTCAGTTTTGTTTTTTTAAACTCTCCATTTCAGTAATTCTCCAGTTGTGGAGAATCTCAGTGTAGACTGGCCTAAATACCTGATGCTTCAAAACAACAACCAGAAGAAAAGGCTTTTTCATTTCAGGTTTACTGTGTTTCATTGTTAACCCCCATTTGCAGGTCACCTTTAACATCAGCCATGAGACACAGTCGAGGGTTACCTGAAAGGAAAGGAACGCAAAATGATGGTCTGCTCACACAGTGCCCCATCATGTTGGGGGTTTGGATTTTTTAATGACATAGACTTATCTTGCCTCTGTTCTATAGGGAGAATCACAGAGGTCACCCTCTTACTACCTGGTAAAAAAAATGAAGGGAAGGCTCTCTTCTTACATCACTGTTTCCTTCTGGAAGCTGTGAGAATATTTTGCAGGAGATACAATCTCACACGAAAAACTGTCTTCTTACTTTGTCAAGGAGTACTTCTTGAAATAAACTTCAAAGACAGCCACAGACAAAGTGGCAAATGAAAAGCCTGTATTTGGCTGCAGTCTTTCATGTCTAAGCAAGGCACACAGAGGCTCTGGGTGATGGCATCAGGCAGCTCAGGCTGTGATTAAAGAACGGGAAAGCAGCAAGGTCCTATCTATGACCAAATTCTCACTGAGGAGCTCTATTGTATGCATCACGATTGTACACTGTTTGTTCTCAGCCAGGAAGATCTACTTTTAAGAAGAAAGGAGATACTGATGTAAGAATTCAATTATGCAAACAAACAATCTTACAGTATCAAACACACACCTTACACTGTGTCTCTATAAAGCTCTTCTCAGCATACACTGAAAACACTTGACTGGAAAGACTGTATAGTTAGTCCCTACCTCTCCAGACACAGCATTGAAGACATCAGAGTGCTGTTTGCAATCAGTGCCACTAAAACCTTCTGTTGCTTAATATTTAATGTGCACATAAATTAACAAAAATTTTTTTAAATATACCAAGTTTCAGAAAAAATTACTGCATGACTCTAAGCTTCATTAAAGTCTGTCTCCACATCCTGATGGATGAAATACTCCTGTAACAAATACTCTTTGCAGTTTCAGACCAATACTTCTCATAGCCAGTGATGGGTTTTGTGTCTAAAAAAACCATTAATAGTTGTTTTTGGTATCAGCTCAAGGAAGAAACTGCAGGAAGTGCTCAGAGGCTGCTGTCTATGAGAGAGGCTTGTACCTCTCAGAAGTAGGCAGATGTCTAGCAGTGTCATACTAACCTCAAACACACCACACACAGATTATTTATGGGCTGAGCTGGTGGAGGTGCTCTCTTCTCTTGTTCTTTTATCAACAATACAAGGCTAAAAAATCAGATAACATAAACGAATACAATCCCTGACTCTCATGTAGCACATGCCATGCCGAGAGAGCTGTTTTTAGTTTGAGGACTGTGTTTGGAATTCCTTCAGTGTCAGGTTTCCAGTTACCAGACCCTCATCCCTGGGCCAGGCACGACTGTGGTTGGACTGAATTAGCAGAACACTCTGCAATGTATATTACATAGCTTTGACTTCTAAAAGCCTGGCAGGCCCATAAAAGTAATGATCATTTCATGACCTGCGTTACTGTGGGAGAAAAAAAACAACAGAAAAATATCTCCCCTTTTTTTAAGAATTCGTAATTATTTTGATTTTGAAGAAGTAGGGATCCATATGATTTTGTTTGAAATTCAAGTGAGAGGACATTTCAAATGCATCACAGGCAGCCCTGATTCTCTTCCCTTGCATGCAGTTCTGCAAAGTTCAGCGGAAGCCTTGACTGGCCTGAACCTAAGAAGTTCTATGCACAGTTTTTCTCTCTCCCCAGTATTATGGCCTGGAATATTGAGAAGCAAACAACAAAATGCCACAACCCCATTGTGCACAGACATGTTTATATTATGCAGTCAAAGCAGCTGGAGAACAAAGTCCTTTACTGTTTGCAGAGAGCCACATTTTGAGTGATGCTGTGCCCCAGCAGCTCCCTGGGCAGTTCTTCAGTTCTTAGCAATTGGAGACATTTGGGTGTCTCACTGTTTTCTACATCCAGGACCAAGCACAAAGTTCGGTTGGATACTAGATTTCCATGCAGATAAACACCTCACAGAAACAACTGTAAGCTAGGAAAACAGCAGCCTGACAACTTTAAAACTTTACTGTCAGATTACGTAACATTTCTTATGGTGGCACAAACTATTATTTTGCATGTAAGCAAACTGCTTGTCCTCAGTCTCTAACGGAGTAAACTACATAACAGATAGGTTAACATTTAATTAACCCTTTCCCATCAATAACGAAGGCATAAAACATTGTGTTCCTTCTTTACTACAGTGTTCAGAGTTTTTTTCACAGCAGATCTCAGGCCAGCTTCTGAAAATCCCATCCTTCACGCAAAGCTCCCTTTGTTTCCTTCCTTAAATCCAACCTTCAAGTGTAGGAACTGCAATAATCAGGATTAAAACACTCAAATAGAAAGCAACAAACCCCTGAATATGCTAGCTATTGCTCGACAAATGCCCAATAAGCATTCAAAACAACCGGCCCAATAATCCTTCCTACTCAGTTCCTCACTTGTTTTGTTCATATGCTCTCAGGCATAGTACATCTCTTCTACCAGGAGGCATAAAATAAAAGTAGCACCTATTGAACAAGACATTGCTATTCTGTGATCTCTTCAAGCTGAAAGGGATCTTAAGCGGATTGGTACTTTAAGTAGCGAGTCATTACAACATGTGTCATTTCATATGTTACTCATTATTCAACACAACATAATACCATGTGAGTCATTAACCTCTTGGCATTGGTAACCTACTCTCAATGCTAAGAAGTCATGCTTGTTGCTCAGGAACCCCCATGCTCTGTCAAGGAAAGACATGGATGAGATTTTAAGGTTCCTTTGGTCTTTTGTTTTGCAGATCAGCAGGGGCCAAAAGACTGCCTACACACTAGGCAAGTTCTTGGCCTTTGGTCTCTTACACCATGTTTCTGAGGTAATGCTGGCCAAGTTGTATTGGAGGGGAGAAACAATCTTTTTAAAGGACTTACACATTTTAAGCCAGTGAAAGAAACATTAGTTTAGGTTTCTCAGCTAGATTTTGCATTTCCATACATACTCAAACTAATACAAAGAAGTACTGAATGCAGGTGGAACTGCCACCGCTGGGGTGAGATGCTGAAGCAAAATTTCCCTTACATAAACATTTGTACTGCATTACTGTGTGGTAATGGACATGGAGACACTGCTGTCCCTCCCACAAGAAGAGCCAGCTCCTTCCTTTAAGAGCGGAAGATCAGTCAGAGAGGGAGAAATGGAGAAGGATTGAGACCTCAACACTGACATCAGCACAGTAGCAGCACAAAACCTAGAAATATTATCCAGACCTCTTTTCCTCATCCTAAATTCTACTGCAGATCACCACTTTTTTGGAGGCTGTCAGGGTAGAAGTGAAAGATCCTGTAGCAGTTCAGGAGTTTTTAATTTGATTTAAAAGAAATTCTGATGCCATAGTCAACATTCCCTTTCAAAAGGAAACAAACACAGGCTCCAGGAGAGCAAGGAAGCACTTCCTCCCTTTGCCTCTCCATTCACACATGGCTGCTCTCCACGCTCTTTCCGTAAAATGCTTTCAAAGACACATAAACCCAAAGTCTATCCTGTTCTAATTTTTCATGCAAAATAAATTTAAAGCACAGTGATTATTCAGTTGTGCTGTTAAAATTATTTTCAACAAATAAGAGAAATAATTTAAGGAATCTTCCTAAGTAATAACAACTGGGGCCCAAGTCTGTTACTATTCAGCTGCTGAGATTTTAACATGTTGTCTGACCTTTAGTGGGATAGTAAAAACCTGTAAAAAGTGGTCATTAATGTTATTACCAAACTTCTAGGCTTTTTAAAAATTTTATTTTAAAAGCATTTCTCACTGAAATTAAAGCATTCCTTGCAGCATTTTCTCCCATCATCATGATGAAGCATTGCTGTCAATTCTACCTCCAACAGCACAAACCAGGTAGTAAAACCATGCTTCAATAAAAAAGGAAAATTATTTTTGAAACAGTATGTAGCAGGTTATTCCTTCCTCCATTCTGGTTTCTTTCTAGGTCCAGACATTATGCTAAACTCACTGGGATGTGACATTCTCTTTTTTCCCCTTTGCAACACAGGCAAAGCTTAAGATGCAGAGAATGAGGGCTGCCTTTTGGTGTTGAGTGGGACCATAAAGCTCTTACTTCTTTTTTCAGGCAGTATTTCAGTCTCCATTGTTCCCCTACTGCTCATGTACTGATTTGCTCCTAAACAGTGCAAACAGCCTGCAAGTACATCCTCCCCCCTATATTTTCTTTTGTTAGAACCATTCATTCCTATACCAGCATTACAGATTTCCTGGCTTGCCGCACTCCATTAACACTGTGGTAACCACCCCTTTACCAGCCAGCCATTAAACACCACCTTTAATAATTGAGATTTAAAGGCTCAGGGCATGATAAACAGCTGAAGTTATAACTTTACAGCTGCCTCTACAGAAATGTGTAAATCTCTAGATTTGGATAGGCAAATCAGCTAATTAGACTTGCATTAAGTCACAAACTTTGCAGGCGTTTCAACAGCAGATGTTCTGAAGTTGAGCTTTAAATAACAAGGGTCAAACCCCTCAATCCCACTGGGCTAGGAGAGACGGAAACATCCCACCTGGTGCCTAGAGAGCAGTAGCACTGACTGCAGCTGCCATGACTTGCAGACGGCCACGACTGCCCTGCAACTGCAGCCCTTTCCAGCTGTATTTATGCTGGCTTTTTCCTTCAGAGCTTCTACAGTTACACGAACATTGGTGCAGCTGCAGCAAGCAGAGTGACTGCCGAGTGGATGTGTTCTACCTGCTGCCCATGCTGAGGACAATCCCTATTTTATCAAAATCACAGAATGGTAGGGGTTGGAAGGGATGTCCAAGCCTCTTCCTAGAACATGATCACCTAAGATCACATAGGAACACGTTCAGGTGGGTTTTGAATGTCTCCAAAGAAGCAGACTCCACAACCTCTCTGCACAGCCTGTTCCAGTGCTGTCTTGCCCTCACCATGAAAAAGTTTTTCCTTATGTTGCAACAGAACCTCCTATGTTCCAATTTGACACACTACCCCTATGTCCTGTTGCTGGGCACCACCAAGAAGAGTCTGGTACTATTCTCCCGACACATCCCTGAGCAATGGAAAAGTGATGCCAACAGCTGAGAACCTGTGGTACCTTACAGAGGTGACAACACAGCTAGTCAGAAGATGGGGAAAGCCAATATTGAGATTAAGAGAGGCTTTGGGCAGCAGTGTACAGACTTTAACTAGACTTTTGAACACATACATACACCACGTGTCAAAGACTACCATTTATGAGATCCCACTTCAGTCTCTTGCTCTCTCAGACTGTTCTAATAAGGTAGATGCGCCAGGCACACCCCCCACCCCCCCATCATCTTACTTGCTCTTAAGTGCAGCACTGAGTGCAGGTTCAAATTCCTTGCACCTGAGGAGATCTTGTGTGATGACCCTGGGTTACTGTAAGTCAGCAAGTGTTCAAAACTGGTGAGATTTGGAGCTTCAGGCCACTGGCCTCTTTAGGAACACAGATAATAAGTGGTTAACCTTTCATCCTGAAGCCCACAAGCCTGTACCCCATCTCTACAGGAGTTCTCTCCCTCTTGCCACATTTAAAAATCCTGTATGTAATTAGCTGTTATCAGGTTGTTAAGCTGGGTGCTGCAGTGTGAATTTACCATTCAATTGTTTCCTTTATTTACAAAGCCCTTGCCATTCTCTGAGGCTGTTGACTTGCTCAGATGAGGATTTTGGTAGCAGAAGCAGATTTTGGAGAGGTGAAATGCAGCCATGAATCTGCTCAGTTCCTCAAACACCCCCTCATTGCATCCTATGAAATAGCTGTGTGGGAATAAGACATCTCACCACTACCGAACACATCACTGTAATGTTGCTTTGAGACCTGGGCCAAATAGCACAGATGAAAGGGATGACAGACCTCCCAGCTGCCTTATGGGCAGAAGTAGAGTTGCTACTCACATATATGGCACTACCTTTAATGCCTGTAGATACACACAAGCCATGTGGTCCATGCACAGATGAAAATATAACTGCTGAACCTCATGCACTTCTGCACTCAGTTTTTCTCCTTCCCCATTTCACTTGCTGGTTTTTGTTTCCTTAAGAAAAGCAAATCGGGAAATCAGTAGACATCATGTTAGACCACAGACTGGAGATGGGAGGACATGACCAGAGGGCAAGATGCAACACCCCCTGCTCTCTGCCTCCCTTCACAAGGTCCACATTTCATTTTCTGGAGCCATGGGTACCACCACTTTTTTTGCAACTTTCCCCTCCCTTCTGACCTGGTTATTGTTCTCATCCTTCTTTTCTTTCCCAGCAAGCACCAGCATTGGTAATGCCTGCAAGGAGTCCAAGATGACGAGACATGTTCCAATCTATGTGATTTTCTTCCATGCATTCCTGGTCTGGGGTGGCATCATGCATCCAGGAGGACTAGCATGGTGCCTAGGCATGCAGATTCCTTTACTCTTTGGGAACTAACACAATCATCAATATCCCAGATCTATGTGCATCTCCACTCCATACTTGCAATAGAGGAGATATGTAGCTTCTAAACAATTTTCTTCTGTGCCATCTGCACACCATGCTGCATGCCAGATGACAAAGATAAAATTTGAAACAGCAAAGTTCTTGGGGCACAGCAATCTTCTAGAGAGAGCAAGCACAGCCTGTGGCAACCGTCACATCAGCTTAGTAATGTACCTAGAACAGATGACATGAGGATGCTGAAGCTGGAAGAAAGAATGCACAGCAGAAGGCATAAAACCCCCACTTCCCAGAGAAACCAGAATGCAACATCCCTGAGCAATGGAAAAGTGATGCCAACAGCTGAGAACCTGTGGTACCTTACAGAGGTGACAACACAGCTAGTCAGAAGATGGGGAAAGCCAATATTGAGATTAAGAGAGGCTATTGGCAGCAGTGTACGGACTTTAACTAGACTTTTGAACACATACATACACCACGTGTCAAAGACTACCAAGTACAAGAGAACCTTATGTAAAGACATGATGCTGTCATGCTTTGATTATGATCAATAGCACCACAAACAGAGAAGCACCCCTACTCCACCCAGGAAGGCTACTACATGCCATCAGTGAGACAAAGAGAAGCAATAGTACATCCCAGTCTGAACCTCTTAAGGCTGTAGCAAAGATTCTAGACAGCATGTCTCTATTTGGCTGGGGGAAAAGAATTAAATAAAAACACCCTTTAACTTGAAACAATCTTTTACATAATGAATCAATCAAACAATTATCTTTGCTCTAGTATGTTCAAATCAAGGGAATCATAATTGAAAATAACAACCAATTTATATAGCTCATTTAAAGTCACACTAAGCTAGACTGCTGATTCACTAATGAACAATAAAGGTCACTACTACAATATCATTCTGAGCATTTGCAGATTGTATGGTGTGATAGACTTGAAGTGGCACGTTCATTAAAAAAATCAAGATGCATAGCAAAGGGAAGTAAAGATGGAAAGAGATTTGTGTTCTGACTAGACAGCAGACAGAGAAGAGGGAGTAACTTGAAGCATTAAGAAACTTTGTGCCCCAGACTCATTCGGCTTCAGCAAAAGCTTCTCTGGATGTCAACAGGAGCATTTCAATGAGCTTTGGATTAGGCTCTTGTATAGCAGAATGGTATCTGAAAGGGGAGGAGAGAGCAGGGAGAGAATGAGACATCTGTATCCTGGAATGAAGTCAGGAAGCTAAGGCCTGACAGCCTTAGACAGCAAATAAATAGCTCAAGTAGTAGATGTGGGTTGCTGAAATGCCTCATTCCTTTTCCATTGTATCTTTCAGGTATTCAGAGAAAAGTCTGACCAAAATGCAGTTAATTTATTTTTTACATTTTAAGTGTTCATGAGTTAGAGAAGGGTACAGATACACAATGGCTAAGAAAAAAGACGTTCTACCAGGTGAGCAGCTCACCTCTGCTAGACAGATGTTACATGTACGATTATTGACATCACGGCAATAGGGGCAATAGAGCAGAGAGTGCCCTAAACCATAGCATCCTTGTTTTGACTACTATCAGAACCACCAGATACACTTCTGAGGAAGCTGTAATTAGTGGACAAGTAATAGTTTGCATAGGTCTTACAGAAAAGGCGTCTTGTCCTGTCCTTTCCCTCAAACCAACAGAACTGCTGCTCTAAGACTAGATTTGCAGAAAGGTACAGGTTTCAGAAACACTTGATGGCATACCTGTACTTACAGGTCTTGATGTAAAAACCCAAATAAAGATACCATTTAACCTGACACACCTAATATTTGAATCCCATAGGAAAAAAGTACATTATAGTAAACAGATCCTGTAGTGAGTTGAGAATGATGTCTTTCCCGCACCTCAGTGTTAAATCTTTAATGCTGACGTGGGGTCCTCCTTAAAGAAAATAAGTGTAATTCTACTTCTAGTAATATGGTTTTTCTTTAGAAGAGCTTCGTAACATTTTGAAGGCCCCTCTTCTTCTGGTAATTGAAAAGTAAAAGGGAGATGTTTTAGTATCAGCTACAATATAAACAGCTACTCAAGAAGAGTATATCGGTTTCTAAGTCAGAAAAGGACAAAGCAGCAATGCCATTCTGAGGATGCAAAATGGCCTCTGTACACTGAAGTCCTCTAAAAAACTTAAAAAGCTTGTGTTATAAACTAGTACAACTGAAAATGAAATGTCTGAGGAGGAAAAGACCAGGGTTAGGGGTTCTGTATTGATTTTTTTTCCACCCACACTGGGATTAAAGTGATTTCAGCTGGGACCCAGAATTACAGATGTAATTATAATTTCCATTTATATTTTCAGACTGTGTACAAAGGAGTGTAATAACGGACAGCTGAACATTTTCCATTGTCCCTTAAAAATGAAATGTTTCTGATGAAATCTCTCAGAAAGACCAAGGACCAGTGCAGTAATCTCTCGATAATGGAGCTTTCTTCAGATATTTGGCGACGAGAGAGAAGGAAGGGCTGTCAGCCCTTCCAATCAAAATGACATTAAGCTTGTTATTCACCTCAATAATACTAAAGACATTCCAAGTTAAGATCAGTAACAGGCCCCTTCAAAGAAAAAGTCAGGTTATTGTTAAATAACCTTTCTTGATATTATTTACAGGATATTCAATAAAAGTATTGCACAAAGGCAACATTAAGGAGGCATTACTTAAAGCACAGGGAGGGAAAAAGTGAAATTTCTCTAAGTACTGTCCTTTACCATGCACCCTTAGGTCCAGGTTTCTTGGAGGTCTCTGATAGCTGGGCAAATTATTTGTCTTGAAAAGCAAAAATGCATTCATGGTAAAGAAGGTGCTTAAGTGCTCTGATGGATCTGGGCCTAACATTTCAAGCTGTAAACCCCAACTCAATTTCAACTGAGTAATTGAATTAGTCTCTCTCTTTTTTTTTTCTTAATTCCCTTTTGTTTCAAACTGATCTGCTCTCTGCTTTCTGCCATAAAGTGTGGTATTGCAGCACAGCCTGTGCCACCAAGCTGCCTCCTTTTGCTGTTCCAGAGGGGGCTGCAGCAGAGATCCTTACAGAAAATGCTCAAAACCGGTGGGGGTATATTCCAACAGCCTAAACTCATACAAATTCCCCAGTCAGCAAGAAACCCAGATGCTGCCAGAGACCCCTACAAAGCTAATTAGAGAAGTACCAGAAGTTGAGTCGGTAAGAAGCAGTACGTGCAGCAGTTCCACTGTCTTTCTGAGAGGGGCTACTGGGATCCTTCAAGCTTTTAACTGTTTTGGGAAATCTGTATGAGCTGAAAGTATCATTGTAAAGTGTGTTTGCTCTTTGAGGATTTTGTGAAGAAACATTGCAATGTTCTTTCTTCTACTCATTTTGTTCCAGCTCTTGTGTTGGGTGGTTGATGGTATTATAAGAAAGCGAAACAAAGGGAAAAACCATGACCATACCATGCTTCTAAAAATCCATTACAACGCATCTCAGTCCTCAGTAAATAAGCATTCCTTTGCTTCAAAGCATAGCATCTCAGACTGAGCCAAAATTTATAATAAAAAAGCTAAATGAGGACCCAAACCTGGGGACACATGGGTACATACAACAGTACATTAAGACCTAGATCCAAGCAAAAAGCCATCACATGGATTTTCAGCTGTGAAATCTTGCCGAGATTGGTTTTGCTTGCCAGATTTTGTCATGATCTACAACTGACTGCTCTCAAAGTACTTCCTTTCACCTGGAAAGCAAAGGCTATTTTTCTTCCTTAAATGAAGAGAAGTGGCAGCTACTCAATACCCAATGACCCTGTTGGCTCAGGGTTTTACTTGATAACCTGTGCTGGGTTTTGTTCACACATTTACCACCCTCTCTGGCTGGAACTGGCTGCCAATTTCCAAGGTGCTGTCTCAGACCATCTAATGCATAGATCCAATCTCCTTGCTGAATTACATCTGGAGTGGAACAAAAATGGCAGATAATTCATTTTCTATTAAAGTTAACACCCTCTCCCTCTTGCTTCCCATGTATGTTATACAGGGAACGTGCTTGCATGTTCCACTCTGTTTTTCCAGCTGTTGCAAGCACATGAGCTATCAATTCCTCTGTGCACAGAGAGAGGATGGTGGCTTGGGGAACAGCTTCCAGTTTACACAACTCCTCATCTCATCATGGCTCAAACATTTAAATGAATCTTGTTGGGCAAGAGGCCTTAAAGCAGAGGTTTTTAGGTGCTCCCTCCTCTGCCCTTTACTCTCCTCTCTGAATGGTTAATCAGAGCAGAGTAACTCTTAAATACTTATTCAAAGAGCTGTAGGATCCCATCTGCTTGCATAAACCTGGTAGAGGCCACAGCAATACCAGACAGAAGCCAACAGAAGGTATGAGATCTGTCAATATCTCTACAGACAGATTAAGTTACGTATGACAAAGTTTTCAAATGCAGCAAAGACACTACCATTACCACAAGGATGTGGTTAAGCTTTTAGCATATGCATCATGGCATTTAATAGGTTTTCAAACTAAAGCTTATTGACAGTCTGAGTAGTGGTCTATGTACTGTTTAACACCAGCCACACAACTACAAAGTTTTGCTGGTGTGTTTCTGGCACATGCAGACACCTTTACCTGTGGTAAAGAAGCTCAATAGTTTATGTAGATTTTCCCAAACAAGCATCAACAAATGAACAGCATCACTGTGCATCTTGTGCTTTGTTTATGCTAAAGAACTGTTGTAGTAAAAAATTTCCTACAGGTGCTAAGTGACAAAATTAGTGCTAATTTACATAGCTATTGAATGCTGGAACAATGCAATCTTTTCCAAGCCTGGCAATGAGGGTAAAGATTCTGAAACAAGCTGGAATTAATTTTCTCTAACGGATACAACAGGAGCTTTAGCTTCATGCTTGCTTTGAACAAAGTTACTGATCCATAACAGCCAGTGATCAGAACGTTTGCAATTCTTCAACAACCTTGAATTATATTAAGTTTTAAGCTCTATTTTAACTTCATTTATATCTATGGTAAGATGGAATGGAGAAGAGCTTAGAGATCAAGCAAAGATACATTCCTTTTCCTAGGCTCTCCAAAATACAGAGAAAGGCTGCTAACATTTGTGGGCAGAGTTCCTGGAGGAAAAACAAATATCCCAGTAAGACTTTATCAAATTACTACCAGACTGACTGGGACAGCAAAGAAATGATTGCGTTCCAGTCCATTGCTGTTTGCAATTGGTAGGACTATGTCCACACACTGCAGTGATTCCAGACCAGGCTTGTACAGGTTTCTACAACATTTTCTTGCAAACTGAGATGTTACTCAACCTGGATCAACACGTCCAAAGCACGACTTTCGCAAGTATCATAGGTGTAGAGCAACATAAAAGCCATAAGTGAATATGCGGACAAAGAATGTTGGACAAAGCCCTTTGGTATTTAGAATATTCTCTTGATATGTGTTTAAGAGACTCCTGTGCAGACAAATTAAATGTATCACCTACTTACAAAATGGAAGCAGTTTGACTGCCAATTGTGTGAGCTGTGTTGAAACAGCTGCTCTAGCAACTGTTTCTAATATTAAATTCTTCAACAATTCTCTTAATCCCAAATCATCTCTTTTCTCTAATCACCAGTTTATATAAAAGCTGTCTCCTCACAAGGTTAGGTTTCACCAAGGATAACAAACAACCGCAGGTCTGCTTAAAGCACTGCCCTTGTTTCTCTCTTTCTCACATTGTCTCCACCCTGTTTTCTATTTCTTGGTGGATGGCACTGAGGACTCACTACTCTGTCCCCTATGTGCTTGTAAAAGAATCCAGAACTGTATTTGAGTTTTTAAGATTTCAAAACCTGTCATTACCTTGCAGCATGTAATTAAGACTGTCCACATACAATTCACAGTCCTAATTTATCATCACATTCTCCTTTCCTCTTTCTTAGGTCTATGTGTGAAGAAATAACTGACCTGCTTTAAAGGTGTGTGCAAAATATCTTGATCCAACATTGTCAAAAACCTTATGCATTTGCACTTGATGCTGTTGGCTTCTACATTTCTCCTTTGTTAGCTCTTTTTAAAGCACATTTGCTGACAACTGTCTTTCAGCCACACCTCCAGACCTATTTATCAGGGGAAAGCCAAAGTCAAGACCTGCAGTGGAGCTGTTTTATTTTGCAATCAACTTTCTTGCAGAAAACATTATTTCCTCACCTTTGCAGCTCAGAGTCCACAGTTTTGGATCAGCTCTGAATTATAACCCACCATAAGCAGCAACATTTTTATTTCAAATATCCATACCTATAAAGCAGCTAGCTCAGCTTCCCAGCACATTGGTCTCCTGAGCAAAGCCAATATCCATATCAACAATGCAACAGAGGTATTTGCATTTTGTAGCACACATCCTATTCCCCAGGTTTCACTCAGTACATCACTTTGTTGAGGCATTCTATGGGATACATGCCTTTGTTTTTTAATGGGATCTTCTTCTTTTTAATTTGCATTCACTTATCTTTTTTCCACAGATCCTTCATCTCAACCTAACCATTTTGTACTGACACTTCTTGCTTTCATTAATATTTTGTTCCCTAACAGTTGTTTTGTTCTTTTACTCACTGGAGGCATAGCTAATACAGCTTTCTTTTCTGAGGCAATGTCTCCACGACTTCATTACATTTTATAATATTAAATCAAGTTTTTTTGTTCAAAGGCAATAATTTCTTCCATCTCTTGCATTTTTAAGCGGAATTTGGTGCCCTCAGTTTGAGTGGGAGGTCCTTATGCTGAAGTTCATATCAGATCCATGTTTTCTGTAAATGCGACACTTGGAAGTATTTTTATTTACTATGGATAGTATCTCCTTGCAAAAAGCCTGGCTGTTTAGTTTTAAAATATTAATTGACTTTTAAACTATTCCATATTGCATTAACTGCCTTTTTGCTACGAGGAGTTGACTGACTTATAGAAAAATTGACAAAACCCATCCCTGTCTGACTCCTTCTATACTTTCAAAGTATTCTTCTGGGACATCTGGCTTTTAGTGCTTATTTTTCAACCTGTGTTCTAGTTGTTACAGGCATTTTCTTTGCTCAGTATTCTTCAGTTATTCCCATGGAAATTATATAGGTGGTCTGCCAGCTACAATACACAACCTGATGTCATGAACCTTGACCTTTCTGACTTTCAAAGTATACATTTTCAGTCCTGAGACTTAATTTGGCCTGTTCAATTTTATTAGAAAGTTGGAGGTATGTTTTATAACCAAATCTTCGTACTTCTGAATTCACCTGTAATTGTGATTTCTGTAATTTCTGTACATTTTCTGTGATTTCTTAAAATGTCTGTGGTTGTGATCCTGTTTTCAACTTTCTTTCCTCCTTTAAGACAAGTCTTAGACAAAGACACAAGACCATTTTTTGAAATGTCTGCAGCGCATTGACTCTTTCCTACCTGCTCTGCTTTCAAGTGCTTCAGCTCTTCCCATCTCAGCTTATTTATGAAATCTGCATGCTTTTTGGACAAATGGGTTTTGACACTATACATAAAAAGCCCTCATATCTCTCACAGCTCTGGCATGCTGCAGCTGAGTAACTCAAACAGAGAGAAACCAGAACGAGTTGCAACAGAGCACCTCCAGCTTTATGCTGTGCAAACCTGTCACAAATTCAGTGTCATGCTACTGACTTGGGTTCTGTTGTTCTTGAAATGCAATCACTTCTTTGACGTCTCAGAGACACTGGGCACTTCCCACAGCAATCAGCTTTATTATCTTGCAAATTTAAGTGAAGTTAGTTAAGCAAACCTTAAACTGGATTTAAGTAATCTTTTAATGAGCACATCAGCCTGGTTCCTAAGCTTCCACTCTAGAGTGTAAAAATGATCCTTACTTCTTTGCCTGTATTTCATCTTGGCTGGTTTATTGCAACCTATCTTGGAGGTCCTTGAGTAAGACCGGTACTTACATTAAAACTGATTCTAAATTAATCTGCCAAGACTTAGAACCCAACTAAAACCATATACATATTTCATTTATAATGAGGTCACCACATTGGAAGATACAGACAGACAAGATATTGCTGCATTTTCAATGAAAGTACAGCTGTCAAGATAAAAATCATATTTAAAAAATATTCCTGAGTTACTGATATTACTTTGGATGATTAAAGCAGAAGAGAAAGTTAATAATCAAGTCTATTGTAGAATATACTGTTTGAATATTATTTATATTTTACATTACTAGAATGATGAAATTAGGTGGGTGATTCATTTTTGCTCTCTCCTGTTTAAGACTCCAAATTATCAGGTCTTCTCAGTTTCACAGTTAGGTCAGGAGAGTATTTTAAAAAAAGATTTTTATTAAAAATTAAAAAAGAAGAATGTGGAAAACTCAGAAGCAGACTGATACTGAGCACCAAGAAGGTCCCCAGAAGATAACTGGGCAGAACTCAGCAGTACAATGGGACGGAGCAACACCGTCACCATTAGTGAGAAGCACTGCCTGGCACTTGTGAGCATAGATGGGCAACATCTACAATCAATGAGGACATTACATTCGTAACCACGACTGCATTGCTGTAACAGTGTAGAATGCCAAGGAAGGATGTAAATTTAATAAGACAAAAGGAGAAAAGGGAGAAAGATCTTTTGTAACATGGGATGAAGTAAGTTAAATCAAAGTGATTTAAAGCAAAAAAATTAATTGCAATTTAGACCAACAAAGAGGGAATTTTGATTTGAATAATTGATTTTAAACCCAGATTTTAAATCTGTGCTCCTTGGTTAGTCAATTCCCATAGGCTGGGAATGCTCTGACAAGTTGATTTGCAGCTAATTATAGTCTGCACTAAAATTGTGATTTCTTTGTGTTAACCAGGAGAATACACCATATACATACTTAAGTAATGTCAGTATACTCATTTCAAATTCTGCTAGACAGTGGTGAATGATGACTCTTATTTAATAGACAATTATTTTTTTCTTGCAATTTGTGTCAAGTCACTGTCTGATGGCGTTTCTGGGATACAATTAAACTGCAGAAATCCCGCATTTTGAAATAAACGTGGTTAGCTAAACACAGGTAAGAACACTGAAGTGCAAGGCACTTACTATGTAATTCTTTCCTTCTGATTGAGAAACCTTATTTGTTTTTGACAAGAGGCATTACAGAAACTCTGCTTTTGATCCAAAGACTTGGAAATGTTTTTGACTCAACTCTAGAGGCCACCTCATAAATTGACTGTATGGGGAACTCTGGTCTCTTGAGCCAATGATGTTTTCATGCACTACAGTGTGAGATCTAAGTGCTCAATCTATTCAATTTATTGAAAAGGAGGTGAAAAGATAACATAAATTATCCCTGTGCAGAAATACTGAATGGGAGGCGTTTTGCAGACTTGGTTCCTAAAATCCTGCAGAAAAAATATTTACTGTAATATCTAGAAAGCGCAGCTGGGTAATTTCAGGCTTAGGAAGAAAAAAAGGCATAATTTTTTTAAACAGTAAAATAATTAACCTCTGAAGAATGTTATGAGTTCTCCACATTCTTAAAATGTGACATGTTAAGTCTAGTTTAGATACTTCTGTAAATACATTTATAAAAGTAATGCAGTAGATTCATATTGAAATTCAGTTTGATGCAGAAATGTAGAAGATCTGGCAGAGCTCAGGCAAAGTGATCAAAATTGAGCTTTCTAGCTTCAAACCTGAGAATGGAGGATGTGCTGCTTTTAGCTGTTGCCTTAAGAAGCCCAAGTTGTGTGGTCAGACTTAAGAGACGCTTCCAGCTTGCCAAGAGTACGTGCTGTCACTGGATTGCAAGGCTAGTTCCATAATAAGAGTTTTTCAGTCTGAATCTGTATATTACACTTTAAGACAGGTATTTCTATGAGCCAGTTACCAGCTTGCCCAGTGGCCTCCCCACCACAGCAACACAGCTGAACTCATCTGCACAGTCTGAACTAATTTTTCCATGCTAGCAGTTATTTTCTAATGCTTTACCACCCTTCCAGCCCCACCTCTTTTCTAGACAAAAAATGCATTTTTCAAGAATGAAGGATTACAGAGAAAGTCTGGAGTATGAGCTTTCCTCTGGACTCAGCATTCTGTACCACGAAGATGGATGAGCTTCCCTGACGGACACTCATCATGTTGCTGGTGTCCCATCTCAGTGTATGACAGTCTGCTTTTGGGAACAGCCAGCTTTTCCATTGACACAAGAAAGAATCCTCAAATACAAGGTTTCTTCAGATGAGGCTACCATTGGTAAGACTGTGATTTACATTAAGACAGACTTCAAACTGGAACATAGGAGGTTCCTTATAAATATCAGAAGAAACTTCTTCACAGTGAGGGTAATGGAGCATTGGAATGGGCTGCCCAGGGGAGTTGTGGAGTCTCCTTCTCTGGAGATGTTCAAGACCTGCCTGGATCTGTTCCTGTGCAACTTGGTCTAGGTGATCCTGCAGGGGGATTGGACTAGATGATCTTTCAAAGTGCTTTCCAATTCCTTATGATTCTGTGATAAGTGCAAGCTCAAAAACAAAACTATGAGCAAATGGCACCTTCAGTTTCCTATGTGTTCCATAGTTCCATCAGGAAAATATTCTGGATTACACAAAAAAACCCATTCATTTAAAATTAACTTTAAAAACACAAATGTTTTTCTGGCTCCCACACCCTTACCCTGCTCCACTTTCAGAGGCTAAGAGGTACAAGAATTAAGACATTCTTCTCCTAAGCAGGAGGATTTAGCATTGCATAATACTTCCACCAGCACTACTTAGCCGTAGCCCCAGGGCAACACATAAGTACTGAGTGCAAAGAACTGTATCTCTCTTGCAAACCCTTCCATTCTGTCTTTCCCACTTTGCTGCTTTTCTGCAGACAGAGGAGCACAATGTGGTGTGAGATGAAGACCTGCTACTCTCCTGCCACAGCCAGTTATCATCTAACTCAGATGTTGGCCTCTGTAGGCATTTCCAAACCAAGTCTACAGACTGGCATTACTTTACCTATAAACTTAACTACATAACTTGGCTGGCCACTCATTAAGCCAGTCACATACAATGCCTTCCTCCAAAGGCTCTTGCCTCCTGATTTCAGCTTTTCATTAAAAATGTAACCTTACACAGGAACAGATCCTCTACTCCAAGGCAAAAATGGCATCACTGTGAGTGGGACACTTGATTTCCTGCTGCCTCTACTGAAAAGCAGGTCCATTTGACAGAGCTGGATTCCTCAAATAGAGATAAAAGAGACTTACACCACCTGAATTGAACCCATAATATCCAGACTTAAATTAGCAGCTTCAGACAAAGACAGAAACACAAAACGAAAGGGCAAAGCAGTAATGATGTTTCAAAGCTTAGATTTTTACACATTTACACACAGTTTGGGTGCTGCCAGCAATTTGACTTCCCCTTCATACAGTGTAAGTGCCTTTGCATAGAACAGAGCAGTGCCTTAGGGACACCAGACATTCACAGAGCTATTTGGCAGGTGATCATTCCTCCTTCTTGCCCAGCAGGCAGGAAACCCAAAGCTCTCTTACTCAGTTTGCCCATGCCCACACTCACTGGCACAACTCCTGCTGGCACGCAGGTAAGTGCAACAGTCTCACTATGTAGGTCCCAGCTACTCTTGACACGGCACATGAGTCCTCTCCACTTTCCTCACCCAGTAAAACTGGCTGCAGTACAAGTGTTTTCCTCTTTTTCCTTGTGTGTGCCACACCAGAGCAACAGGCAAATGTCACCAGACTAAGCGCAATACTGCAATAAGGTGTTTCCCAGCATTTACAATTCCCCCTCTCCCCTGAAGCCCCTTTAAATGTCTTATTAAACCGGACTTAAATGGTCAAGTATGCAGACAGTTCTACACCTACCATGTCTACAGCAGTGCAGTGGTCTGACCAAGATGAGGACAGGACAGGACGAGGAATAAACTCAAAACAAGTGAAGCGTGAACTAATATTAGAATACTGCTCTTTGAGGAAATACTACCTCTACATTTCTTTCTACCAACCTATTTCTTTCTCTCATTTTGTTTAATAAAGCTGCCCACTACAGTAGTATTCACGGATCCTCCACTGAGATTAGGTTGGCAAATGAGTGGTTTCTACCTGGATTCCTCTACACTCCTGGGCAGTCAGCCATGAAAACAAAAGAAATCACTCATTTCCATTAGTGGCTGGCAGTGAGACTGCATCCCCTTCTTCTGGATTTAGACTTCACTGTAGCAATCCAGTCAGTTGTGACTGCCAGGGCTTAATTACTGCAGTATCATGAAACTGCAAAACTTACAAAACCCAAGTTTAAAAGGCAGCAGCTGGTTGGTGGACTGCAGGCACACCCTCAGGTGCAGTATCCCAAAGCCCTGCTCCTGCCAGGGTGGAAAGCCTCTGGAGATGTGGCAAAGGATGGTTTGCGTGCAGATGTACAAGTGTTCAGGTCAAGAAGCACACAGAGCCCTGCTCTTTTCCCAGCATAATGCTCTTAGGCGCTAAGAAAAATTACAGTCTTCACACCGATTTTCAGAAACTTACAGAAGGTTTGAATGGCTTTCTACATTCTGAGTCCCAGCCAGCTAAATACCCAATCCAGTCACAAGAGCTGGAGAGTCATGTTTCCAGCAAGTTACACAGAGGTTCTGGGAAAATCACTGTGAAATTCATGATCTGCTTCAGACAGGTCTGCTTTTCAAAAAAACCCCCACACCTAGGGAACAAGCTAAGGATGCATCAGGTTTGAAAAGGAATGGGATAGAAGGAACATTGCTGCATAAAGCAAGGGCGTGTCTGTATCTGCACTGCTGCACCCACTTCTGCGCATCCTTACTTGAGAGGAATATTGGTGACAATTCTGAGTGATAGAATTTTTTTTACTGGGAAATTTCCATTTTTATAAAGATTGAAAAAATAAGGTTGATTAGCTGGAAAGGAAAAGGAATAAAAGGCAACACGGACTGAGAGCAACCCTGCAGATAAGGACTTGGGGTTGCTGGTTTATGAAATGCTAAACGTGTTAACAATATGCAAAGGCAGCCAACTGCATCCTGGGCTGTATCAAAACAAGTGTCACCAGCAGGTCAAGGGGAGTGATTCCACCCACACTGTTCTTCTTTTGCAACACTCTATCAGTGTCCTGCTCTGGAGCCCCTAACAGAAGAAGAACATGGAGCTGTTTGAGCTGGTCCAGTGGAGGGCTACAAAGATGACAGAGGAGTGGAGCAGCTCTGCTATGACATGCTGAGTGAGTTAGAATTGTTCAGCCTGGAGAAGGGAAGGCTCTGGGGAGACCTTACTGTGACCTTTCAGTATTTGAAGGGGGCCTACAAAAAGGCTGAGAAGGGACTTTTCACAAGAGCTTGTAATGATAGGATAAGGGGTAACAGTTCCAAGCTGAATGAAGGAGAAACTAGCTTATAAATTAGGAAGAATTTCTTCCCTGTGAGAGCGGTGAAACCTGGAGTAGGTTGCCCAGGGAGGTTGTGGATGTTCCATCATTGGATGTGTTTAAGGTCAGGTTGGATGGGCCTTTGAGCAACCTGGTCTCATGGGAGGTGTCCCTGCCCATGGCAGGGGCTTTGAAATTTTGAGGTCCCTTCCAAATGGAACTGTTCTATGATTCTGTGACAGAGGAACACAGAAACTGTTGTAGAGAACTACATTTGGAACCAATTGCTAGTTGATTCTTGTAATCCACAAGCAAGAACTCAACAATACTGAAATTTGAACTAGATGGGATGTGCACATCAAAGTACACCTGAACAACATGCAAAAATCACTGCTAAATGCTTGACATGAGGCAGAAGTGTTGAAGGACAACAGAAAAAGATGGCTATGTACCCAGGAGAGTAAGAACATCCACAGTCAGTCCAGACTCACAGAGACTTCTAGAAAAGCCAGTTACTGCACAGGAGGAATTTCCAAAATGAACGGCTGACACAAATATCATCTGAAGGCAGTAGCTAAACTATAGCCACAACTGTTGGCTTAGAAAGCATGTAACATTTAAAATGCCTACAAATTGCCAATGATGTCTTTTGAGACAGCTTTCATATACTGGTTTCCAAAAGTCAGACATTCTTTGTGTTTTCATGTGGAATTCGGCAGACCATTACACACCTATCAATCAGCCTCCCCAGTGACACCTTTAAATGTAAATAGCTAAGTGCAAAATGAGGCAAAAATAAACTATTGTTGACTGACTTCCTAAACACTAGCACAACTTCACAATAATGAACCTCTTCTTGCTTGTAAATTGTTATTTTTACTTTGCTTTTAGAAAATATCTTGCTCATAGACCCAAGAAGTAGACTGGGCAACCCTTCTAAGGCCTTTCTCAGCCCTCTTTAATTTGAAAGGAAGAATACTTTTCTGTTTTTTATTTTTCTTTCCACTGCTTCCCACTATTTCTTTTAGCACCCTCTCACTCTCCTTTCTGGCTTACTAAGTATTATGTCTTACACTCTGTTACAAGAACTCCCTTAGAAAGGGATCTGAAGTTTTTGTTATGCCTGGCTTCAGACTAGAATTGCTCTTCATTGAGTTGATAAGAATTAAAAATTAAAAAAAAGCCCTCAGAGAATTCATTCTCATTTTGACAGTGTTCAACTAAAGCACAGACATGTGCTGTTGGAACAGGATTACTAGTTAGACAGTCCTTGCAGCAGCAGTGGGACTTCAGTAGCTATGACTACTAGTGTGGAGGCTTTGCATAGCAGTACTCAGTACATAGTCAGTGCCAGCTAGGATTATATCACTATAAACTTGGTCTTTTATGCCCTGCTACAGCCCATTATAACTCTTGCAGAGCTACCTTCCTCAGTGTCATGTTCTCTACCTGTGGATCATGACTCTAGCTGACATGTTCAATGAGAGCGCTTTTTTCAAATTCAGAAGTTCAAGTTAATATTGCACTTATAAAGATGACGCTAAATCAACAGCAAAAGGTGACAAGAAAAAAATTGCACAATAATATCTCATGTTGCAGCAAGACACCAGCTGTGGGGTGATCTCCTGACTCATGGAAGGAAGGTGAATGTGAGTGTGTGTGCATGAGGTTTGGTGCTGTACCTGGGTAAGGATGCATACTGCCTTTCCATCCCCTCGAAGTGGAGATTGAATGAGCTTCCATCTGGACCTTTTCCAGGCACCTGTGAAGAGGAAAGTAATTAGAGATGAAGATCAGTTATGCAGCTCTGCTACTAACAATGCATCTCAATATAATAAGCAGAGAACACATGATTCTGCAACATGCCAAAATCAACAAAAGAAAGGCAGGGGCTCAAAGAAGCTCCAAATCCTGTACATCATCTTATCACTGCCAACAAGAAAGGCTTCCATATCAAAGAATTGTTTAGAACAGGTACAATCTTCAAAGCCTTTTCGTCATCTGTAGGCTAGCTGGGATACTCTCTTCTTCCCTAGCTGGCTTTCCTCTTAGAATTCAGTAATGTGAGGATATGACCTAATTAAGCACACCCCTTCTGATTCCAGTGGTTTAACTACTTGAATCAAAGGTAGCATCTTGGTACCAAGTTTGCTGTTTTTTCTCCACTTGTGTGTTTTGCTCGAGTACAAAATGTGACACAAACAGGCTTTGCTTTCATTCTTCGCAAATCCAGAAACTTCCCTAATGTCACTGCAAAGCTAAGTATCCAGCTGGGAGTTAAGTGCATTTATCATGCTCTGGTGCCATTTCAAAAGTGAAGCATTAGTGCACTCAGTCAAAATGCCAGCTTACTACTTGGTTTGTTTTCAAGATGGCAACTGGAGTTGGCTGGAAAGCACAATTCTATCAGGAAAGCTCCAACTGGGGTACAGAATGGTGAACTTCAATGCTTTTAGCACACAGGAGCTCTCCCAATTTCACTCACTCAATGCCTGCTGATGGCCCAAAGTGTTAAGAGCCCTGTTAAAATGGAGCTATTAGTCTTTTCCTCCATAAATGCAAGAGGCTCTGACTGCCTTTGGTGTTTCCTACATTAGTATGTATTTCTATTCTGGTGCTGCTAGAATCAGCACTTTTATAAAGCAATATAATAAGAGGCCATTTAAAATCCCCTTCTCCTTTTACAGATTAATAGCAGAAAGGAAGATTTAATGCCTTTTCAAACATTTTTAACAATTCATTAAAGGAAAAGAATAAATCACAGCTAGCTTTTGGCAAATACCTGATTATAAACAGAAAAATCAAACAAAAAAGAACATGTTTTTCACATTCTACAGGTTAGAGTCCATTCCTGTCAGTCTTGTAATTTATGTATAATACACTATTTTCACTGCAAAGAAGTTATATAAGCAATGGCAAAGTTTGCACACTCAGGTACTCTAAGTTTTATTTATCTTTACACTTATTTACCTATACATTTCTGCATACAGCCTCTTGTGGACTCATTACACAAACCGAAGAGTGGTACTATGACTTGGAGCTATTAGACAGGCTTAGGAATTATTCTGTACAGAGACTGTTATACACCTTGCCACTCATTAAACATACATAATACTCAGTGAAAACAATTATTTAGCACACACCTCTTGCTAACTCCCTTTTATCTGACTCAAAACAGAAAGTTTTTACCTGACTCAAAACAGAACTGATAGCCACACAAAATAACCAGCTCTGACCCATGCTTTAGCTGTGCCTGTCTTTGGACAAGGGGAAAATAATAGTTGTTCTACATTTCAAAATGGGTTATAGGCTAAATGGATCATTCATTCATTTTTTCCATCAGAAAAAGTGACATGTAGAGAGAATTTATATAGATAGTGTCACATAGGTGAAAAGCCATAGCCACTTTGGCTGTTCTTACACTGCTAATTTGATCAGGTTGATAATTTCTCTTAATTCACCAGGTATGTCATTGAGAGGAAACCCTGAAAATTTCTGCTGGTTTATGAAGAAGAATAAGGGAGAAAGACATTAAAGTATAATTTGGTTCATTCAGCACAAAAGCCATGTAGTATATGGTCTACCTGCATGGTGACTGTTCTCGCACTTAGGAGGAACCAACAGCAGCCAGTCAAAACACCAATTCAGAAATGTACCAGCACCAATCCCCAAACTTACACCAGCTGCCAGACAGTAAAAAATATTTATGTTGCAAGGCCTTTTTGCAGCCAGAAAACACCCCTTTTCTGATGGTTTCCTACAGACCAGATACCCCCTGCCAGGTCTGTTTGTATATATGATTTGAGAGACAGTTGCCATAGAAACACCCTGGCGGTGGATATACAATTTTGCTAATTTGGATCCATCGAACGGCTGAGTCTCCACACCCTATATAAAGCCCCCAACGCACTGCAAAAACATGCTCTGTCTCTGCACGGTTAATTAAAGACTCAGCCATTTCTTCTCCTTTCTCTTCTCCATCTGTCCATGCGACAGCAAAAATGTACCATCACTCAGCCACCCACAAAATGGTGCCTGGAATGAAATACCACACTGATGAAAAGAAAAATTGTGAAAATGGAAACCCCTCCTTTGAGGAAGTTATTTATGTTTCAGAGAGAGTCAAAGCAAAGAGATCCTTACAGTCTTTTACAACAAAAAAAGCTGAAAGCCAGCCTGAAAAGTACAAATTAACAAGATCAAAATGTTCCAGCTTCTCCTCTTTGCTTGAAAGAAGATATACACTGCTGGCCCTCAGTCCAGGTATCACAAAATACTAAGACAAACAGTAGCCTTAATAAAAGAGGGATTTAAACCTGGAAGTCCTATCAAAACCAAATGGACACCAACCACAAGGCAACTAGGAAGGGGCAGGAGCTGATGGAAGGTGCATTACATAGCTGAGTCTGTACTGGAGACAGCTGGAAAAGCTTCGACATCAACATTGCAATCAAGAAAAAGGGAATGCGACGGCAGACAAAACATACGTTTCATACAGAAAGAATGATCGAAAACATGCTCCTGTATTTTTAGGGTTTAAATTAACGACATCAACTTAAATAAGACCCATCATTATGAAGCGATCATTTCTTAGTCTAGAGCGGCCTCAACTAACAAGCAAAACATGAATATGCAAAATAACGGGGGAGAGATAAACACAGAAACAGCCATCATCCCATCAGCGCAATTAGAAGAGCAGCACACTTAAATTGAGGAAAGGCACTGCTATCTTTATCAAAAAACAACAACAAACAATCCACGAAACTCAACTGTTGCGAAGTATTGGCATAGCCAAGCCCTGTGCAGAGTAGGAAGTTAATAAGCTGGATAAACATATGAACCATAACAACCGGCACCGGGTTAGCAGAAGACAGCAAAGCATTTGACAAGTTGAAGAGAAGTAAAGCCTCAAAGACTCAGCCATTCACCAAAATAGAGAGCAGCCAGAAACCTCTGTAACAGTAGGTTATTCTCCTTTTGGAATCCCTATGGATTGTCTGAAGCACACAGCAGTGGCCATGCCAGGAGAGAGAATATCAGACAAACAGGCAAGACGCTGTGTCCATTCAACTCAGCATCTTCATGGTCAGGACATTTGTGTGCCAGCTTTTTACGTAACTAGTTAACATGTTTGTTGTTTGAGTCTCTTTAGAAAAACCACTCCATTAGCAAACAGAAGTTACGTGACAGAAACATGTCACTTCAGAACAGAAACCTATGACACATCTGCATCTTTAATTAAAACCCTGCCAGTCCCCACTGGCAGGACTGGACTAGGGGAAGCACAGACTGAGGAGCAGTGTGGGCACTGCGCACTGCTCTCCTCTCTCCGAGTCCACAGCCCTTAGCAGGGGACCAACATGAAGGGCCAAAAGGTAGAGAAGAATGAATGAATGAATGAAAGAATGAATGCAGACTGGGGCTCCCTCTACTTCCTTGAACAAACGGAATTCACATTTGTTTCAAGACAGAAAACTGTAGACAGATTCATAGTTTCACATTTCACATGCAGATCCAAAACAGAGAGAAAGGCAAAGAAACTGTAAAGAGAAAGAAAACAAAAGCTGTGCAGGTGTCAGTGCAAGTGATGTCCTGGACAAACATGGTCAAACAAGAGCACTTTGAGAAGTTTTCTAATACATGAAATGATAAGCTAGCATCAAAATCTCTAACCTGCCTAGGAAAACTTTCCAGGAACACACACTTGCAGATAAAGCCAGATATGAGCATCTTAGAGCATTAAAATATTCACAAATAAATTCCAAGGAATAAGCAGAGTACACCTGCAGGCAGGTGTCTTGAAATAAGTCTAGGACCTGCCCACAGAAAAATTCTGGGGCTGCAGAACAACAGTTTCTTTAAGAACTTCATCCTGAAGCTTGAGACTATCCTGTCAACTGTGCAGAAATGTGCAAGAGGCTGTGTTTCTTCCCAGGAGACTGCATTTCATTCCTTCTTGCCTGTTTTACACTACCTTTTTCCTGGAGCACTTGTTAAAGGCTAAAAGACTTGCTGCTAGCAAGAAAGCCTCCCTTGCCCCTTCGCATGGATCAAGATGTTTGGGGTTGGACAGCCATGGGATATGAACAATAACAACTCTGGTGATCTTTCTTAAAGTATAAGCTTCACAAAGGCAGAATCAGTTTTTTCTGGTGCTCTCCCACATGGCTCAAAGTGAGAGCTGCCATGCTGCGAATGGAAGCCAGCAGCAACTCCTTGTCCCTAGCACTGGAGACATATTTGGCACAATGAGGTGTTTTCACCCAGGACTCTACCTCCTCTCACAAATCCCTTCCTGAGCTTCCTTCTGTGGGTCCATCCAAAAAGAAGTTGGCATGTCATGAGCTAAGACCGCTCATGAGAAAAAGAATGATACAGAGCTGTTTCCAGGGTGGCTGCCTCAGAAAGCTGCAACCACCATTTCCTCTCCTGCAGGTATTTTGGAGTTGCATATAGAAACTTTGATCATCTTTGCAGGGATCAATTTGTTGAAACATTTGTTTAAAGTTTCTGGACTAGCTACAGAAAAAGCTGTATGACAAAAGCTATCTGTTTTACACTCTTGAAGAGGAACAATACACAATGGCTGTTGCATTCAGGCTTATTACTTTTTTGACTTCTAAACATCTTGTCTGCCCTTTTAAATTTTTTTGCTTTCCCCACTTCTGATCAACAAGCCTCTTCTCCAAACCTTTCAATTATCATTAAGACCAGAAAGAAAAATGAGGTTTGTGTGCTGTACACTAGATGAGGAGCAATAGCATTACTTTATCAAGGCTGATGTGATTTTAGCAACATGTTTGTGAATCCAGTGCAAAAACCCTGAGCTTATGAAGACAGGAGTCCTGGGCCTCCTGACTTTTTTACTTATTTACCATGTACATTCAGGAAAGTTGCTTGTGTGATATGGTTTTCTCCCCATAAAAATAGTGCAATACTACTGCATTTTGTGTGACTCAGGGGCAATAAAGGACAACAGTCATCCCAGGAAGGCTGCAGAACAAGGTATGAGCTCTGCCATCACCCAAGTGCTTTGAAAACACCAGTTCTACTTTTTGCCTTAAAGTCTGTATAAACACGGTGCATTGAACTGCTGCATTGCTTAGTACATTTTTCAATAGTCTTGTGATCATCTGTTAAAGGACTTGATTCAGATGCTGGTTTGACCTCTGTTCTCAAAGCTCTTCTTTTGTCTGTGAGCATTTCTAATCACATGGGTTGAGATTCAGCGGGCCAAAAAAGAGCTATGGTATAACGGAATTTGCCCTTTAACCTTCAGGTCTCCCCTCTGCTGAGACACAGTTGGTTTTTGTTTTCAATTAAATGAAAACTGAAGAAAAACTGAGAGGTAAAAAATGGATTTGTTCCCCACCCCAGGCTCGATGTTTGATACACAGGTGAAGCACCAAAACTCTCTTGTGATTTTTTTTTTTTTGCATTTCAACAGTCTGCCTGGTTCTAGGGGCTGAAAGCAAAATTTAAGAGCACGATCTGATTCACTAACACTTCCTTTAGCTGTTAAAACAGGAGCAGGTTATATAAAACAATGAACTGATTGGTCTATGTGAAATGGAGGAAGTTGTTCAAAGTGGTCTTCTTAATCCCTTATGCTGTTGTATCCTAATTATCCCACTTTCTAAGACCACCAGCATTTCCACAGAAAACATGTTTTCTTCCATCTAGCTTTTTTATGTTTTGCATCAAAAGCTAAACATTAAAAATTCTACCAGTGTCCACAATTCAAAAGAATTTTCCCTGTGTTTTCCTTACATACGCAAAGAGGGATGTATTTTGCTTTCCTGGTTTTGCAATGGAAGTTGAAACAGTGATTTTGCGTTATTATAACACTCAACGTTTCTCCCTCTAATTTGGATGGTTTTTAATAAAGCTCCATTGATTCCACTGAAAGAAATCCCTCCTGGCAAAAGCAGAACACACACGCTGATTGCTAAATATGCAGCAATTATCATATTCAGCAGCGCACTTTAATATCTTATTTATAGATGTATCTATCTATAATTTGCTTTAATTAAGTTGCATTGATTTTAATGACAGAAGCAGCCCTCAAAGAAGAGTGTAATGTTCTATGAGCCTGTTGGTACTGCTTTGCTATTGTTTGGATATAAGACAGTACCTTTAATTCTTCTTTTCGATATTCTTAGGGGTGCTTTTCTTCACTAAGTGGCTGCAATGGCAAACAAAGATGATGTTTCACAAGAACTCTCAAGCCTTCACCACTGGAGAGAGAACACTTAACCCTGTTAAAAACCTGCTCGTAGGGCAGCTTTCAAGAATAAGGAAAGAAGCAGTATCTTCCTGGCAGGTCCTGCAAACCCCTGCATTTCTGATCCCATTCTATTTATAATTGTTTAATTGTTAATTGTTTAACTGTTAGAGGTTCTCCAGTCATGGTTTGATGCCTTCAAAGTTTGTTTTGGGTAGCCTGATAACTAATTTAAACCTTTTTATTTTCTTGTCAACAGAAAATACACAGTAAATAATTTGGGAAAGTGAATCAACAGATGGCTATAGGTTCACAGAAAAATCACCAAGTCATGATCTGATCTTATAGACTCTTGAAGTCCTGTTTACTAGGCTCAGACACAGGGAGCGTTAGGCCTTCTTTGTGTTAAGAACATGCTCATTTCAGGTATTTTTTAGTAGAATAGTTTTGAGATTATTTTGAAGAACACTTGACTCAATTAGAACCACGAGTAAGTCTGTCAAAAACTATATTGAAGAGCTAACAGAAGGCATTTGCTGCACTCCTAGCAGAGTCTCAGCCTTGGATTCTGGTGGGTACTACCACATACCTTGGCCCTGATTCAGAAAAGCACGATAAATACTGATGAGGGTGGTTTGTTTTAATTCAATAGAATTTGATTCCTCTTGGAGGCATTCCCGAAGCTGACACACACCTGCATCTCTTGGTGGCTGTATGTACTTTTTGGGTGAAGATGTGCAGGAAAAACATGTATATCTCTGTATCCTGAACACATCTTCACACATTTGAATGCAGCATTCTAGCAACGATCTCAGCATCTTCATCTTTGAAGTAATTCTGTGACATATAAGTGGTTCACATCAATTGAGGATCTGTCTCAGATTATTGAGGTAGCTTTATAACATTATTTAGGCAGATCTTGAAGTATCATTCACAGGATTTTTTTTTAAAGTGAAAAATAAGCACTGTCTTTTTAAATCATCACCGTTTGGAATCTATCAGCACTAATTTTATAAAAATTGTTCATGTTAAAATGCAAGGGCATGATCTCAAAGGAAAAGCACCAAAGAAGCTATGCAAGTACATTTTTGGTTTCTGGTCATCATTTTTCATTCACTGATTATTGCTTAAGTGTTGATTAATAGTTATGTTCATGCTGCTAGAATGCATTTCCTTCAGGTGAGAAAAACATCCTTGTTTAAAGGAAAAAAGGAGATAGTAATCAAACCATCCTTCCTCTTCCCTGTAAGAAACAGAGACACACACTCCAGAGTCACTGATGATTTTGGTTTTGCTGGTGAGCAGTTATGAAGATAGAAAATTACCTCTTCGCAATCAGAATGCTACCTGGTCAGTCAGACTGCTATGCAATTAAATGCTCCCTTCTCTCTCTCTCAGCCCCCACACATACATACACACAAATGCACATACACTGTCCCTTCTCCTGATGCAACAAACACCAGGAACACTGATGCCAGCAGAGCTCCACGCTAGAATTAAGCAGTACTGATTATCCCAGGATTTACTTTTTCTCCTCAGTAATGCCCTACCTCTTTAACAAAAGGTAATGGCTTAGAATTAGAGAGAGCAGAAAATTTTCTATAAAGGCAATAGACTGAGGGAAATACAAACACAGATGGGAACTTTAAAAGGGAAACAGGCTGTTCCCGTAACAGTTTAAAAACATGGCAATTGCCTTAACTTCGTAGAAAACAAGCTCTCAGCATTTGCTGCGTATTGCAACCCTAAGTAGAGAAAATAGCAAAGTTGGAGGTGAAGCCAAAAACGGCACTGATTTTGCACAGCCCCGCAAAGATAACATTTGGTTCTCTGAACTCCACCTCTGTGATCCCCCAGTCCCTGGTGCTAGAGGACTATGGTTTCCAGTGACCATGCAAAATGAGTTCATTTCCTGGCCTGTGTCTGTCTCTGTGGGTGGCTTCTTTTTCCATTAGTCGTATAATATGTTTTGGTTAATTCTACCTCTTAATTGTCTTTAATAAGCACCAGATTTGCAACACCCTCACTTGCAAAACTATTCTCAGAGTAGAGACAAACAAAGACCCTTGAGCTGAGAATAGAACTTAAAAGCCCCAAAACAAAAAAAACCCCTCAGCACCCATCAGCATTGATTCTTTCCAACTACAGAGAGGCATTTCAATTGCTCTTCCACTGAACCAGGTCAATGTAATTCATCTCTTCCCAGCCAGTAGAGAGAATAACTTAATTTGTCACTGAGATACACTTATGATGCAATACCCAGCATCCCTAATACATACATGTGAGCACATTTCAAAGCAGAGTTCCTGTAGCTGTTTTATAGCACTGTGCACAGTTCTTTCCCCACCATGAAAACACTCCTCTGCCTTAGCCTGTTTGAAACTAAGCTGCTTCTCATTCCTCCCAGTCTTGCATTCTTTGCTTCTCTTCTCACTGTAATTAGTTTACAAGACTACTTATCCAGATGATTACTGCTTTTAAATGACAGTCAGCTTTTCTTTTACTCCAGTTCATTGTTGTGTATCATTTTGTCTTGCTATCTGAATATCCAGTTCTCTACAGCATTTTCTCATTACGTTATCTCCTGATATAAGGCATTTCAAAATACTTCATGAGAGACACTGTATGAAGTAAATTGAATTGAATTTTCTCTCAAAGTCAGGGGCTTTCAGTATATTTCTCTAGCTAAGTCAGCAGAGTTCTTGGCACCAATGCCAGGCTATAATGGCCGTGTTTTTCAGCCCAGCTATGAGCTTCTGTTCTTTTTAGGGAAAATTAAATGACAGTGTCAATACCTGGAAAGCAAAGAGGGGACAGATCAATATTTCCATTTCTGATGACGATGGCAAAACCAAAATGTTTGGGGTATTTTTGAGGTTCCTAATGTACACATTTGAGGAAATGCTATTTCTCTCTACCTACATCTGGTGTTGGTGCTGAATGTCTACTGGAGGAGTGTATGCATGTGCATGTCAGGAATGAAGAAGAGAGGGAAGGGGGGCATGGAATGGAATTGCAGAGCAAGTAGTGGAAATAGACAGTGAAAAGCTTCCTGGAGGCAGGCGGCTTCACAGGGGAGAGCCAACCTTTCATTGTCTATAAAATCATGCCTTGCTGGAGGTCCTTGAGAGTAGAAGGGATAGTGCCTAGAGGCAGCAGATCTCTCACTGTTGCATTATTACATTCTAAACACTTAGCTGCCACACAAACCAGTGCACTGCTTCAAGAGAAGAAAAGGAGGAAGAAGGGAGAAAATGAACAAAAGAAAAAGAGGAAGATGGCAATAAAACTGGAAAACAACCCCCTGCCACAGCACTCCTCAGCAATACCTCACATCAAAGAAAAACAGCAGAGTAAATTGTCATGGACTTAAAAGTCAACTTAAACTCCTTCCATTGTGATTTGACACCACTCTGGAACAGTACACCTAGAATATGAATGGTTAGTCTGTAGCACAGGGTATTAAATCCACTTTAATCCTGTTAAACATAGATGCTATAAAGAAAGGCACTTTCTCAATGGCATCATGACAAAAGCTCTCCACACTGCAAATTTAAGATGGTTAACAACAACAACAACAATAAAAAACCCGTCAAACCCCAATCCTGGATTAATATTGAGTAAACAACATCAGCATAAGCAGGCTTAGAGAGGGGAATTGCTTTCCATATGCTATGGCATCAGGTTCCTCCGGATCTTCAGATACTAGTCTGTAAATGTTACAGACATTGTTTCTCCTGCTTACAACTGCTGTTGGGTGGCGACCTTCTTTGCTTGCTGATACCAAATTAGCAGTTGGTACAGTTTCTCTGTGATTTGGTACTGTCTGTTGTTTGCTGGTACCAGATGGATACCAGATGGGTAACTGTGGGCAATGGTTCCTCTGTGTTCCAGTCCCAAAAAACACCGCCTATAGGGTCAGTCTTGTCAGTTGACTCCTAAATGGCACTTCAAAGCAGCATTCTGAAAAACCTCAACATCTGTTCGTTACTCCTAATGACCTTAAAAAATGTTGCAGACATACTTTCCTTTAGCCAGGAGTTACTGTGCATCTGCAGGAAAAATACAACCTTGCAGATGCTTGCAGCCATCAAACTCACTTCTCGCTAATGGCAGCTCCAGAAGCCACCACCTCAACTCTGAAAGCCAGTGCTGAGTGTGAAGTATAATCAATATAGACTTCTCTGTGATAGCTCCACAATGTAGTCTGGAGGCATTTCAAGGCATTTTTAAGACAGTACTTTCAGATGGGAGGTGGAAAATAAGAAACTTAAAGTGCCTTTGAAAGGCAGCAGGAGTATCTGAGGACCAAATGTAAAGCATGGAGGGAAAGCAAGAAGAGAGGAAGTAATAAAAAAGATCTGTTTTATGTATTAATTTGTGATCGGCCTTCCAGAATGTTGACCTATTTGCCAAATGATAGACAGGAGCTGAAAGATCAGTTAATCATTTTGCCTACTGCCTACTGCAGTTCCCTCCTGTGTTATTCCATGTGACTGCCTCTAAGAAAGGGGAATAAAAGTTTATTTAGGACAGTACAGGAGTATTTTGGTCAATTCTCTACATGTGCTACAGCAGAATGCTGCCTACAGAAAAATACAGTTGACATCAAAGCTTGTTCCCCACCCCCTGTCTTGCTTCGTGAAGAAGTTATGATAAACAGGTTATGTGTTCCCTAAGGTTACCATGGAAACCCATTCTTTTCAGGCCATCATTTGCAAAGGTAAAATTTGCATTAAAATGTGATGGAATTTGATTTTGTGCATGTGTATGTGAAACTCAAGTGGGGTCATGCTACCATGCAGTATAGCTATTATTTCAAACCCAGGAGCATATGCTCACAAGAGCGATCTATTAATCCATGTAAACACCTCAGTGACCAAATTACAGTTTAATTGCTAACTTGACAGATATCTTCCGAGCAAATTAAGAGAAATACTTTGAAAATTAGCTTCAAATGCAAATGTAAATGTTAATACTGATCCACTGGTGGGTACCACTAGCTAATATTTTGCTAAATTCCCCTATAATCATTTCACGGGAAAGATTGAATTTAGATTGTCAGAAAGATCTTGTTTTGATGATGGCAGACCAGGGACGGAAGGCACAGGCATATACTTCAAACTATAAATGTTTATCTTATCTTGAAGGAGTGATCATAAAACTATAAAGTACATAATTTAATTTGATTTAACCATGCTTTACTGACACACAAGAAACTTCTGGATCTTCTCAGAATTCCAATTTGCTTACTTTGTTTTGACTCATAACTTCAAAGTCATAATATCAATCTAGGTATCTGTCATTCTGACTTTTCTTGGAACACCTAGTGGCATTCCCTGAGCCACAGAGGGAATTCACGTATCATTTGCTTTGAATGGCAAGACCGCTTTGGAGACAGCAGGGCTATTTCTGCTTAGAAGGCAGACATCCCAGTATCACCTGGATTACAGAAGATTCTGTTTCCTATTATACAGGACTTATGAAACAAGTTCAGCTGGAATGGCTCTATTTAATATTGGGAAATATGACACAATACAGCAGTGAAATAATTTCTTGATGAAAAAGCAGCAAAAATAGAGGCAGCAGTATATCTTGCTCTTGATTTCTTAATCCTAATAAATGTAGTCACACAGCAAGCATCTCAAAAAACACTATAAAAAACCCAAAAAAAGAATCAGATCAGAATTGACCCTTCACATGAGGTTTCACAATGCCAGAATTTTATCTGACTTTCTTCTGCACTGGCAAATTCCTACTTATAAATCAAATTTACTAAACAAAGGAAGAATATTAAAGGAAGTGGTTGTTTTTTTTTTAAAAAAAAGGAAACAAAATGTAAATTAATTACTAACTTTTGCAAAACTTCTTAAAACTCAGCACATTTGATAGAAAGGGGTATGTGTTCCAGGTACTCCTTTTCCAAGGATTATTTAACAGCCAGAGTTGAGGTTGAAAGTTGAAAATACCTGGCCTTGAACAGATAAGCCAAGCTCAGGAACAGCACCAGCCTTATAGAGTAAATGGAGCTCTCTTTTCCCATATTTTGTACTTTATTTGAATGCAGTCTTGATAGTAGATTAGCATCTGCACTACAGACCTTAGACTGGGAACTAATAAAGTTATCCGCACAATCTCTCCATGTCTGAGTCAGTGACTTTTTCATTTTAAATAATTATAACAACATCGCCTGTTTGTTGAGAAAAATCAAGCCTTTCTATATTCACAGATAATTGCTCATACCCAGCACCCAGCAATACATTCTAATTACTTTTCACACCTTGGCTGTGAAGAAATCATGAACTTTGTAGTGTTTTTTAACTGCGACACTACAATGTAGCCAGAGCACTGACACTCCTACTGGGGAGACTGCACTGCGTATGAAACTTAACAAGCAGTTCTGCTAATGCATTTTGCAGTGAGGAACTTCAGCAAAACTCAAGAAGACCCCAGGCCTCCATCTCAGATCTTGTGCTGCAATAATGAGAAGTGCAGCATGGATGTTCATCGGAAGAACTTCATCTAGAAAGCACAAGTAATCAGAAGTCCATTATTTCAGCCGGCTGCTGTCACATACTTAACTATCACAAATAAAAGATCTGTACTCTGTCACAGCCTCAATGACATAGTTGTATTGCTTGACCTAGCTTCTTTCAAGCCTGACCCTGTCCTGCACACGCTGGGCAACCACTGCCTCACTGAGGTTATTCTGCTTTCCATTATGTTAAATGGACAAAGTTTGCAGTCCTGTGTTGGAACTGCTGCCTGTTTCAGTGGGATGTTATCTCTAGCAGGCAGAGCTGGGCAGTCTTTAGCAAACAGGGTGCTGTCTGGGCCAACGGTAACCAGGCAACTCTTTGGATCCTCAGTAATTTTTAGGTAAGAGATCTCTTTTTAATCAGCAACACATTGAACAAGAACATAACCCAAGGAGGTGAGGATTCAAAAGGTTGTTAACTGTATCAGAATCTATTTGATGAATGCACCAGATACCTGGTAAGAAAGGGAAATACTCGTGCCTATGACAGGGTCAAGTTAAAGGCCTGATGTCAGGCCTGATCTAACAAATACCTAACCACATGCTTAGCTCCAGACATGAATTTCAATGGCATTACAGACTTGTGACTAAAAAATGAATGGTGCTGTAATGAGACCACTTTGCAGAAACTGAAGCAGGCCTTTTACTAATGGCCTGAGGAAGAGGAGTCCAATTTTAAAAGGAAACCCGTTTCTCTCTCTCCTCCCCAGCAGTCAGACCCATGAGCAACTGTGTTTGATTCTATGGTATGTGGGGCACTGACTTGCTGAGGGTCAGGACCAGGCTGTAATGGAGAGTACTTATTGTTGAGAGGAAAGGAAGGTTGAAAGTGCTAAGTATTAGCTTTATCACCCCCAAACACAAAGGATCTGTGTTAAAAATCAAAATCTGTGGAGCGATCAACAAGTAGGCAGACAACTGGTAAAGCCCATCTGCACTGGCACAAACTTGCCAAACCTGCAGCCAATTGCAAAGATCCAGCTACCATGTGATTCAGAACAGCAGTGAAGCCAGATCACAGCCTGGCTCAGAAAGGGCTATTTGTGAGTCCATTCAACCATACTTCAAAGGATAAAACCTGCAGAGCGGTAGCCTGTCTGTGTGCACAAGTGTGGTTACTGATCAGCTCACAGCTCAACACACACATCATATGGATTACCTGTTCATAAACTCCTCTCATCAAAATAATTACCCATTAGAAGTTTGGTTCTTACTTCTCTAAACAAATTGGCAACTTAACTAAAATAGATACAGGAGAAAACCTCTAGGATCCTTCGTATCATATCAACATGATCTGTGGCAGCTGTCATGATCTCTGTGATAACACACTCAAGTTCTTCATTTGGGCAACATCAGAAGAACCTCTCTTAACTGCAAGGGACATGACTGCTGGCACATGTGTTAATGTGGAGCCTCTCAGTACTGTGAGCCTGTGGCTGTGATGGCCACAGCCTGGCAGCAATGTGTGGTTTTGTCTGAATTCCTTCAACTACTTCTGTGAAGGGAAGTGAGTCTCTTTAGCTTGGAGGAGACTAAGGGGTGACCTCATTAATGTTTATAAATATGTAAAGGGTGGGTGTCAGGAGGATGGAGCCAGACTCTTCTCAGTGACATCTAATGATAGGACAAGGGGCAATGGGTGCAAGCTAGAGCATAGGAGGTTCCATCAAACATAAGGAAAAACTTTTTGCTGTGAGGGTGACAAAGCACTGGAACAAGCTGCCCGGAGAGGTTCTGGAGTCTCCTTCTGTGGAGATATTCAAAATCTGCCTGGACATGTTCCTGTGTGACCTGCTGTAGGTGATTCTTCTCTTGCAGGGGAGTTTATCTTGGTGATCTTTTGAGGTCCCTTCCAACCCATAACATTCTGTGATTCTGCATAAGAAAGGCTCAGTGCTTGTCCAGCTCAGAATCACCTTCCAACCTNTCCAACCCATAACATTCTGTGATTCTGCATAAGAAAGGCTCAGTGCTTGTCCAGCTCAGAATCACCTTCCAACCTGTACTGAAGTACAACAAAAGGCAGCTGTGTGATGAGGTACCTTGTGGAATAGATTATATAGTGTATTTCTGGAATTCACATAATGTGGTAGGGTACAAAGAGTATCACAGTAATGAGGCTG
>VZRI01003449.1:0-13066 GCA_013397515.1 Upupa epops
CCTGCCAATTCCTGCCCCAGGAAACTAGGTTTCTAAGAAAATAGAATACCTACATTCTGTCTCATTTTCCTAAACCTTCTGTGTTCTTTGTTAGATTTTAACTAAAACTGCAGATAAGGAGCAGTTTTATGGAAGTAGGTACCCAAACTGAGAAAGGAGAACAAGGACCAAGGAAAAACTAACATTGCTCTCATCTTGGTATCTGTTCACTTAATGATTTGTAAATACCCATTGATGTTTTCTTTTAGGTTTTGAAGACCAGTAGCTGAATGACTGCTATTTTGTTATTTTACAAATAACTGTAACCTTTTACTGTACTCTGGTGAGACCTCACTTGGACCACTGCCTCCAGTTGTGGAGTATGCAGCACAAGGATATGGACCTGTTGGAGTGTATTTAGAAGAGGGCCATGAAAATGGCCAGACGGCTGGAGTATCTCTTTTGTGAAGACAGGCTGAGAGAGTTGGGGTTGTTTAGTCTGAAAAGAAGACTCTGGGGCTATATTACAGGCATCTTCCAATACCTGAAAGGGGCCTGTAAGGCTGGGGAAGAGCTGTTCACAAGGGCAAGGAATAAAAAGACTAGGGATAATGGTTTTAAGCTGAAACTGGTAGATTCAGCTAGACATTAGGAAAAAATCTTTAATCTCAGGGTGGTGGATCACTGCAACAGGTTGCCTGGAGAAATAGAAACTCCATTCCCGGAGACACTGAAGGTCAGGCTTGCTGTGCCTCTAGGCAACCTGTGATCTCCTTGCTTGTTGTAGGGGAGTTGGAATAGATGACCCTTAGAAATCCCTTCCAACCCAACACGTTCTATGATTCTATGACAATTGATGGCACCAAAAGAGGTCATGTTCCTACCCCACAGAGACCCAGGCCAGAAATTCCCGTTATGTGCAACCACCCCTCCTGCCCGGCTGCCCATGTTCGCAGCCGAGGCTGCGGACGCTTCACATCACCAAGCGGGCTGCGCCCCCCACGCTCCACAGCCTGTGGTGCTACAGTACCGAATCCTGTGTCCCGGGGTGGGATCCTGCTTGTTCTCAGACACTGCAGAGAGCGTGCTACCGGTACGGCAGCAACACTCGCACTGCTCCCGGCCCACCCTGAGTCTCCGGCTCGGTCCCAGCCCGCTCCTCCGGGGCCAGCCACCGTCCCTCCCCGCTCCGAGAGCTTCTCCGCCAGGGGGCGGGGCTGGCGACGGCATGAGAGAAGGGGCGGCGCGGGCTGGTGCTGCTGCAGCCGCCATGTTGGGGGCCGTGCGGAGGCGCTGGGCTGTGTATAAGTACCGCTTCGTGCCCTGGCTGGCTCTTAACCTCCGCCGTAAGCGCAGGTGAGGTAGAGTTTAGGGGGTTTAGCGGTAAAACGTGTTTGCCACGTTTCGAAAGGTGATGGTAGCCCTTGAACGTGAGCGGCCGCGGCTCTACCATGGGCACCTTACAGCACCGTGTGTCCCTCCCTGAGTGGCCTGGAACGGCCTCACCTCTCTATATGTGTTGTACGGACCCGGGCAGGTGCAGTCGGGTGTTGTGTCCGGGAGGTGTTTGTCTCCAGGAGTTTCGGGGGGTCACTGCCCAGCCCTGCTGCGACCAAACAGGTTGCGGGTTTTGTGCTAGGACGGGTGTGAAACAACGTTTTTTTGGAAGGTTTGGGGTTACTTAAACAAGCAGTTCAAACAGCAGAAGTCGCTGCTGTGAAAACAAGTCTTGCATGTTTTATGTAAGTTTTACTTTCTTTACAGGTCTGTCCGATATGTTCCTGAAAGCTCCCAAGACAAGATTATCTCTGATGAAGATGTCTTTCAGACCCTCCTGAAAATATTTAAAGCCCTGTTTGTGAATGACTTGAGTAGACAAGCACACATTTTGGCCTTGCTTCCAGAAACCAAAGACAAATATCTGCAATCACTGAGTGTTAAGCAGAAGCTGTCAAAAGTAGAGTGTAGCAGCCATCAGAGAAAACATGTGTTTAGTCCAGATGAAATTCTATTCAATACGCTAGGGTTCACTGTAAGTCGAGACAGGAGTTCCCTAGTGTCTGCTGGAACCGGAGTCTATGTTACCAAAGGTTTTGTACCGAAAGGGACTGTTGTGTCTATGTATCCTGGTAATGGAACTTTTTTTTTTCTGGTAAAACTAGATGTGATTTCTAACCATCTAATTATAGGATGCCAAAACTCAACACTAACATGTATTTTAATGGGGTTTATTTCGGACACTTCTTTCAATACAACAGGTTAGGGTGAATATATAAACTGAGCTCTAGAGTTATTTTGAAAATAACCAAAGCGACGTGTGGGTTAGTAATTTTGCTTATTACAAAATCTTTTAGTACCCAAAAGTCTTGAGCTTTCAGCTGCCACAAAAGTTGTTCTGTTTCTTTAGACACAAATGCATGGGAGACAGTTTCACATAGATAAACACTACAGTGTGATTCTTTGAAGTTTCTTTTTTACTTGGAGATCTGAAAAAGGAAGGTTTGAGATCGCCAAACAGGTCAGCAGATAAGATTGTGCATTTTTTAAAGCATAAAATTACCAAATGGAGAATGAAAAGAAAATATTTAGTGATGCTCTTTTCCATGAAGTATTTTTGGAAAAATAAGCACTTCTTTGCTCCTCCACCTGATTTCTTGACAATCGGCAAACAAGCCTGCAATCTTGCCATTTGTTTTTAAATTTCATGCACGTACTAAATGTGAGTGTAGGGAGCTTCTAGTGAAGCAAGAGGGTGAGATGTTGAAATTCCTGCCATTTTCAAGGCTATGAAGGGATGTGCAGGGCTGCTGGCTGCTCACTGTTAGGCAGTGAGTGCAGTCTGGTGTCTAGGCCTTCACCAGGCTGCTCATGACAGTGCAGTGTAGGATTCATGCAGAGGGTTGCTAAAGAAAGACATGGGTAGAAGGGGTGCAGGACTGCAATGTCATGAAAAATTGTGAGCCAGTGTGCTGCCATGTTTCTGTGCTTGCCACCCAGGACAGATTAAGTCCTGTCCACATATTTGAGAAATGATTTCTCTGTTCTTATTTGGTGTTTTCCCTCCACTGGATGTGTTGGAGGGGGCTGTTTCAGGCTCCTTGCTGTCTACTTTTCGGAGTTCCAGCACAGCACTGAAAACAGCTTAATATCATAAGCTGCATGTTCCTGAACAAGTATCATTTGACATTTGCCTCTCAGTCACTTGACCGTGGTGCTTTATCCACACAGATACTGGAAAGGAGCCTTCTCTTTAATAATCTCCCTCAATGGTTTCTGTCTTGTAATATTTAAATGTATGTTGATTTTTTTTTTTTTGCATTACACCTAGATGTGTCTAAAAGCTTGTAGGCTTCCTACTTCCTCTGTCTCCATTGAGTTTGTGTGGAAAGGACTGGGTGTAAGCCCATTCTGACAGTTTATTTTCATCTGAAATAATCATATTTGTCTTACAACAGGTACAGTATACAGAAAACATGAGCCTATCTTTTTCCAGTCCCTTGGCAATCCCTTTATTTTTAGGTGCATAGATGGTGTCCTTATTGATGGGAACGATAAAGGAATATCAAGATCAGTGTACAGGTAAGCAATCAAAAGAGGTAATCAGCTGATCTAGAACAGTGGTATTAATTGTCTTAGCTCCCTGTTGTCTTATCCCAAACTGAGTTGTATTTGAGTATTACCTATGTGTATCTGGTAGTACAGACAGTGAAGGAGTGCTGAATGTGATCTGTTATGTATGGGTGTCTTCATCTGTAATGCCCAAAAAAAGCCTTTTGAAGTGCAGTACAGAGACTCTTTCTGTAAAGACAGTAATCTTAATACTAGCAGGATATAATTTTTTTCTGATGCTTCTGAGCTGCTATGCAAAATCTGCTTAGTGGATTTAAAAAAAGGCATGTATGGATTTACTAATACCAAAAGTGTCAGTCTGGATCTGAAGATAACTGAGCACTTAGGAGCTGTAACAATAATTGTATCATCAAAAGCAGCATGGCTGGCCTGAAAAGCAAGGTGATTGTGCCCCTCGGCTCTGATGAGGTCCCACCTGGAGTACTGTATACAACTCTAGAGCCTCCAACACATGAAAGACATCAAGCTGATCAAGCTGCTGGAGCAGGTCTAGAGAAAGGTCACAGTGATAATCAGGGGGATGAACACACCTCTACTGTGAGGACAGGCTGAGAAAATTGGGGATGTTCAGCCTGGAAAAAAAATGATAGGATGAGGGGAAATTGTTTTAAAACAAAAGGGAGTAGATTTAGATTAGGTATTATGAACAAATTATTTCCTGTTGTGGTGGCGAGAAACTGGAGCAAGTTGCCCAGAGAGGCTGTGGTTGCCCTCTCCCTGGAAGTGGTGAAGGTCAAGCTGGATGGGACTTTGAGCTACCTGTTCTAGAGATATATTATCCTTGCCCACAGCAGGAAAGTTGGAACTAGCTGATCTTTAAGGTCCCTTCCTACCCCAACCACTCTGTAATTCTATTATTATTATATTCTTTGTAGTTGTTAAACCATATTGGAAGGGACCCTAAAGTACCATTAAGTCAAAGTCCCTACTTCTTGCAAGACAGCCTAAACCATATGACTATCCAAATGTTCCTTGAACTCTGACAGGCTTGGTGATGCTTCTCCAGGAAGGCTGTTCCAATGACTGACCACCCTCTCACTGAAGAACTTCAGGGTTTCCTAGTGTCCAGTTCAAATTTTCCGTGATGCAGCTAGCCTGAACTCTTTTAACCTACCCTAAATTTGTGTTTAAATATGAAATGACAATAACCACAAGCAAAATTACCTAAAATAATAGTTAATTTATATACTAACACCCACTAATAGATTTTAATTCTGGGAATGAGTTTGAGGTAGATCATGTAATGAGTTTTCACATCTTTAGAGGTGAGTGAGATGTGTTGACACTTAGGTAATGGTAGCTTTTGTTGTTATTTCTGGCATCGTATTTGTGCTGGTTCTTCCACCAGCCTGAAAGACAACACACAATAGTGTGATGTTCAAATGTACTTTGAGCATCTGCAACATGTTGGTCCATGCAACTGGACAGTACTACATCCTGATATTGTCCTGTTTCCCAGGTGGCTGAACACGTATAGTTTTACTCACCAACAGCGGCCCTTTGTACAGAAGAACAAAAAGAACATAAAGATTTATGTTCTCCTGTTATGTGAAGGAGCAGTGATTCACATTAACACTCTTGTAATTTCAGGTCTTGCAGCAGGAGAGATCAACTTGGCCCATTTCAAATGAGTGATGAGAGCTGGCTCACAGCTGCCCTACAAAACCCACTGGCAGTGGGACAGTATGTCAACAACTGCTCTCATGGTAAGTTTACAGGTAAACTTTCCAGGTGAATGTTGTATATTAACATCATGCAGCAGGGCTGTAAGCTACCCTTGGTGCTGTGAGAGTGATGCTCTTCCATTAAATGTTGTTAATGGGGCCATCCTGCTTAACATAGTGAGGATGAATGAAATCTCCTATGATTGGTTGACTTATCTGTTCAGAGGCCTGTAAATTCAGGCCTGAGGAAGCCTCTGGTACTTCTGCAGCAGCACATTTGATATTTTAATGCATTGCTAAACCCTACCCTTCTCAGTGTCATAGATCTTTTTTCTTTCTTCTAGAAAAGTCAGCCAACGTATGTTATCAAGAGTTTGATGTGCCAGAAGATTTTCCAGTAGAACTGAAACAGTATCTTCCAAACATTGTCTACAGCCATGACATAGAGAGGTTAGCAGCAAAACTAAGAGCTCATAGATTTCTATGAAACAAAGTGTATTGCATGTAAAAAAGAGGCAAACATGGGTGAAGAATATTTTATGAGATAAATTACACAGAAATGTGCACTGGTGTGAAGATTTAGCTCTTTGAATAGGTTAATTTTAGGTGGCGTAAAGGACTGCTTAGTTATTGTTTCTTTTCACACATCTGTTTTGCAAGCAGTGGTTACGCTTCAGTGTGCCATAAAGCACTACTTAGATTTTGCTTGTATCACAGGACTGAGGTTTTTTAGAATGTATTTCAAATATGCTTGGAAATCCTCAGATAATGAAAGTCCTTTTGAGGTAGCTGAGATTTAGGCTTCCAGCTCTCTTGTTCTCCATGTCTTCTGCTCACGTGAGGCATAAGCAGGCAGATTTGCAAGAAACCTAAAATTAATTTGTGTTAAGCCAAGGTAAGTACTATGCAGTAGACAGGCATGTGACTTTTAGTTATGGAACACAATGATGACATCCTCATTACAACCTGAAAATACAGGGAATTTAGAATTAAAACGCTTCAAAACCATTCTAGGATTCTTATTTGAAAATGTAGGAAAAGTGGCAATTTGAGTTTGCTTATATTTGCATTTCAGTGTTGTTTTTCCAGGCTCCCTGGCCTGCATTATGCATGTTACTGCAAAGGTAGTCTAGACAGATCCATTGTTTTAGTTTTTTTCCATGAAGAATGAAAAAAAGGAAAAAAATGTCAAGGGAAATGCAATGGTTCACTTCCACTTGTTTTTCTTTTCCTTTTGCAGCCATCCGAGGTGTGTAGTGCTTGTCACTCTCAGAGACATCAAGCAAGGAGAAGAACTTTTTTCCAATTACTACACTGTTGTCAGCTGAACTGATAGATTGAGGACTGAGGAAATGTGTCATTAGAATACTGTGTGTATAGTTAAAGCTTCATGAGCATTTTTACTTCACAATGGGCTATGTCTTCTCCTTTTAGACAGCAAGCTGCAGGCTTCTATTCACCTGAAGATACTCCACATTAGGTTCTCTGTTGTTGATACCACTGCTTATTGCTGTTCTGCTTTCCATAGAGTTTTATCTTATTTTTATTTTCATTTTATATAAGTGCTGGGTGTGTTATGTAAACTTATAGTTTGTACAGCTGTCTGTAACTGCAGCTCAGCTTTAATATTTTGCCAGTACACTTCTTATGCTTATGATGGACACATTTGGAAAAATCTGGACTTGCATCTGGACCTCTTCCTGGGGTAGTCCTCGTAGTCCATGCCAATTACTAATTCTTGTTCTAGTTTTCTTGGTGTTGACCCCTTTGGTATTAGCTTCCCTTCACAAAGTGTTTCACTGTAGTCCAGGTGTTTGTTGAAGCCAGTTTTGGAACAGGGCTATGACAAATGTACCTGCATGGTGCATTGCCATCAAGAGGCCACCTTGAACTGCTCACTTTAGTTGTGCCATTTGTGAGGCAGAAGACTGTGAGTCTTCAAGCCCTGACAAGCCTAGTTTCACTAGGATTTCAATGATAATATTTTTTATTCTGAATTTCATGTTGCTGAAGGAAATACAAACAACCAAATGTGATGCGTGGGGGATTTTTTTATGAATTACTGGCATGACCAGAGACAGCCATTCCCACATTAGTCCTTGTTGCTGTCTGCAAGCTGCTTCAGAAAGTAAACAAGAAGCAGCTTGTCAATGCTGTGGTCTGGTTGAGGAGCTTGTGAAAGAAAAAAGCGTCCCAGTATTCACTGGAACAGTACAAGCAAGCCTCCCAGTGAGGTGGTGGTTGGCATAAGCTCATGAGAAAGGAGGCTCTGGAAAGTAATGTCCTCTACCAAATCTGGTAGTGGGTGGGGCAGCCAGGGTGGATGCTGTGCTTAGCTGTGAAAGTGGCTGCTCTTCAGAATGCAAAGATTTTTGTGTTGCTTGGTCTACTTCCAAGCCTGAAGCTTGTGTATCATACTCATCTGGAATTCCTTCTCAGACAGAAAAGGATGTCTTTTTCAGGAAGACTAAAATAGCAGGGCTGCGAGGGAGTGGTACTTGACTAAGCATGGATTGTAGAAGTTTTATGAAGATGCTGGAGAAAACTTCTAGTGACAGTCCTTTTGTCTTCACTGCCTGGCGGCAGATCAGTGCAGGCAGTGATTTCCAGTCTGCTGAAGAGGTTGTGCATCCTCCATCCTTCTGACTATCCCTTCTCTCCTGATCTGGGCCTGCTCCCCATCTATCTTTGACAGGAGGTTGTGGGGATCTCTTGATCTCTGGAGAGGAGGCTGGTTGTCGGGACCCTGCTGTGGTGCTTAGGTGGAAAACACTAGTCTCAGCACACCTGAAGAGCCAAGTGCTGCATGTTCTCAGGTGTAGAGGCTGTCACATCTATGCTGTGAGGACACAGGTTACTTCAGATGTTTCCAGACTTGAAAATACATTTCTGTGTGACAGCTGTGGAACTTCAGTTTAAAACTCCTTTACTGGTGAAGGTTTACTTTAGTGGCCTTGCTGCTTCCTGAATGTGAATGTTTCACAGGAGTGGAAGATTGCAGTGCTCAAATATGGGCAGCCTGTTACTCACAGAGAAGTGAGACTGGCTTATCCTTACTGAAACCTGACAGCCTACTTCAGGGACTGCTCACCCATGAAGGAAAGCAAGACCTCGCCTGCAGCTGGCAGCAGCAACTGATCTCTGCTGGTGGCTACAGAAAGCCAAAATGCTTCAGAACAAAGGAGAGGTGCAGTCATTCTGATTCCCTGTGTGCCCATTCACTATCACCAAACTGACACCACCTATGTGTGAGACCAGGATCATTCTGATGTTGTTTCAAATGTAATGTGACAATAACCCAGTGCAATTCTTTGTGTAGTCGATTTATGGTTTGGTAATAAAATATTCATTACAGTAAGTACAGTCTCTCTTAATAGATGATTGCCTGGGTGATTTTTCACTAGCGTCCCCTAAAAGCAGGGTTGTACTTGGCTGCCTCTGTGTACCTGTACACTTAGTGGTAGAACAAGGAATGGAAAATCAAACTTGGGCTTGTGGCCCAGGTGCAGGGTCTGGCATTTGGTCTTGTTGAGGCACACACCACTGACTTCAGCCCACTGATCCAGTCTGTTCAAGTCTCTCTGAAGAGGCTGTCTACTCTCAAGCAGATCAATACTCCTACATTATTTAGTGTAATCTACAAGCTTATTGATGGTCCATTGCATTTACTCACAAAAATGATGGATAAAGATGTTAAACAGAAGTGGTCCTAATGCTGAGCCCTGAGGAACATTACTTGTAACTGGACAGCAGCTGGATTTGTCTCCATTGGCTGCTACTCTCTGGATCTAGGCATCCAGACAGTGTTTTATCCAGCAGAGTATTTACTCATCCAGACCATGAGCTGCCAGATTTTTAATGATAATTCCATGGGAATGAGTATCAAGAAGTCTTTAGGGAAGTCCAGGTAGACAATATCCACAGGCTTTCCCTCATCCATAGGTGTTAGAAATAGAGCTAGATCAGGTTTGTCAAGCAAACCTTCAGAAAACCTTCAGTTTTGTTTTGTGAAACTTGCCTTTCACAAAATTATGGGCCTAATACCCTGGTTGTCCTCTATGTGGTGTGTAATGGCACTCCAGATGACCTGTTCTATAATGTTTTCCGGCACTCAGGTCAGACTGACAGAGCTATAGTTCCTCAGATCCTCCTTTCAGCCTTTTTGTAGGTGGATGTCATATTTGTTATTTTCCAGACCACAGCGACCTCTCTAGAGAGCCAGGGCTTCCTGTAAATAATGAAAAGTGGCCCTATGTGCCCATTTGCCAACTCCTTCAGTACTCTTGGGTGTAATGCATCCAGCCCCATAGACCTGAGTGCAAGTGGCCCAGCAGGTCACTGACCATTTTCCTATTTAATTGTCATGGTCTCATTCCGCTTCCCCATCCTGTCTTCCAGCTCATGAAGCTGTCTGTCCAAGCAATGATTAGCTGTGACTGCTGAAGGCTGAAGCAAAGTAGGCACTGAGTACATCAGCCTTTGTGTCATCCTTAGTTACCTTGTTTCTTCCACATCCAATAAAGGACAGAGATTTCCCCCTAGTCCTCCTTTTGTTGTTTAATGTATTTATAGAAACACACCACAGGAAAATAAAAATATTAACCCCTACAAACAGAGCTTTAAGCTTACTTTTCCTGGATTTGTCTGAACTCCTTACCCTTCTAGTAAACATCCTGGTAGTCATCGGGACCCTGCTGACCACAGGCTCTGGAGTACAGCTTGCCAGCTTGAAGGAGGTTGAAAGGGCCAAGCAGCTCAACAGATTGACTGAACCCATATTCCTCCTCTGCAGGAGCAGGAGGATGGAGGCCTTGACACTGCAGTATTGATTTGAAAATGGCTGAGGACCTGTTGCCTGGTAAGATGATGAAATCAAACTTCATGGTAACTCCCAGAAATTAAAGGAAGTTGAAAGAGGGAGATGTGTGCTAGGAGAAGGAACTGTAAAGGGCCAACATAAGAATTGGAAATTCATTGTGAAGAGAGATTACCAAAATCTTGGTACTCATCAAGATTCTGAAGCATCCGCAGTGTGACACTGAGCAGGTCGACATGAAAGGCCTGTGTGGGATTTCCTGGTTAGCACATCTGTGTATGAAACTCTTGTCCACGTGGGGAGTCCATCATGAAGGGCTGAGATGAGGAGTGATTGTTGGCAGCTCAGAGGTCATCCTTCCCTCAGGCCTTTGTTCTTAGATCTGTTTTGTCCGTTGACACTTCTTGTGATCATGGCAAGCATAATCAGGGCAAACCACATGTCCCTATGCTGGTGCTACCAGCATAGGAGGACTGAGAATAAGTTTCTGTTTAAGACTGTAGGGGTGGTGGAAAGACCCTCATCTCAGATGGCTTCTCTGCCCCTCAGAGAAGCTGGTACCATCGACAGCTAATGCCCATTTGAGTGGACGAACGGCAAGTCTCTAGACAGGAGCCTTGGAGGTACCCAGAGCTGAGAGAAGGGTTTTGAGAGGGGGTTTGTGACCAGTTTGGGAGGGAAGCTTTCCTGTTTGCTTTGCACCCCAATAAAAAACTGCTTGGGTGTGAGTAGTGACTCTTGCCCTTTACCTCTCTTGGAGCCCTGCAGGGCAGCTGGATGACCTCAGCTGGGGCCCTGGTCTACCACACTTGCCGAGGCTGAAATGCTGGAAACATGCCCAGAGCCTGGTTACAGTGGCAGCAGGGTTACAGTGGCACTGTGTACTGTCTGCTACAGGCCTGCTTAGGATGCATGATGTGTCAGAGCAAGCGACTTTGGGCCGCACCAGCGGAAAGACATTCCCCCATCCACACAATGAAGCAGGAGGGCTTAGTGAGAAACCACCAGTGCCAATTCCTCCCCGTGTCGAGCAGGGACGTGGGATCAGTAACACTGATCATCACAAGCATAAAGATGGAGTGACAAGCTAACCTCAATAAAAAAAAAGCTCCAAAAGCCTGAGACCCTGAAGAAGAGGGGTAGTCTCTGCTGGTTTGCTGCCACAGCTACCGTTGTGTTCTTGCCATGCGGCTGGACCATGTGGCTGCCACCCTCCTGATTTATGGAAGAAAGATAAACTTTCAAAGAAACTTCAAAGAGAAACTGTTGTCACAGCTTGCTGCTGAGAAAGAGACAGGGACTGCTCTCACTAGTGAGAGAATGGAGCCTGGAAGGGCACTTGCTGTTTCAGCTTGGCAGAACCGTCCGTGCAAGAAAGCTGAAAAGATTTAGAACTCTTTGGCAGAATGTTGTGAAATTGGGGTTTGAAGTGTTCTAGGGATTGGGTCTCCCCTGTTGCTGCTGCTGTACTGTGCTGTGTGTGTCCCTTGCACCACGGGACCCAACCTAAAGCCAAAGACCACTACAGAATGCTTCTTCCATTTTCTTTTCTCAGAATGTGTGTAATGGCACCATGATGGAGTTTCTGTTTTGTTTGGGTCATCTGCTTGGGCCTTTTCTTCTTTCTGTACTTAGACAGTATTGAATAAACCCTTTTGTTTCCCCAAGCTCTTTTATCTTGATTGATGAGACCCCCTCAACACCTGGCTGACTTTCTCTTTTGTCTTTAACCCAGGACAACAATGAGATGATCTCAACCACACTAAAACCACCTCCACCACCACACACCTCTGCCTCAGGGGTCACATCCATTTTGTTTTCTCCTACTGCAGTGAGCTGAATCTACTCATAGAGGACCTGAAAAGAGCAAGCCTGCAGGAAGTCACAGGCACTGTGCCAGCTGCTACTTTAACTCACTGGGTCTTACAGAGCGTATTTGAGAATGCTTTTGTTTTGCTTATAAAAGTGAGCCCTCACTTATCTGTCAACCACTTGTTGCCTGCCCTGCTGTGTATTACTCCTCTCTGCTAGTGCTGCAGGTGACCTGGCAGTACAGATCTAAGTCACTCCCTGCAGCAAAGGGAGCAATGTTCTTAACTGAGTTCTGGTGAGAGGTTTACACTATGGGCTTCTATAAAGCATTTTTAACACTCCAGCATCTCAAGGCTAACAATTAGTTGTATCAAGCAAGAATGGACTAGATGGAGTTAGTCGTTATGATTTGTTCTAACATGCTTATTGATTTATCAGGGTCTTTAGAAAAGAGATATTATAGTAAAGAAAAATAACAAGTTTTATTAACAGAGAACAAGAAACTGTTGGGGGAAAGGGAAAGAAAAAAACTGTAAACTGCTGGCAAAACAGATCCAGCCCTTCCCACCACAGACACAACAGCCACATCGTGAGAAAATCTAACAAAGGAATTCTCTGCAAGAAAAAAAATGCTTTTCATACACATTCCCCCTTTTTTATTGAATGGTGATAGTTTTACTGGGGGAGAGGGAGACAAAGGAGAGAAGGAGATGAAGGAGGTAATGGCTATGGGGATAAAATTACTCAAATTGTTGAGAAAACTGAATGTACATAAATCCACGGGCCCTGATGGGATGCACCTGTGTGCCAAGGGAGACGGCAGAAGTCATTGCTAAGACACTCTCCCAACGTCTTTCCTAAGTCATGGGAATCAGGAGAGGTGCCTAGAGACTGGAGGTTAGCAAATGTCACTCCAGTCTTCAAAAAGGGTAAGAAGGAGGACCCAGGTAACTATAACTAACCCAGGTCAGCCTCACCTCCATTGCAGGAGAGGTGATGGAACAATTTGTCCTAGGTGCTGTCTCTAGGCACATCTGGGACAAGAGGGTCATTAGGGACAGTCAGTATGGCTTCACCAAGGGGAAGTCTCACTTGAGCAAACTGATAGCCTTTTATGAGGGCATAACTGGGTGAATAGATGATGGTAGAGCAGTGGATGTGGTCT
>VZRI01003449.1:20732-46302 GCA_013397515.1 Upupa epops
CCCTCAGTTCAAGAAGGAACCAGAGATGCTGGGGGGTGTCCAGCATAGAGCAATGAAGATTATGAAGGAAGACACCTCCCTTATGAGGAAAGGCTGAAGCTGGGTCTCTTGAGCTTGGAGGAGGCTGAGGGGTGACCTCATAAATGTCTGCATACATGTAAGGGGTGGGTGTCAGAAGGATGGAGCCAGGCTCTTCTCAAGGTCATCTGGTAACAGGACTAGGGGCAAGGGGTGCAACTGGAACGTAAAGAAGTTCCAAACAAATATCAGAAGGAACTTTTTCAAAGAGAGGGTAAAGGAGCATTGGAACAAGCTTCCCAGGGAGGCTGTGGAGTCTCCTTCTCTGGAGACATTCAAGACCTGCTTAGAGGTGTTTGTGTGTGACTCAGTCTAGGTAACCCTGCTGTAGCAGGGGATTGGACTAGATGATCTTCTGAGATCCCTTCTGATCCCTAATGATTCTATGAAATTTCTCCATGCACTGTACCTTATACAGCTGAAGCTTTCCATAACCAGGTGACCTCAGCTTATGCTGGATAACAGAACTTTCCCATTTTATCTGCTTGGAAAAAATCCACCATTGGACTACTTAGACAAATCCTGGTCCATGGTGACTGATACATCAAACTACATACTTCTCTCAATGTTGGAAAAAAATACTGTAATGACTTCCCTGCATCTCTGATTAATTATTGTTGGTAAGGTCCATTTAAAATCTGAACCACACATAATTATTCGAGACAGATTACATCAGGTATTATGTAGGGTTATCTGAATGTTGTTGAATAGCAACCATGACCCTAAAAAGTTTACCTGAAATACAACAAAAGGAGACACAGGAAAATTTGTAAGCATCCCTATGGTTAACAGTTGCTTTACTGATTAATAAATTTCCCTGCACTTCAGGCAGAGTGGAGTCAGTAAGACGACATTCCAATCAAGATCAGAACTCCTTTACTGGCCAGAAAGCAGAGTACTGATGGATATAATATACTTTATGAAAACAGAGATCTAAGCTTATTTTGTAAACTTACACTTTCCTAGAGACCAAAAAAAAAAAAAGATTTATTTTCCCTCTCCACACTCCACAGCCACGGTATAGAAATATTGTACTTCTCAGAGAAGCACATGTTTCAACTTATAACATAAGTGCATTAATGGAAGCAAGGTCAACATGTTGATTTCAGAAGTAATATGCTGGCTCATCTTGCAATGCCTAGGTTTTCCAATGACATCTGACAAAAATGCCAAGTTGCCTTCAACATGTTGGTCCTTATTGCACTTTTCTGCCTGGTTTCTGACAAATGTACCACTTCTGCAGATTTTTACATCAATACTACTTCCATTCTCCTGTAAAGTCTACAAACCTTGTTTTTCTGTATGAGGTGAAAGTCTTTTCCATAAATCAGAAGAGCATGTTCAAAGCTTCTGCATTCTTCTTCAGTCCATGCTGTCATCTCTTCTAGACAATTACAAAAGTAACATGATAAACTTGATTTCACTCACTAACCTTTTAGAAAGAATAAAGTATTTGATGCTTATGGATGAACAGTCAAATGCATTCTAAAAAATTAGTAGTTCAGTCATTTAGATTCATTTTCTTCCCTCTACTGTACACATATCCCTGAAGCTTAATATTCTTCTGGATAAAGATTCACAGAAGAGCTTGATTTCTGAAATCTTCTATTCTTGAGGGCAAAGGACATAAAGAGTTATTTCTTAGTAAGTTTGTCACTAAAAAAGGTTTGACAACATCACCAAGGTGTGAGAGAGACAATTTTTCTTGTTATTTCTTTTCCTCACAGGTCTCCAAGAACAGTGGTTGCTGGAAAAAGAGTAAAGAAAAAACCTGTTGTGACCCATGCACCTTGCTGTGACTGAGCGAGCAGTTCTTTGGTTCAGGTATCACCATCAAGAAGGCGTGAGATCACATCTGCTGTGCAAACAGTGAGAACTGTGCTTAGGCTATACCTGCTCAGAAACTAAGCCATGTCTTATCATGAGTTAACAGTACCAGTCTGAACCTGAACTAGACAAAACTACTGCAGCTGCACATGAACAAATGTGGGGGTTGCCTACAAGTATGTGACTTATGGTACATATAGACCTCACAGGTACAGTTTAAGTAGCTCTCCCCTGGCTCACTGTTCTCTCCTGTGCAGCAGCAGGCTGCACAGAGGTGATGTTCCCTATAGCCAGGAAGAGATATCACACATACCTCCAGAGCTAAGACACCCCTTAACCTGCACGTGACAGCTACATCAAGGTGAGTAGCTTTTTAATATTAGGCCTCAGAGTATACTGTATGCTAGCTACACGTATGGCTATAATCAAGCTATAGCTTAATCACCAGAAGTGTAGTAAGCAATACAGTGTTCTACAGGTATCTATCACCAATTACTATTAATTACTGCTTATTTACAGTTGAATTACCAGTCATGACTTAACTGTAATGTGATCATTTAGTAATTTATAAAACCTTGCTGTTAACCCCGTAACAATGACTTTTCATAATAATTCACCTGTGGCAAAACCTGGTGTAGTCAGCAAGGTGGTAGATTCAATCACTGACTACTCATGAAGGTCTGGAGTTAATGCTCACTGAAATTTTCAGATGATCCGCCGCAGTGTAATTGCAGTAAGATAAAAACCAGTTGAATTTTCTAAAAGGTAAACTGGAAGACGGTAAAGTAATAATATGCAAGACACTAAACAGCAATGTAGGAGCTGCTTATTACTATGAGTAAAAGCAAAGAGCAAGAAACGTTAGAAAATAAGACTGAAAAAAGAAAGCAACAGGATTATATTATACCTGAAAACAGACCAATTGCTTAAACCACTGAGGGAGAAAGAAGAATGTAGAAAGGTAGAGAATAAACTAGAACTCATTATAATTTAGGCTTCTAACCCTGCCAGACAGATCCTGCAAAAATTTGCGAGCTAATTATTTCCTTGGAAGACTGGAACAGACACAGTTGGGAGGACCCCAGTGAAGAACTTAGCAGTGAAGACTGAAATAAATGGATCAGAAATTAAGGTATCCCTTATTATTAAAAGAGGTAAGTGCCAGGCTTTGAGGGGGCAATTTGAGAAATATCAATAAAAACAAACCACTCCACGGGAGCCTCTTCAATGGGCATGAAAAATATGGGTGGAAGCCTGGGGAAAGCAAGACTGAATTATCTCTAGCATGCCTCCTTAACTGGAGATCACACTGTTGCATCATGACAGCTTTTGGGGACCTTGAACATGGGCCCATCTCTTAACACTGAAGAACACTCTATTACCACCATACCCTAGAGTTACTTGGTAGGAGGCACACACTCTCAGGACGGAGAGGAGCCCACTGCTATACCAATAAGATTAAGTGAATTTTTTACTGCCATTACAAAAGCAGCTCTCAGCAAGCTACAAATGACAGAGGAGCACATGGCAACCACTCTGCCTCTCCAGACCCCAAAGCCTTGAAACCACTAACAAGGAGAGCCCCAGCTGCACCTCACTGCTAATGGGATGAAATAAGACAAAACAGATTATAATGGGCAAGAGAGTCAAGACAGCCAATCCCACCTCTAAGCAGTCTTGACAAGGACACATATGATGTACAGCATTGTAAATCATAGTTGAAATGAAGTGGGATGAACCAATACTCAGCATGTCAGACAGCAGACCATCATGCAAGTTAAGCCAGACTCTCTGGAGGCTCCTGTCACCTTCCTTGACTTCACTGTTGTTTTTTAACCCCAACCAACAACTGAACAACAGAGCAGTCAGTCCTTCCCTCTCCCAACAGGGGGAAATGAAAAGAAAAACTCATGGGTCAATATAGGAACAGTTTAAGTAACTAAAGAATGGCAATTATAATGAAAAGGACTTTAACAAGAGAGAAATAAAACTTAGGAAAAGCACAAGTGATACACAACCTACTAATGCATCCCCCAGCACCTACGTGGCCCCCTCAGCCAACTCTCCTAGTTTATATACTGGGCAGGACATTGCTCAGTAGGGAACGTCATACAGTCTGGATCAGCTGTCCTCACCCTGCTCTGAGCTTCCCCAGCTTCTTGTGCACCTGCACACGAGCAAAACGAGAAACGGTGTGGTGCTTAATTCTTTAGCACCAACTAAAAACATGAAACCAGTATTTATCTCCTATTGAACCCAAAACACAGCTACTAAAGAAAAAAGAAAATTAACTCTATCCCAGATGAAACTAGGACGCTAGTGAGGCAGTGGATCCCTGAAAAAAGGCATTAATAAGCCATGATGGAAAGCTTTAGCCACCTGACTGGGACTATACTTAATCTGATCCAAGCACTGCTTTTTAGGAACAAGGTTTATCAGAGAACCCAAAGCATATAGCCATTTGCTCTGGAAGTCCCCACAAAAAAATCCTTTCACACCTCTTAAGTGACTTCTTTAGGAACTGCATGTTTCTTTTTTTTTTTGTTATGATAACACTTTTAAAACAATTCAAATAGAACTCCTGCCTTCCTATCTTAACTGAGGTTTTGGTTCTCTGTATAATTAAGAGGTATTTCAGGCATCTAACATATATAAGGATCATCCAAAGATGAGATCACCTGTTTGTTACATCTCATGATGAACCTTCTCGGCTGTGAGGGTACACCAATTGCATAAGCCAGCCTTCTGTCAACCAGTACTACCCAAATCCTTCACAGGGCTCTCTCAATCACACTGTCCCCTCAACAATGTCCCCTCACAGAACCCCAAGGCTCAATATGGGAAAGTGTGAGGTCCTACATCTGGATGGAGGCAGTCTTCACTACCAATAGACTTGGCAGTAATACGATTGAAAGTAATCCTGTAGCAAAGGACTTGGTGCTACTGGTAGACAAAAGGCTGGACATCACCCAACAATATGCTCTCACAGCCCAGAAGGTGAATTGGCTCCTGTTTTGCATCCAAAGAAATGTGGCCAGCAGGTAATTCAATCTCTCTGCTCTGCTGTGGAAAAACTACTGTTCCACTCTACTGTGGAACTTTGCAAGTCCTCAGCACACAGAGGTCATTGTTTTGGCGTGCATCCATAGGAGGGCCACAAAAATTGTAAAAGGGCTGGAACACCTCTCCTGTGAGGACAGGCTGCAAGAACTGGGTTTTTTCTACCTGGATTAATCAAACTTTTGAGGAGACCTTACTGCAGCCTTGCAGTACTTAATGGGGGCCTGCAAGAAACACGAGGACAGAGTTTTGAGGAAGGTATGTTGTGACAAAACAAGTGTGATGGTTTTAAACTGAAAGAGGAGGTTTAGACTGTATACATGGAAGAAATTTTTCATAACGATGGTGGTAAACCACTGGGAACAGGATGTCTAGAGACACGGTAGAGACCTCATTACTGGATACATTCAAGGACAACTTGGAAGGGGTTCTAAACTACTTACAGATTTTCCTGCTCACTGCAGGTGGCTGGACTAGATGATCTTAGGAAACAATGCATTCTAGGATTTCATTACCCCTGTGCAGCCTGATGCTGTAGAGCTCAGTGGGCTTGGGGTGCACTGCAGACACTTATGGTGTAAAGCAACCTACTCATCAGCAACTTTGCTCTTTGGTGTGTGTGCAGTTATGCAGCTGTATCAGTTTTTGTTTTGTCTAGTCCAGCTCAGGCTGGTACTGTTCGCTTTTCTCTTCAAATCCAGTTGTGAGTAGTGAATATCTTCCACAATATTAATTTACACTACAGCTCATACTACTTTTCTGCTTTATGTAACACATTTCTTAAAATATAGGGGACAGAACTGTCCTTGCTAAATGATAAAATCTGGTATTCGTTTAAGGGACTGGTAAAGTTTGGGACATGCGAGATGAAAGACCATTTTCTACTGTACACATAGGCATACCATAGGCGTAGAGACCTATGCAACTATACAGGAGAACCAGTTTAGGGTTGGCACACCACAGCATTAGCTCAGTGAAGAAGTGAGGCTAATTTATGTAGCCACCTATGTTCTCCTGGTTTCGGTGTAATGTCATCAGATTATAACTGATCAACCTTGAGAAGATTTTGTACTTCTACTCTAGGTTTCTCTATGCAACATTTCTTTTAGAGCTGCATTAAAAAAAAACCCCCAAATAAACAGGTACTCTCTCTTACCATGAGATGCCTTTCCATTTGAACAGTACCTCTCAATTGCTTCTTTAGTATTATGGCTACTTTTAAGAAGTTCATACAATGCCTGTAAAATAGAAGTTATCTTCAGAAAAAGTCAAAAGTTTGTCAATATCCAATCCAGACTTCTGAAACTAGCCTTTAAGTATAATAATATAAATAAATACTATAAATACAATATTAAAATTGATTACTTATCTACATACATGACGAAAAGTTTAAAGCAACAACCAAGAGCAAAACCATCCAAAAGCTGAGGCAAAGTTTAATTACAAAAATGTACATTACATGCAATTATTAAAAATGCTGAATTTGTCAACAGCACGACAATCAGAAACATCAGATCACAACACTGCCAACATTCAAACAGACACTCAACATTACAGTTAGGATTCTGATACCAGTAACATATAATTTAGAAGAATAAATTTCTGCTTTGTTGCCTTTATCATCCATGGCAGAGAACAAACTACAAAGCAATGGGACACAAAGGGAATAGGATGTAAAACATACTTGTTCGTTGTCCCGTGTGTGTAGTGCTTCAGGAATTCTGCCAATTGTTTTCTCATTTCCCATTCTTAAGGAAGTTTCTAAGAGGTATTCTTTAACTTTACTTTCAGAGATCACATCAGGTTTCCAAAGCAGACGGTCTTCATTTTCATAGACTGTTAAATCAGAAATTCATTAACCATTACATATTTAAAGCTGTAACATTAAAAGCTTTAACAAGAATGGGAACATAAATAGAAGTAATCAAATAAAGCACCATCATGCCACTCCTACATTTTAGCTCACTTTTTCCTCCAAAGCCTCAGATAAGAGACAGACTGCAGTATGACATTTCAAAGAGGTTCAAGTTCTATGAGATCAGGGACTGAATTCTTGAGACAGTCTTTAAGAAGGAGCAGCTTGTAGACAGCCAGATGACCCAAGCAATATTTTGCATATATATTTACCATCTTCATATAAGCAAACCAGAAAAAACATTTACCTTTTTACTTGTGTTTTTTGAGAACTAAAACTATTTTACAATAAGAGTGTAGGGATATTAATACTTCAGATATTACATTAAAAAAGGGAGATCATTTTCATCTGAAATTTGCCAAAAATTAATTAACACAATGGAAAACTAGATCTCAGTGTGGTAATTTGGTTTATATTCATTGACAACTGAATGCTGTTAACAACTTGTATGTTGTGTACTGTATGAGCAATCTGGATGTATGAGTCTTCATTCATGGTACGCTGACATTCAGGTATACACCTCTTAAGCAGCCTCAGTGGAAGATAATACATTGGAAACAATCAAGGGTTGGCCTGAACCTTTGGCAGTGTATGTACATTTCAGTCCTAGGTTAAACTATAAATCCATTTCTCTGATCAATAGATGAGATTAACAAGGCTCGTAACATTTCATGTTCCCCCTTGACAAAATACTAATCAGAGAACACGCAAAAGTAATGTCTGGTACAGCAGAAGAGATTAACATTCTCAAATCTACCATAAAACTGGGAAACAGCATTAAGCTAAGGTTGAGGAATAAAATTACATTTCTTCTCAAAGTCCTGTTATGGCTTAGGCACATAGAAAGCTTTCAAACATACATGGTATAAGCACAAGGTTTATTACAGAAGTGCAAAACTGCCTTCCAGCATAATTCTGTTTGCTATGACTGTACAGTAGAAATAAAAATCCCATGTCTGCCATCAAAAGCATGTGATACTTGGGTGCAAGAAGAAACTCTATAGGGAGTGGAAGCAGGGACAGGCTGACTGGGAGGAGTACAGAGGACTAGCCCATGCAGTCAGAGTTGAGATTACAAAAGCAAGATCTGAGATGGAATGAAATCTGGCCAGGGGATAAAGGAAAACAAGAAAGGTTTCTTTGCATAAATCAGTAACAAAAGGAAGGCTAGGGATGACATAGGGCTTTTCTGGAAGGAAAATGGAGACCTGGTCACAAGTGACATGGAGAAGGCTGAGGTGCTTATGAAGCGGTGTTTGGCAACCAACAGGGCTTCATCAGAGGCAAATCATGCCCAACCAATTTGATGGCCTTACAGTACAAGTGGACAAGGGAGGAGCAACCAATGTCATCTACCTTGATTTGTGTAAAGCGTTTGACACTGTCCTGCATGACATCCTGGTCTTCAAACTGAAAAATCATGGACTTGATAAACAGACCACTCACTGGGCAATGAATTGGCTGGATGGTCACCCTCAGAGAATTACGGTCAACGGCTCGAAGTCAAAATAGAGAGCATTGACGAGTGGCATCCCTCAAAGGTCAGTACTGGCACTAGTGCTGTTTAACATCTTCGTTGGTAATAGGGACAATGGAATTGAGTGCATGCATTCTCAGCAAGTATGCTGATGACACCACGCTGTGTAGCGTGGTGAACACACTTGAGGGAAGAGATGTCATCCAGAGGGACCTGGACAGGCTTGAGAGGTGGGCCGGTGCCAACCTCATGAGATTCAACAAGGCCAAGTGCAAGGTCCTGCACCTGGGTTGAGGCAATCCCAGGCACAAATACAGGCTGGGTGGTGAACAGATTGACAGCAGCCTGGAGGAGAAGGACTTGGGAGTGTTGGTCAACAAAAAACTCAACATGAGCTGGCAATGTTCACTTGTGACTCAGAAAGGGAACACCATCCTGGGCCGCATCAAGAGAAGTGTGGCTAGTAGGTCAAGGCAGGTGATCCTCCCCCTCTATTTTGCTCTCATGAGACTCCATCTGGAGTACTGCATCCAGTTCTGGAGCCCCCAGCACAGAAAAGTTACTGAACTGTTGGAACGTGTCCAGAGGAGGGCCATGAGGATGACTGGAAGGCCTCTCCTATGGGAACAGACTGAGATAATAGGGTCTGTTCAGCCTAGAGAAGAGGAGACTCTGGGGATACTTTATAGCAGCATTTCAGTACCTGAAGATGGGGCCTACAGGAAGCTGGGGAAGGGCTGTTTAGAAGGGCTTGTAGCCATAGGAGCAGGTGTAACGGTTTCAAGTTGGAAGAGGGAGGTTTAGACTGGAAGTCAGAAGGAACCTCTTCACTATGAGGGTGGAGACACTGGAACAGGTTGCCCAGGAGTTTGTGGCTGCCTCCTTCCTGGAAGTGTTCAAGGCCAGACTGGATGGGGGCTTGAGCAGCCTGGTCTAGTGGTAGGTGCCGCTGCTCATGGCAGGGGTTTTTGAACTAGATGATCTTTAAATGTCCCTTCCAACCTGAACCATTCTATGAATCTATGAATACAGAAGAGGCTTTTGCAGAATCCTGCATATCCCATACAGCCAGTGCAACCTCTTCAAGTACTGCTGATGCTCCATTTCAACCTCCTTTATCAACAAAGACAATCCAGCACCTCTTGCTGAGTCTCAAGAGGAGGTGCTTGTGCTCTCCTGTCTAGAATACACCTCTTTGCTATGGGCTATGCAAAGAGACAAAACTTAACTGGTTCTCCCTAACACTGACTAATTCCAGAGAAAACTTTCAGAACAACCTCTTCCTGGTCACCCCCTGGTTATTGGCACGTCTCTAGTTCTTGTCTGAGAAGGCCAGAAAAACACAGTTCTTACTCCTCCATGTCTTAAAATCTGTGTCATGCTTAACTCTTAGAAAATAAACTTCCCTAGTTCTCTTAAGTAACGCAACAGATGTTCTACTTGGTAGTGCTTACAGATCCCCTTGTATAAAGCACATTCTTTTTCTCTTAATGTAAAGGATCTTTCCTCAAAAAGTTAACTGATAATGGTGAAAAGACTCAATGTATTTCACTAAAGTAGCCCAGCAATGACAAACTGATGAAAATACTTCTTTTAGTACTCCACTGTTTGTTGCCTCCTAATGATACTAGGTAGTTTAAAATTAACAGTGCAATCCACTTTCCCATGTTGGAGTGACAATGTCTTCTCAAAGTTTAAGAATTACATTTCTGAGATACAATTATCTGTCTTACTACAATCTACTAGTGTTGCCTTTTTTTTCTTTTAAGGTCTGAGAAACTTTCAGTTACTGAATTTATTTATAAATTTGAATAACATTTTCCCATCAACAGCTATGTATTAACATAAAAAAGTAAAACATTCAGAAGAACTTACCCTTTTCATCATCACTGTATCTGCCAAGGTAAGGTGGAATTTCAGCTTGGTACTGTGAACCAACCATTATTTCCTGAATATGTAACAAAAGTGAGAAGAGAAATGCATTAACTTAGTATTTTGTATATGGAAGCATTAAAAATGCCATTAGCCTGGCATCTGATAGAGAATTCAGAATTAAGATACTATTACCTTTCTCAAATCTTCAGATGAATTACCGTTGTCTGCCTCCACATCCTCACCATCCGATTCCTTATCTCCATCACACGTAGTGTTTGCTTCAGACACAAAGAAGTTTGTTTACTTAGGAAGAATTTTCACTTCCACATACAGAATTTCAAGACATCCTTTACTTTTGAAAGGAGCACCTACTTTTATTCTTGGAGATACTTATGAGCCTGTTAATCTGAATTTCTATCAATCTAAGACAAAGTCAGAAGGCACTAGTACTTCTATGCTGCAGAACTGAAAAACTTATCACTATAACTGAGTCAATCTGCTATATTTCTAACAGTCAAAAGGAAAATTAGATCATTTTTCTTTATCAGATTTCTCAATGAAGGCTTATGCCTTACAAAAAAGGTTTGAGAAAAATAAAAAAACTTCCAGGGCTATGCTTCAGCCTCAGGCAAACTACAGAGAAAGTAAAGGCTTGTCTTTATCACCTACTAAAAACCTCCCATCATAGTTTTTAATGGGCATTCAAAGATTTTCTTTAAACAAGGCTGCCTCAGCATGAGTGGAAGATCCAGGACAGACACACAAAATGGAATAAGCAAAAAACCAGAATACTCTTCTTTATTCTTTTTTTTTCCCCTAGGAAGAAACGGATCATAGCACTCAAAATAATTCAAACACAGTACTCCATAACAGACCTCTTATTTTAAAACCTGTAATGCTGTGGTACTGGGTTCTATAGTAATTCTATTTTTATAGCGGCATAATCCCCAGCAGAATAACTGTATCAGAACTGTAAATACTAAAGCTGTCTGGAACTCTCAAACTTCAGAAACAACACTCTCAGAATAAGGGTTGCATTTTTAGTGTCTCTACAACTATACAAGATCACCAACATCAGAGAGAATTTCCAAGACTGTATGAACTGAGGCTGTTCTAGTAGTTTCTTTTTTTGTTGTTGGAGGCAGCAAGTGAGAAGCTAACCTGAAGGCATGAAGCACTAATATGTCTGGATAATCGCAGGCAATTATTTTTTTCCAATTAATGCAAATATAGTAACTAGCCTATGTTATGTACTTGACATGTTTATCTTAAAGCAATGTTATCCTAGTAACTGAGAAATGGACAGAGATCAGAAAAAAAGATGAAATGGCCAACAGCAGAGAACTGGTATCTACCTCCCTGAAATGGTGGATATCCAGCCAGATGTTCCAATAGAGAAAGTAACATTCTGATAGACAACCATGACAGCTGAAAACAAAGATGACTTTCTTAATCCTCAGTAGCATGAGGGCTAATAAAATTTTATTCTACAAAGCTGCTACATTGTCAGTGTCATTCATTAACAGGTCACAAGCAATGCTTAAGTGCCAGCATGTCTGAGATTTGTAACTGAAAAAAGGGCATTATAATGTTTAAGCGTTTTGTATCTCTCAATACAAACATCCTGTATTTATCATACAATTGGCAGCATCAGAAAGGCTGATGACTGAGGCAACATGTCTCCTTTCTCATCCCACTTCTCTGAAGGAATTAAAACTCCCAGAAACAGCTTAAGAAATCTGTCAAATCAAAACTGATGAAAATCTTCCATATCACCCTAACTGTAGTACACCCATATGCAAGAGGAAATGAGAAACAGCTCATACAGGATCAACAACTAAACCCCTAGTACTCAGACCTTTCCCATAATAGATACCCTCACAGGCACTGAAATTTTCAGAGATACGGGTTTACAGGTCCCATCCCATATAAAACAACTTTGTCTCACCCCATTAAGTCCTATGGAAAAGTGTTGAATTTGTGCATCACAAAGAAACTATGTCCCAGTTCACATCCACTGGCTGCACAGAGCAGTCACTGACTTAAAAGCAGCAGCAAACATTTTAGTAGAGAAACTCTGTTTTAAAGCAATGGGTTGCATACTCATGAAATTCATTAACACAGTGAAAAATCACAAAGTGTACTCCTCAATATGACATTAATTGTAAAGCTACTCTATTGGTAGAAAACTACTGATTTTCCTTGTGCTTCTGAGAACAGCACTGAATCTTTTCAGTAATCAGTAAAAGCAACCAAAGACAACACTCACATACAACATCCTTCAAAGCACCGTTTCGCAGTTTCCAGCAGTCAGCATTACTTTGTAATTTTGATATTTTAAGCTATGCATAATACTCCTAATTTTTCAGTACTATTATAAAATCAGGTTTCCTACATCTTAGTGGCCGAGGAAAGAAGTCTGTAGTCTCATGTGATGTAACTGATGGTGTCAAGTCATCAGCAGAAGACTGTGTTTCTTCATCATCACCCGACAAAAGGTCTTTAGCAATTTCCTCCTGTATTATTAAAAAGAGAAAACAAAATCTTAGATAACTATTACATATACACTGGTGTGCACTTAGATTCAGCAATTTTTAAGCTGCATTGATGAGAAGTGATTACCCTATACTAGATTAATTTAATTACCAGGGTAAGGTTTGCTAAAAAGTTAGTTTGTTCCTCCTATGTCAAAGACCAAATATAATCACTAATTTCATAGTAAAACACCGGGGTTTATTCCTCCTTTAACTTTGGTTACAATAAGTGGACAAGATGTAAATTCTGCAAGCATCAGTCTCAAATGTTCCTCATGGATGAAATACAGCTTGAAAAGCTCACTCCTTCAATAAACAAAACCAAACAAAAAAACCCCAGGCACTTTTACAGACTTTTGCTGAGAAAAGTTACAGACAATAGTCAACCTATAATCTCCCCCAAATGTGAAGACCCACCTTTCAGTAGGTTAAATAAAAATTTTAAAGAAAAAGCACACTTCCTCAACTAGCTTTGTGTAGAGCACTCTGCAGGTTAGGAATGGAAAGAACCATGTTATACAGCAAGGTGACCCAATTTTTGTAGTCCCAACACACTTGTGAATCCTAATGAGAATCAGATGTGAAGAGCCATCATCATACCCTACTTTCTGTGCCTTCTACCATTACATCATACCCACAGAAAAATACTACACAACCAAGAATACAGCAAACCTCCTCAACATATACTTAATACCTACATATATCATGATCTATATTACTTAATACATACACTTTTTGGCCAAAAATCAGGATAAAATCTCAGAATTTAGAGTCAGCTTGCAAATCACAAAATGTTTAGCTCCATGGTTTTACTCTGCAATGCAACATATAGTCACTGTATCTAAAACAGTTCCCCTCTCACTCCCGAAATGTTGAGACCTTTCCAAATGATAGGCATTTGAAAATGACATTCTAAAGCATTCAGGAGTGCACTTTCAAGTTATCCACAAATGTTTTGATACTTGACATGTGTTCTAGAATTATTCTTCCTTGATGCTGCAAACATCATTAAAAAAATTATTCTATTAGCCTCCACTCCCCAGTTTTAGAAAACCTGTTAATTTACCAGTGTTAATAGACTGCCACTGAATTTGCTACGCATTAAATCAGAATCATCCCCTCACTATTCTCTGAAAATAACAAATTCAGAGCAATATTGTAGATCATAGAATCATCAGGGATTGGAAGGGACCTCAAAAAATCATCCAGTCCAATCCCCCTGCCACAGTAGGACACCCTGACCAGGTCCAGGTGGGTTTAAAACGCCTCCAGAAAAGGAGACTCCACAAACCTCCCAAGAAGCCCCCTGCAGCTCCCCATCACCCTCCCTGGGAAAAGGTTACAGAATCAGTCAGGGTTGGAAGGGACCACAGGATCGTTCAGTTCCAACACCCCTGCCATGGGCAGGGACACTCCACCCTAGAGCAGGCTGGCCAGAGCCTCATCCAGCCTGGTCTTAAACACTTCCAGGGACAAGGCCGCAGGCACCTCCCTGGGCAACACATTCCAGGAGCTCAGCACTCTATACAGTGAAGAACTTCCTCTTCATATCAAGTCTAAACCTACCCATCTCTAGATCTGCTCCATTCCTCCTAGTCCTGTCTCTATCTGAGATCCTAAAAAGGCCCTCCCCAGCTTTTTTGTACGCCGCCTTCAGATACTGGAAGGCCACAGTAAGATCACCACAGAGCCTCCTCTTCTCCAGCCTGAAAGCCACAACTCTTACAGTCTGGCCTCATAGGAGAGGTGCTCCAGCCCTCTGATCACCTTCATGGTCCTCCTCTGGACTCACGCCAGCACGTCCACATGCTTCATGTAATAAGGGTTCCAGAACTGGATGTAGTACTCCAGGTGGGGTCTCACCAGAGTGGAGTAGAGAGGGAGAATCACCTCCTTTGACCTGCTGGCCACACTTCTGATGCAGCCCACGATCCCATTTGCCTTCTGGGCTGCAAGTGCACACTGCTGGTTCATGTTGAGGTTTTTGTCCACAAGCACCCCGAAGTTCCTCTCCCCAGGGCTACTCTCCAGCCAGCCACTGCCTAGCTTGCATCTGTGCTATCTCCAGCCTGTCCAGGTCCCTCTGTATGGCATTCCTACCCCCCAGTGTGTCTGCTGCACCACGCAGCTTGGTGTTGTCCGCAAACTTGCTGAGGGTGCACTCAATGCCTCTGTCCATGTCACCAACAAAGATGCTGAACAAGACTGGTCCCAAGACTGATCCCTGAGTGACTCTGCTTGTCACAGGCCTCCACTTGGACACGGATCCATTGATAGCCACTCTTTCGGTGCAGCCATCAAGCCAGTTCTTAACCCATCTAGTGGTCCACCCATCAAACCCATGTTCCACCAGCTTGAAGACCAGAATGTGGTGCAGGACAGATGGAAATTAACAAACATACAAATTTTGTGACATTAACAGATAATGAAATACATGTTTGAGTCACATGGATTTCTGCTTTTAAATCATAACACATGGAAAAATTGTTCTAACTTACTTTATCTAGAGTCATATCTGGAAGTTCATCTGCAAGTTCACTTGGCGAGCTATCTGCACTGGAACCAGCCATGACTGGAATTGTGGGTTCATAGCCATAGAATGCCAGTAAATCTTCCAATGGCATGTTTCCTTCCTAATACAAGAGGATTTACAAATCCTTTAACATTTTACCAAATACTTTCAAACAGTTCAGGTCTAAGACATATTTGGAAGAACTAAAGTAAAAAACAAACGAAGAAAAAGTTAGTTCGAAGCAGGAATCTTGATTACAAATTTAAATTATTCTCCCACATGGGAAATTATCTATATTATCTATAAGTGAAATTATCTACAAGTGAATTCCCATGAAGCTACTGAAAAAACATATTTACTCAATGAAACCCAAGAGTGATTATTAAAAATTTTCTCCTTATCTGACTCATACTGTAAAGCATGATTTGCCTATGCTTCAAAAAAAGATAGCCTAGAAACACTGCAACCCCTATGCAAGACAGAAATGCAGAACTTCAAGATTTAAGTTCTATACAGCTATAGCTGCAACTATGCAGAAACCCAAAAAAGTGAACCAATGTAGCAGTCACCCTTTCCATTTCTTGCACAAGATATTTTATAATGAACATTAAGAAGGCAATAGGAGAAAGACAGTTGATGATGCAGAAGGCAAAAATCAAGAGAAAGGCTTAATTTGTTTTCTCCAAAAGCTTTTCATCAAGTAATCTCAAATGGCATCATACTTGAATCCTAACACAATTAATACTAAACAGAGTATTTTCTTACCTGATTCAAGCCATCAAAAATATTTAAAATATTTTCCAGTGTTTACACTTTCAAAAGTTGTATTACCTTTAAAAAATTCTTGTTGAACTCATACACTAATTACTTGTTTTCTTTAGTCAGCTAAGGTCTTAGTCCTGCAAAGACTTTTCACAACAGGTAAACGTAAACTCATGTCCAAGTCTTTCCAGGATTGGGACCTAAAGCAATAAAGCATTTAAAAATGAGTGCCTCCTGGTTCTTCTTCTGTCTATTACAGAAGCCATAAGATAATTTCATGGAATAACAACTCTGTTTTAACCACTGGACTTGGCAAGCTGCTTCAGTATTGTAATTGCAAGCTCAGTATCAGCCAAAATATAATTGTAAAGGTAGCAGGACACAAAAAAAAAAAACNTTTTTTTTTACACAGTCTCATATTTTATGCTAAAACTTAGATTTTCCTGTAACTCTGTTGACCAAAATCTGCAGTCATGCTGAGTAGTGCAAGTGAGTCAACAAGCAGGACTGCAAACAGCCTCAATTTGTGGGTGTTCAGTGTTCAACAGGTGTTCAAAACAGGTGATGCACTGCTATAAATGGACAAAAGGCATTAACAGCAAAAACATGTAATTAAAGACTGTAAAACAGAGTAGGAGAAGCCAGTAAGTCCTTTTGTACACCCAGCAAATGCCAAACACATGAAACTGAAGCACAGAACTGCCATTCACACAGCAAATTAATATGATCCATCATTACTAAAACAGGACTGTGCACATATGGCAAAACCAAAACCCGGCCAACAGAATGAACTACCACTGGCCATCACTTCATAGCATGCAAAATGTGCAGTTTTAAGTTATAGTCAACTTGCAAAACTCAGAATTAGTGTCAGTGGTATGAGATGATAGGATTCTCTTTCTTCAGCGATTTCTCTACCAAAGTGAAAGGACTACTAAATTAAATGGAAGAATATGAACTTAAAATCATACCAATATGTTTAAGAAACTAAATTCAGACTTTTTGTGAGGATGCATTGCTATGCCTTAAACCACCACTGTTTTGTTTTTTTTTTAAAAACCAACAGGCTGTAAATGCACACTGCAGCAAATTGCATTATATGACACAAACTGAAGAACAGGTTGAGCATTCAATTCATAGACATGTGATGAGTATTGCCATTTATGAGACATCACTCTTACCTTTTCTAAATCTTCAATTTCAGAACTGAAATTTTTGCTTTCTTCCATCATTTCCTCTTCTTCAAGAGTTCTCTCATCATCGTAATCATGCACCAGCATTTCAGCAGATGGGTCGAAGTCATGATCCTCAGATGATAAAGAGCCAACTATCAAAGAAGTCTGAGTAAATTTTCTTCTATAACATATGGAATTACATCACCAAAAAAAGCATGCTTGCATAAATTCTTTTATATATGGTGTCAAACTACTTGACAAAATCGTAAGTTCTAGTTAGCCTTTCCTTTTCATATTTCTAAGAAGAGCAGCTTTTTCTTTTGCAGTGGAGTAGTTAGGAGAAGTATCTAAACTACTAGAAGTTTCAGGAAGTACAACAAACTAGTATTTTATCAAATAAATGCGTGTTCAAAACATGATCAAGTCACAAAACAGATCTACCATGAGACTTCAGATGCTGCCAGACTGTCATTTATAGACTGTTTATGTTACTTACATGGTAATAAGGAAAGTTTTTGACTGAACAGTGTGGGTTACAAAATCAGTTCCATACTAAGAGCAAAATAACCAACATGACATTTGATTCACATTAGCCTCACAGATGGATCTTTCATTAAAACCAACTTAATTTTTAGCACTTGATCTCAAAAGTAAGAAGAGACACTGCAGAGTTTAAAAAAATACTGAGAAAAATATTCTGGAAATAAAAAAATGCTTCTAAGGGATCACATTAATTAATAAGCAGCTTATTAATCAGACAGCTCCCTGATCCAAGAGCCACTTAGGTATTACCGTAGATGATACTTATAAGTCATTCCAAAAGGTACTGTTAAAATTTTAAGTGGACTTTATCAACTGTTAGAAGTTTACCATTACAGTCAACAAGTTTTAAATGTGTAAGTACTCATGTTCTACGCTGGAAAAAAAAAAAAATCACCGAATTACATAGTTGTTTTATTTTCCAACCTTCACTTTCTTGCAGCTTTCATGATGGAGAAAAGACACTGACATTTCTCTTTCATTTCTCATTTCCCCTTCCAGTCCTTACATACCAGTGCTTCTGTTGCAATTCTTGGCTGACAAGCAGCAAAGAAAAGGCTTGCTAAGAATTGCTGCCACGAAAATGTCTTGAAATTTTGAAGGAAAAAGCTATAAACTTTTAATCCTCTTAAAAAAAAAAAAATAAAGGAGTATCCCCCTTTGCACTGCTTTCAGCCTTGAAAGAAACAATTGTTGTATATATGCTAGACTTACGAGTATTAAAGTTTCTAACTAGTTTTTATGCAGTGCTAAGTGATTATTCCTTACATGCAGGTCATTAAACTTTGTTTAGCTAGCTTAAGTGAAGACTGTGAAAGTTCATACCATATTGCAGAGAAACATTCAGGCCAAAAATGCTTTTTGTTCTCGTGCTGTTCATATTACAGTCTCATAAAACTTGTGGTATAGCTGGTAACACTACTACAGTAATAAAAATGAAATTGTATGTGGAATTTTCAGGCTGTTTGCTATCACACTTTCATCCAGTTTTAAGGAAGTGTCAACTGCCTTAATCTATATTTATTTATGTGTATGCTCAAGATGACTGTTCCTAATCACTTACTGTAACTCAAGTTAAAGTTCCACTCACAGACTTTAGATAAAAAGCTCTGATTTACTTAGTACCTCCAAAAGCTCAGTATCCCATTTAAAATATTTAAAACCATTTTAAAAAATACAAGCTTAATAATTTCTTAATAGCACATGAAAAGATGACAGGCATCCAATGCAGAAGCCAGTTACATAGAAGAATGTACATTCCCCAAATGCTTCTTCAAGTAGTTCTTGATGTCAGCATCACTTTCCTGTGTAAAGTACTCCAAAGAACTCTTAACAGCAGTTAAAGCCTTGAAAAAAATCACTATTTTAAATACCCTGGTTTTAACATTTCTGTTATTACCAAGAAGTAAAGACCATATACAAGTCTTTACTTATCAGCAACAAGAGAAGTTGACACTCACCAAGCTATGAGGCTTTACTGCAATGCTGACCTAAAACTGTTACAAAACTTCAGCTTAAATTTTGAGTTCTGAGCAGCCAGTTACTAACTGCAATCTGAACTAAGGGAAGAACTCCACAGCACAAATCTCCTCCTAAAAACCTGGCAGGTATCAGCTGCATCCCCATGGGGTCAGGAAAGCTACAAGGAGATGAGTTTGGAAAGCAGCAGAAACGAACAAGCAGAGCACAGCTCGGGTGCTAGAGGAGAGCGTGCGTTGAGGACCAACCTGGGCTCGAACTCCCAAAGGAAGCCTGTGGGAAGAAAACAGAGTGGGGTGAGCACGGTCTTCCTCAGGCCCGGCGCCAGGCAGGGTCTTCATTTCACGGTGCGCCCTCGGCGCTGCCCCTTCCACGCCGGCCCCGACCCCCTGCGTCTCGCCCTGCTGCTCTTTCTATCCTGCTCACCGTCTCCCATCCTTCCTCTCTCCTTCTCTACCGCCAGCAAAAGTCGCCGAGGAGTCGCGTCCGGGCCGGCCGCCGCCGCTCCCCTGCCCGCGGCAGGGTGGGACATGACAGTGGTCCGCACCAACGGAGATAGCCGAACTGGCCACAGCCTCCCCCCTGCTCCGGCCTCGAGCTCGCACTTCCTTCGTCCCGCTGTTTGTCTGTCCTCCACCCNAGCGGAAAAGCCCCACGGGAAACCGCCGAACCCAGGCGCCCCGAGCTGCTTTCACCGCTCACCTCCGCCATATTGGGACGATCGGGCTGAGAAGCGGCGCTGCGCCGAGTGCCCGGATGGGGCCGCTAAGCCAATGGCAGCAGCCGAGCTCCGGCCGAAGTCGGCCGGGAACAAGTCGAGGGGGCCAGCGGGACCAGGCTAGGGCGGAGGATGCGGCACCGGAACCCACTTTTGGGGCCACCTTCGCCCCGACCGGCGAGAGACTTACACCCACTCTCTCCCGGCCCCACTCCGCCCGGAGAGGGCGCCCGCCCGCCCCGCCCTCGGGACCTCGGTGCCTCCCGTGAGCGCGGCTCCGTTGCGGAGCTGTGGGTGCCGTGCGGGAGTGGGACGCGAAGTGCAGCCTACGCGCCTCCGGCACTGAGCCATTCACAAGGTGCTAGTGCAGGGAGAGCTGGCGCTGATACCCACACCCGGCATCTGATCGGTGCGGAGCGGGAGACGCAACAAACCCTACAGACTTCCCTTCCTGTGGGCCACCTGCCGTGGCCTAAACGGAGGCAGCGGAATACACTTCACAGTGGATTCCTCTGCTAAAAGTTAAGGCGCTTGACGTGTAGGCGATACTCACTGCAGTAGTACTGCTTGTTCTAGTCCAAAATAAATGTGAATAAAGGCTTGCAGCTTGAGTTCTTCATCAAAAGTTCTTCATCATAAAGAGGCTCGTGCTTTTCATTTCGGAGTCACATTTCTGCTTCCGGCCGAAATGATGTCTGCGGTACCTGCTGTCCCGGTGGAGCAGGAGTTGTGTATATGTTACAGCAGCATGCGTGCAATAGCACCCGGACCGTGTCCTGCACAGGTAATTTGTAAAACTTCAGACTTGGATCATGAAGTGGACTTACTTAGGTGCATCCTAGGGTTGGTGTGCAGACAGCACAGAGATCCAAAACTTGTTTAGGTACTGAAGCAAAGAACCTCTTTACTGCCTTTTATTTTTTTATTTTTCTCCTAGATCTATTTCTCTGAGAAAGAGAGTAGATTGTGCAATGTGTTGCACTGCTAAGTAGAACTCAAGCATATAAAGTCTATCTTCAAACTACACAGCCTAAGATGTAGACATACTTCAGATGGAGACTTTATGTACTTGAGGTGTTGACAACAGAAAAACCTCAAGATTTTGCTGAAACACATATTCTTAGAAAAGCTGTCACAGTGACCCACAGCTCCAAGAGTGCCTCTCATTCTCTGGTTCCTGATCAGTCTCCCTTTTTCTAAAGCTGCATAGGAGTAACAATGATTCAACTTGTAAAAATGGTCAGCAACAGATAGGTAGACTCTGTGGGAGTGTACCACATGCACTTGAGGAGGATTTAATCCTTGTCACCTTTGATTGGTCTAGAATGCTGTAACAACCCAAAAATGCTCCTTATACTTTTATTATTTTTATTATTGTTCACTCTGAATACATCAAACTCAGTTCCTATTCCTGTTCCTTTGAAGCCTCAGCTTGGGTAAGGCAAAATACCTTTGCATGAATGCAGAATGTGTAATTCACACACATGCCAGTTCATCTTAACAGCACAGAAAGTGCAGCAGGAAGAACCCCCAATTCAGGGAAGTAGGTATTTGCTACTATATACTTCTTCTTAATAGGAATTCTCCCTGATTCGTGTGCAAGTAGCTAACTTTTTACTTCACAGTCTTTCACCTGCTTAGCATAGTTAATATTTTCTGTTGTTAATTTGCCACTTCAAATATTTAATCAGATTTGAAACTGTGGTTTTTTTTACTATACTTCAGACCACTTTGATAAAATAGTATGAACTTGTTCTACACAGCAGGTGTATTCCAGAGCTGTTGCCTGTGTTGCAGCAAGCATTCTGGAAAAACTAATGGTGGGCTGCAAGACAGAAGAAAACAAACAGTAACTTAGGAATTTCTAAAGCAGAGTAGTGAAAACCACAAGCATTTTCCTTTTCTGTCTTTTCCTGAGGTCCAGTTTTGTACTTGTGACTTGCAAGCTGCAAGAAAAGCTTAGAAATATTTGAAGATTCCAAGACCCACACAGAAAATTAGTGAAAATCTGACTCGGAAAAGGCTGCTATGGTCCTCTGATTAGAGGCTGAATTTTGATAGCAGTATCTACAGTGAAAGTCTGCTGTTACATATTTAACATTCCCATGGGTTTCACCAGGTATGGATCAAGAGTGAAGTTGGTGAAGTTACTGGGGTAAGCCTTTTTGAAGGGAATGGAAAAGAACAAGGTTGTGATTACACAACCCTTTTCCCAATTAGCATTTTTCCCCAGAAACAGGGGCAAGAGAGCATGGTGTGCTTTTAAAGTGTAACATGGTGCAATCTGATGCAGTATTGGTAGGGAGCTTTCACCTGATGCCAGTACTTTTGCAAGTGTGTTTCTGTTGTCTGCTTCACCTCCTTATGCATAAAGACAATTGTACTGTTTTACAGGGATGTACTCAGAGATATGCATGTGCATATATACACTGCATCAACCATGAAGAAATCATGAAGAAAACTTGCATTGATGCAAATGTAGTTTTCTTCAGCTGCTGCGCATAGTAGAGTTCTGTATTTCAAGGTGTCTTTTTTGTTGAATTAGAATCAATAAGATGGGATAAAAACCTGCCTAAACTGTTATTTATGAAGTAATGAAGATAAATTTTGTCTGTATTTTGACTATATTTTATCATCTGCATTAATCTCAGATTTAACAAAAAAGAAGAAAATGTAGATATATTTTTGTTTCAGTTAATTTGAACAGTCAAAAAATGGAAAGACCTAAAATGAACTAGAATAGAAAAATCTGATCTTTTTTAATAAAAAAACCTAAACACTCAAAGATGAGGAACAAGGAACCGCCAAACAAGTTGCAAGACGAGTACAGAAGCTCAAGAAGAAAATCTCTTGATCTGTAGCATGTTTTTAACTTTATCCTCAAATACTAAGGATTTCTGCATGCCTAGGTATATGGCATCACAAATGCATCCAACAGATGTATAACATATAGCAAATACCATTAAGTGTGTTTGAAATCTTGGTCTGTACCTGGGTAGCATGAATGTTGTGATACTTCTTCACTTTAGTCCACACTGTCCCAGAATACCTGTTGCTAAAAGCCCTGTCCCCAGAGTAACTGCCTCAAATATCCCTTTCTGTAGACATGATGACAAAAAGTCTGCTTGTTCAGGAAAGAGAGCTACTTGTAGACCCTTCAGCCATATCTCTACTACTAAATTAAATATGCTAGGGGTGTTTTCTATGTTTTAAAATACCCAAAAGGAACATTAACTCTGCTAGGTATACATCTGCTTCCTTCAGAGTCCACCTGTTGCAGATGAAGTCTTGAATGCAATCACTCGGAAGAGGGAGCCTGGTGAGAGCAGCACACAAAGTATTCAGACCATGCTTTGATGTTATGGATGATTATGTCTCAGCACTTTTTAACTTCTAGGAAAATAAAAAGTGTAAGGATAAAAACTGTAAAACTACAAGTTTCCATCTCCCTCAAATCAATATTGAGTTTCAAGATAGTAGGATGAGAGGAACATCATCTGTGATAGGTGATCCTGCTGTGGCAGGGGAATTGGACTAGATGATCTTTCGAGGTCCCTTCTGATCCCTAATGATTCTATGATAATACTATATCATTTAGAAGGACTGAGAAGAAATGTTTCCTAATCAGGAAGCCCTACATTTGGCAACAGGCAAAATGCTTATTTCTTTTGATGTAACTTTCACTAGTAAGTGAGTTTACATAAAGTATCATTGTCTTTCAAAAGATCCACAAAATACTCAAGTATTAATATTCTGTAGATGAGATAACTTTTGCATTGAAAGGTTAAAAAAATCTTCTTAGCCAAAGCTTGATGCAGCATCTCTAGCAGAAGTGAAAATCAAAGCAAGACAATGCTGATTTGAAGCTATTGCATCATCTTCATAGACTACACTTTGTGTTTCAGAGTTTTAAAATTTATTTTTTCACTTATTTGTAAATACTAGCTAGGAGTTTCCTAATATTAGGAAATAAAGTATGTTTTGGGTAGGTGTCCAGTAGGAAGAAATAATATTTCTACATTTCCAATTCTGAATAAATAGGAGAGAAAACAGCATAGCGGGTCTTAGGAAGAGGAGTCTGAGGAATACTTTATTTGCATTTGAACCTATTCACAGCCTTTTACACTGTTAATTTACTTGGATTGCCTTTTTATTTTGGCAAAGTCTCAGGTGACAGTGCCACAGAAGAGACAGAAGAAACTTTTGCTGCCTGTTCTTGTCTATGTAGAGAAAAAGAGTAAGGAGATCTGATAAGAAAGTGGTGGCTATCTCTATTTAACCTTTAGTATTTAGCCTTTTCAGAATAGTAAAGCTTTGCTGGTTTAAAGGTAAAGCACACCTTTTGCTAGTTAGGTCAGTTTTAGTCGTTCTTGAAAATACTAGTGAGTCTTGTATTGATCCTATGTGAGGTGGTTTGAGTTTTTTTTTTCTCTGAATTGGTAGCAAAAGTAAGGAACTGTTGCAGTTCAATGAGCTCTTTCTGTCAATCTTGGTATTTGTTCTTTTTTGGGGATCGTGTAACAACACTCAGGAAATATTTGAGCTCTAGGTTACATTTTGTGTTGTTAAATGTATCTGACAAAACCTAGACTTCTGGCGATTCTAGAAGACATCTAAAAAGCACACAAGTTTTTGTCTTTTGGGGGCGAGTACGTGGTGGAGGAGAGTAGCAGAGATTTTAATTAGATCATTTGATACACCTGGAAGACACTTTCCACATGAAACTACATAAAGTTCCTGGATCAGGTGTATCTGTAGAGAAGCAACAGATCTTTAGGGCAGGTTTCTTAAGATGACGCTTGTAAAAAAACATGGTAGTGTGTATTTTGATGAGCAAAGCTTACAGGAAGTTCTTGCAAAAATACTTTTTTTTCTTTGATTAGATTTGAAAAGTTCCTAAATTAACCTAGTCATTAAAAATAGTGAAAACGAAATATCAAGCAGGTGAGTGTTCCAGTTTGGAACGAATTAGGGAGGCAGAGAGAACCGGTTAGGAGTTCTCTTCCCCCTAATATATGTGGTAAAAAAGGTTCGACACCCAGAATGCTAGTGGAAAAAAAACCCTAAACTTTATGAAGAAAGTTTATTAAATAACAATTCTAACAAAACAAAGGCAATTCCCCTCCCCAAAACTCGTACCCTATACCAAAAAACCGCCGTCCCCCAAAATCTGAAAAGGTGAGTTAGGTAGGGTTAACGTCAGATGCCAGGTAAGCAGCAGGAGGCAGAGTGCTGGAGCCTGGACGAAATCCGCGGGGGAAAGCGGCTGTAGCGAAGCGGTAACGAAAAAGCTGCGAAGCGGCTTCCGCAGAGACCTGCTCCCGCGGCGGGGTGAGGGAATGTGAAACTCCAGCGAGACAAGCGGCAGTGAGTCCGCAGCTCCAAGGGAGGGAAAGGCAGAAGTCTGCAGCGAAAAGCAACAGCAAAGAGAGCAGCGAGGAAGCCCAAGAGCAGTCCCACAAAGCCCCTTGAAATAGCCGCGGAAACCAATTCCAGAACTGAACATGCTTCCCGCTCAGAACATGCATCGAGCCGAGAACTCCCGCTCAAAAATAATTGCCAACCTTAACGGTAGAAAACCTCCCGCTCAAGAATTAAGTAAAAAACAAATCTAAAAT
>VZRI01003450.1:993-13309 GCA_013397515.1 Upupa epops
CTCCTGAGACCCCCGGTGGCTCCTGCCTGCCCCCGTTCAGCTGGGGCTGCCCTGGCTGAACCCCCTCCTCCCCATGAAGTCGATTCCATCAACACCATCCCCTCAGCGATGCTGACAGCTAGAGCTGCCACCCCCCTCCCACCCCTCGACCTTCTCCCCCTGGCCCCCTCCCATCCAGCACCGAACTGGAGTACCTGCCTGTGGAAGAGCAGCAGCGAGCGCGGCGTCGGGTGGGTTTTTATTAGTTTGTACAGCCTCTGCAGCTCAGAATAAAGGAAACCAGGTGCACGGGGGGCTGCTCCGCTCTGTGACCGGAGACCTGCGTCAGCCTGGGCTCTGCCCGACCACCACAGGGTCACAGGTTCTGAAAGCACTGGCGTCCTCAGCAAGGTCAAAGGCTCCCAAGAGGGGGACCCCGGTGCTGACGCCGACAGCAGTGGAGCCATCCTGGAGAAGGGGAGGTGTTTGGCCAAGCGATGGGGATGGTGGATGCTCCATGCAGCACCCCGCTTCCTCGCAGAGAGGAGAGAGGGGCAGGTATTTACACTGAGGTAAACCAGTGGGAATCGGGGGCACAGACAGGGGTGCAGAGTCCTCTCTCCAAGGGGGCTTCACCTCGGCCTCTGGGTTTGCTGCCTCGACCGCTGCTGGAAGGCGTGAGGACGCGTGGGCATGCAGGGAGGGCGCTCGGGTTGCCCTGCTGCGCTCAGACCCCTCCGGCATCGCCCCACGCGATTCTTTCTCTCTCCCAAAGCACCAAGCTAGCGAGTGAAAGCAGGAGGAGCCCAGCTGGGCCTGTTCACTCGCTTGCAGCAGCGGCTCAGCTCTCCCAGCAGGATCCCAGCAGGATCCAGTGCCACCGAGCTGCGGCTGATGCCCCACAGCAGCGGCTCTCTCACTACATCCACCCCAGACCTCCCTTCAGAGGTCGCAGCCAGCGCTACTCCAAGAGCTGGGGAAGCCAGCAGCTTCCAGAGCCAAAGCCCAGGCTCTGCTGCCATGGGAGACCCTGGCAGAACAGAGCCTCCCTGTGATTCCTCCCCCCCTCCCCTCAGCTACAGCAACAGCTCGAGATAAGAGCTGGGCACTGCCCAGGGGGAAACTGAGGCAAGCACCACACACGAAGCATCCTATTCCCTAGGGAAGGGGCAGGGAGGGAACAAGGCACAAATTTCAACGGGATGAAAGCCATCCTCTCGAGGAGAAACCGAGCTCTCCGGTTACTCCTGAGCCCAAGGCAGCGACGGGGGAAGAAGAGTAAAACCACTGCGAGAACCGAGCGCCGGGAGGGGAGCGACGGGGCCGAGAGGATGGTTTCACCCCACAGCCCCGTCAGCTGAGGGCTCACAGCACTCTACAGGGAGGAACTGCTGCCTCTCTGCTCTCTCCTCTGTTCACAAAGCCAAAGCCCTCGCTAGGAAGGACCCAGCTCCTCAGAGACCCTTCTGCGCTCGCAAAGGGCACCCTAGGTGCAGCCGATGCCAGGAGCCTGTCAGAGGGGGTGGCCAGAAGCACCTCGAGGGGCTTTAGAGCTGCAGGAGGACCACTCTCTGCCTCTGTTCCTTCCTCCTGGCCCAGTTCCCACGCTCACACCCAGGGCAACCAGGTGCCACCAGCTGGTGCTTCACAGCTGTCACCTGCTGAAGGCACCTGTAGAGACCTCCGCCGGTCTCTACAGGCACAATCACCACGCTGAGACACCGGGTCACTAGCCTTGTGGCCAGTCCCTCTGTCCTGCGACAGTGAGGGCAGCCAGGGAGCTCTACAGGCAGAAGAACAGCGCTAAGGTTGCCCGTGGCCACAGCCACCACAGAGCCCAGGAGTCAAGACTCCATCACCACCACAGGGAGAGGCTGCATCCCAGCACCGCACACCCAGGCAGCTTCTCCCCTGCGAGGAGCAGAGTCCCCCCTGAGCCACGCTGGGCCAGCAGCGAGGTGCCAGTGCCACCCCAGCTCCCCACCCCGGGTGCTGCCTGCCCCAAGGTTCCTACGTGTTCGTGCAGCTTCGAGTCACGCAGCAGCCCCTCAGAAAGCCCTGGTGCTCAGCAGATCAGCACTGAGCTACGATAGAAGATGCTCTGAGACAGAGGGGCATCAACCGCCGCTGCACGCAGCTCCTCTCCCTCAACAGCCCTGAGCCTCACGCCTGTCCTCCACGGAATGGGCTCGCTCCAAACCAGGAGAGAAGGAGCCTGCTGGAGGGAGGGGAGGGGGGAGGAAAGGGAGGTAATAAAACCCACAGACGAGGAGCAGGATGAGTCCCTGCAGGGTGATGAAAGGCTGAGTGAAGTCCAGGCTGAAGAGGAGGCTCAACAGACACAGGACGAGACGTGACAGAGGAACCCCGAATGCCAGGCTGAAAGGAGCCCTGTGAACTCGACTGACCAGTGCCACGGGAACTGGAGAAGGATCAGGATGCAGAGCCCAGGGTCCAGCTCCCCCCAGCAGCGTCACCTCTGAAGAGGGTAGGACCTTGTCCCGCTCTCCCAGCCATCCTGTGACATCAAGGGTGAAGGGAGTAGCAATAAAACACCGGAGAGTCGGGGCTGGGAGTGAAATCCTCGGCGCTGGCTCCTTCTGGAGAGAGTTCAGTGCAGCCTCTCTGTTCTGCAGTAGAATTGAAAAGCCCTTAAATCTTCCCTCGATGAAAGCAGAGTCACGGGGAGCGAGCAGAGCAGCAGCAGCAGTAGCACCAGGACTCCGTTGCGACCGTTGGAGTCCAAGGAGCCCAGCGATGGCCCCGCGGAGCGGAACGAGCGCAGTCCTCGAAGGAAGGAAGGGAGGAAGGAAGGAAGACAGAGACGCCGGGGTCCCAACACGATGGACTCGCTGCGGTGGTTCCTGCAGCCAGGAGCTCAGATCCTCTGGAGGTTCCGTGAGGGAAGCCTGGGAGGGTGGTGTCAGTGCCAACACAACACTCAGACGAGATTCAGCCTCCCAACATCCCCACCCTAGCGAGATGCTGCTGAGCTTCAGGCTGGGGCTGCCCGCAGCCAGCGCTCCCTGTGCTCAGCGAGGTCACGCAAAGCTCTGCCAGCCCCTGCCCCGCAGACCCGGCCAAAGCTCCTTGCACAACAGGGGCTTCGCTCTCCGGAGAGCAGGGAGAACTCCGAGTGGAGAGGGCTCTCCCAGGTGAGATCCTGCGGTGCCCGCCGGCAGCCCCCAGAGAAGCAAGAGACGGCCTGTCAGCGCAGAGGGCGAGCATCTTCTGGCTTCTTTGGGCTAGTAAACACTGTTGGCAACTCCTCGATGAGCAGCCGGGGTGGGGGGCTCCCGGGAGCGCTGCTGCACACGCCGTGACCTCCACTAGCCCGCTCTCTCTGCGGGTAACCCAAGGAGGGCTCTGCATTTCTCGAGGGCCAGAAGCAGCTCCATCGGTCACACAAAGTCCAACTCAAGTTCCAGTACAGATACAGACCCGTTCCAGGGGCTGAAATCATAACCCCCTCCCCAAAACCACAACTACACGGTGAACTCCACGTTCCCAGAGCGAGTTCCACCTTCCCAGAGCGAGTTCCACCTTCCCAGAGCGAGTTCCACATTCCCAGAGCGAGTTCCACATTCCCAGAGCGAGTTCCACATTCCCAGAGCGAGTTCCACCTTCCCAGAGCGAGTTCCACCTTCCCTTTACACCCCAACCCCGCACAGCCAGAGCCCGGCGGAGCTGCCCCACAAAGCCCTTCGTGTCCCAGCTGCTGGCAGGGAGGCCTCCCCGCTCACCCCGAGCGCTGCTCCCCGCTGCAGAAGCGTTGGGGAAGCGGTTACTGCCCAACGGTGCCGCTCGAAGCTTCCCCTCCCCACTGGGTGAGGGCTGGCAAGGTGGAAGGTGATGAGAGAGAGAGAAAGACTCTCGCTTGTATCTTGGCAACGGTGCTTCAGAGGGTGATGGGCGCCTGCAAAGACCCTACGAGCCCCACACTGGCTGTGACAGCAGAGAGCGTCGAGATGCCAGCCCCTCGGAGGAATTGAGATGGAGGGGGGAGGAAGAAAAGGAAAGGGGGGGGAAGAATAAAGTCCTCTGCTGAGGAGCAGGAAGAGAGTCTGAAAAGTAGGGGCCAGAATGGAGGGCTGAAAAGATTCAAAGCTTTATTTCTGCCGTCGGTTTTTTGTGGGTTTGGTTTGTTTTTTAATAAAGTTAACAATAAAACAAAAGGTCACAAGGCCTTCCCCCTCCCTCGAGCTGGATTCCTCTTCACACACAAAAAGAGCACACGAAAACGANACTGGAAAAAGAAATTTCCAGGCCCAGAAGCTGAAAGAGAAAATGAGAGAGATTAGCAGGGGCAGAGCTCAGGGCTGGGTTAGGAGGGGCAGGTCGGGGCTGCCCTGCAGCAGCAGGAGGTCACAGCAGGCTCCAACTCTAACGGTCTGAATGGGGAGAGGAGAGAGCTCTCCTGGGGGGGGGCAGCAGCTGGGCCCCCCAACTGGTTTTGGGGTAGAGGATGGAGGTGATGCCAGGGAAGGGTTCCACTCCTTCCAGATGTACGAGGAGGATTGGGTGAGCAGCACGAGNCTTCCCCCTCCCTCGAGCTGGATTCCTCTTCACACACAAAAAGAGCACACGAAAACGAGAGGTCTCCAACCCAGGGAAATGAAACTGCTCTAAGTACGAGGAGGACGCGATGAAGGAAGGAAGGAGGCTACGTCTGTCCGTGTTTCAAAGGGGAAAAGGGAAGCAGATCCGGTAATGAGGGCAGGGCAGGGGGGTTCTGGGGTCAGGAGGGGGAGTCAGGGAGGGTTTGGGGGGGTGGGGGTTGTTTGTTTTTAGCCAAACTGGAAAAAGAAATTTCCAGGCCCAGAAGCTGAAAGAGAAAATGAGAGAGATTAGCAGGGGCAGAGCTCAGGGCTGGGTTAGGAGGGGCAGGTCGGGGCTGCCCTGCAGCAGCAGGAGGTCACAGCAGGCTCCAACTCTAACGGTCTGAATGGGGAGAGGAGAGAGCTCTCCTGGGGGTGGGCAGCAGCTGGGCCCCCCAACTGGTTTTGGGGTAGAGGATGGAGGTGATGCCAGGGAAGGGTTCCACTCCTTCCAGATGTATGAGGAGGAGAGGGTGAGCAGCACGAGAAGCAGCCCAAGGCTTCTGGAAGCCACTTAACCAGTAAACACTGGGAGCAAGCAGCTCCCCAGGGCTCTCGCTGGGTAAAGCCATGGAATGGTGGGATGAGGGGTCATGGATTGAGGCTGGAAAAGGGCAGAGTGAGGCTGGGCAGGAGGAGGAAGTTGCTGAATCTGAGCGTGGGGGACCCCTGGAATAGGTTGCTCAGAAAGGGGGTGCAGGCCACATCCCTGCAGCCGTTCAACGTCAGGCTGGATGGGGGTCTGGGCAACCTGGTCTGGTGAGCACTGGCCTTGCCTGTTATAGGGGAGTTGGACTGGATACTCTTTAGAGGTCCTTCCCAACCCTCTGACTGTGAAAGCCTGACCCCACAAGAGGCCCGGAGAGACGCACAGAGCGGGCTCAGGGCACTGGGAAGGCAGAGCAGGGCAGAGCTGTGGGGTGGCACTGCCCGGTGTTGCTTTAGCACCGGCAACTGGCCCCAGGTTGTGGTCAACTACTCCTACGCAGCAAAGCATCGCTCGGGTGGCAACACCTATGGACTCTTCTAGAACAGAGAGCCCCTGGGTTGGCAGGTTTTGAGCCAGCAGCTGGGATGCTGGGCTGGCACTGCTGCCAAGAGCTCTGCCTGCTTTTGTGTGGAGGAGTCAAATGCTGCTGGAACAGCAGATCCAGCCTGGGGAGCTCGGCTGTACTTACAGCGCCAGGGCTGACGGGAGAACTCTTCCACCTACCTTCAAAACTGAAGTTGCCCGGCCCGCCGAAGAAGGCCTTGAAGATATTATTTGCATCGAAGTCTACAGGGAAGAAAAGGAAGCAGTGGATGAGGAGCTTTTAGAGACCCCCAGCAGTTACAAGAAGGCCAAGTGAGGGTCCTGCATTGTGGTCTCAACAGCCCCAGGCACCGCTATAGGCTGGGGGATGAGGGGCTCAACAGCTGCCCTGCAGAACAGGACCTGGGGGGGCTGGCAGACAGTTGGTTTCAGAGGAGCCAGCAGGGTGCCCAAGTGGCCAAGAAGGCCAACAGCATCTGGGCCTGGATCAGGAAGAGCGTGGGCAGCAGAAGGGAAGTGATGCTGCCCTTGGACCCAGCCCTCATGAGGCCTCATCTCGAGTCCTGGGGTCAGTTCTGGGCCCCTCATGATAGGAGAGTCCTGGAGATGCTGGAATGGGTCCAGAGCAGAGCTACCCAGCTCAGGAGGGGTTGAGAGAACCAGTCCTCTGAGGAGAGGTTGAGAGAGCTGGGCAGGGTGAGTTTGGAGAAGAGAAGGCTGAGGGGGGCCTCACTGCCCTCTCCAACTCCCTGAAGGGAGGGTGTAGAGGGGTGGATGTTGTACTCTTCTCCTTGGTGCCTGCTGACAGAAGCAGGGGCACTGCTCTGCAGTTGGGGCAGGGGAGGGTTAGATTGGATCTGAGGCAGAGATTCTCTGCAGCCAGAGTGGTTGGGCACTGGCAGGGCCTTCCCAGGGAGGTGCTGGAGTCCCCCTGCCTGGAGGTGTTGAAGAACCCTGTAGCCATGGTGCTTCCCACCCTGCTCGAGGGGCAGCAGGGAGGGGGTCAGGCTGTGTTTTCAGTCTCCCAGGGTTTTTGTTGGGGTGGGGATGGTTGGACTCAGGGAGCTGGGAGCTCCCTTCCAACCAGGATTAGTCTGTGACTCTGCTGCTTTATGCTTCCTGTAGGAGACTCTGGCCTAACCACAACAGCTCAGCTCCCTCCTAACCCAGCTCACAGCTCAAACGTGCAGCGCAGAGCTGCCACTCGTGAGCTCTCAGAGACCAAACCACAACAGCTCAGAGGGCTATAACAAACAGGAGCTCTGCTGTAGAGAAGGAGGCAGACTCTGAGCAGTCTCAGAGGAAGGAGCACCTTAGGGAACCACCCACCTCCCATGTTCAATCCATCCTCTTCTAGGTCCTGGCCGCTGTCGTAACGGGCCTTCTTCTTGGGGTCAGACAGGATGGTAAAGGCTTCACCAACCTCTTTAAATTTCTTCTCCTCTTCCTTCTGTACCTCTGCACTCGCCCCACTGTGTCGGTCTAGGGGGACAAAAACAAGCAGGAAAGAACCTTTTAGTTCCATTCTGAGCAGACACTGCTGCAGTGCTGTCCTGCACTGAGATCTGCAGGGTCAGGACAGCTGTCTCTCCAGGAGTCCCTATCCCCCCCATCCATGCATTCACTCCTGCCTTCCTTCTGCCGTGCAGGGAGCAAAGGGGGGGGTGAAAGCAGCTCTCTCCAGGGGTACCTGGGTGATGCATTAGTGCTCGTTTCCTATAAGCTTTCTTGATCTCATCTTCGGAGGCGTTTTTGTCGACCCCCAGGATTTTGTAGTAGTCTTTCCGTTTGCTCTTTTTCAGTTCCACTTGTGCGTTCTTTAGGAGCTGCTTGTGTTCTAGAGAAAGAAGCGCAAGGCCAAAGGAAAGCGGCTTTAGTGACGGCCACAGCCTCCTGCTTTAAAAAGAGGATGAAGATCAACACGTTGAGTTGAGTCGGATGGAGGGATTCACGTGCCACAACTAAGCGACCTGCTTGGATTTAGCTCAAGGCAGCTAACGAAGCACTGAAAGCTGTTTCTGACTGCAGGGGATGAGGGGGAACGGGGCCAAGGGCTGGGTCCTACACTGTGGCCACACTGCAGCTCCAGCCTGGGGGCTGAGTGGCTGGAGAGCAGCCTGGCAGAGAGGGACCTGGCAGCACTGGGTGACAACAGGAGCCAGCAGGGTGCCCAGGTGGCACCAAAGGCCAAGGGCATCCTGGCTGGGATCAGCACTAGCGTGGCCAGCAGGACTGGGGATGTCATGCTCTTCCTGGCCTGAACCCTGCCCTTTCCATCTCGATCAACAGTCATGGGGTCACCCCTCAGGCTCCCCTTTTTCAGAGATCAGAGAAGGGAAGCTGGTGCTCACAACCCCAAGGCCAAAGCACCCACCTTTCGTTTTCTCTGTCTGATAAACCTTCTCGTAGTCTCTTACAGCGTCTTCGTACTGTTCTGTGTCCATGTAACTGTGGAGAGAAACACTGGTGGGCAAGGGGTAGCTCAGAGGGGGCCAGCACCAGCTCCCTGGGTGGGTGGGAACTCAGGAAACACTGAACCACCCACCCCACCTCCAGCAGGGTCACTGCTGGGCTAACGGGAAGCCCAGGCAGATGTTCTCTGTGGGAAGTGCTGGCACAGTAACCTGCTGCATCTCACTCAGCAGCACCAGCTCTGCTTTCACACCCGGTAGTCAAGATACCCAGCTCAAACCTGCTCAGCAAGCCAGCGAGGTTTTGAGGAAGCCTGTGCAGGGCTCAACATTAGCAGCTCTGGCTAGAAGGGACAGTGCCAGGCACCTCAGAGGGTCACAGACCCATCTGTCAGAGCTGCAGCCTCACATTTTAACAACTGACTGTATCAGCAGTCACTGAGGAGCTCGACAAGAGCACTGCAGGTTGTACTTTGAAGCGATGCACAACAGGAGGGCTGCTGTAGCTGGGTTGGTGCCTCTGAGAGCCAGGCAGACAATCCACAGGCAAAAGAGAGCTCTTGAGTAGTTGGGGCCAAGTTAAAAAGGAGATGTGAGGGCCTGGAGTTCCTCTGTGCCCCTCATTCAGCGCTGTGCTGCAAGCTGGGGCTGAGATCTGGACAATCTCAGCTGGTTTCTCTGTTATGGGAGGCAGAACATCCCATTTCAAACCTCAGTTGCATCAACAGCTCTGCCAAGGTCCCATCTCTTATCCACAGCAGCCCTTCTGAAAAACCTTTCAGAGAGAGAGGGGATCTGTGAAACAGTGCTAAAGGTAGACTCCTAGAGCTTGGCTTCCTGTGTTTGAACTAATCCTGCCTCCACTCACCCACCAGCAGGCAGTCCCAGACCCCTGCACGCAGATCACACTACACAGAGCTTCCCCTGTCTCCTCGTCAGCGTAAGGAAGAGGACTAAATCCAGGACCTCCCACAACAGAAACCTTTCATGCAGAGTTATGCTTCAGGTTTGTTCCCTCTGCTGCAGGGAGGAGGTTCCTGGCCCCCAAACCTGCTCAGCACGTCCACTGCAGGAGGTCTACTCACCACTGTGCTCTCCTCAAGTAGGCTTTGATATACGTGTCGTCCAGCTTCACCGCGTTCGTACAGTCATCTATTGCTTCTTCAAGTTTCCTAAGCTACAAGGTCAGGCAGAAGTGAATCCCATCAGAGAGCAAAATCCATGAGGAGCAGGAAGAAGGATATTGGAAAAAGCTGATGGTTCTCAGTGTCTGCATCTAGGAAATTCTTCCCAATCCTCCCCCCTCCTTCCTGAAACAGAGAGCTTTTGTCCCTGAGGTGGGGGGGAAGTTCGAGGCTTGGTTTGTGATAAAGAGATGGCACCACATAGTCCTGCTGTAACAAATGCACTTGGAAAAGAGAGCCTTCCTGAGAGTGAGCTGAAAACCAAGTTGCTCTGCTTTCAAATTAAATCCCAGATGGAGGAGCTGGAGGAGAGCTCGTTTTTTCTAAACCCCAGGTTGTTTTCAGACCCAAACAGCCACGTAAAATCTACCATCACTTGCTGCTGCCTCCAGCTCACGGCGTTTCCCAGGCTGGGAGAAAAGCCTCTATCTCTCAGCAAGTGGAGGAGTGCTGGCAGCACTCAGGGAGGAACCGGAACCACCAGCACATGATTGACTGCTCCCCTGGATGCTGCAGGGCTACAATGCAACAGCAAACCTGCAGAAGGCAGCCAGGGGGTTTTAAATGAGATCCCTATCTTTTCAGATCAAAACCTCAAGCAAAGCAGATTAGCTACCACAAGAATAAAGAGAAGCTCGCTCTCTCCTCTCTCTCCCCTCATAGGAGCACAGGAAACAAATGAGGATGCCTTTATGGTGATTCAGATAAGGCTGCTGCTACGTTCCTCCTCCCACTCCGTGCAGCCTAAATATTTGAGTTTTGTTTCTCCAAGAGCGAGCTCTGCTGGCTGCCTGGAACAGCTCCAGGCATTGTGCAAGTCCAGAAAAACCCAAACCACTGCCTACAGCACCAGAAAGACGCAGCTGCCCCAGCAGGCAGAGCAGCCCATGGTTGCCACACTGACCCGTTAGCAGCGTGAGAAGCACGACGACCAAGAGACAGGTTGGCCCTTCTTACCTTTGAATTAACCGTTCCTCGGTTGCAGTAGAGTTTGGCGTTGGTTTTGATGTTGTTTGGGTCTATTCCTAGTGCCTCTGTGTACAGTTCATAGGCTAGTTTGTAGTTTCCTTCTTTGAAGGCTTTATTCCCGTCTTCTTTCTTTGCTTTAAGTGCTTTGGCATTCTGAAAGGAAAGAAACTCTGGGTAAGGATGTTGGGTTGGCAGGGCACGAGCACCAAGCACCTTTCTCTGACTGGGTGAGGGTCCTCAAACATCTCTGTTCTGTTTGGTCTCAGATCCCATGACAGGACACAACGATGGAACCATCCTGGATGGAGAGGACCTCCAGGAGCAGCAAGTCCAGCGCTCATCCCAACAGCTCCCCAACCCCCAGACTATGGCCTCCAGGGCTCTAGCTACTCGGGTTTTAAACACCTCCAGGGGTGGGGAGGGACTCCACCACCTCCCTGGGCAGCCTGTGCCAGTGCCCAGCCACTATTTCAGTAGAGAACTTCTTCCTCAGATCCAATCTGACCCTCCCCTGATGCAGCTTGAGGCCACTTCCCCTCATCATTAGGAATTGGGGAGAAGAGACCAGCAGCAGCCTCACTACAACCTCCTGTTAAAGACCTGCAGAGAGCAACACAAGTCACAGACTCATGACAGCAGCTGCACTGAGCAGGCTGTTCCCCCCGAGAGAACAGCCAGTGCTGGTTATTGTCCAGGGGAACAAAGGTCGCCTGATGTTTAGGATGAGAACATGAGAGCCAAGCCCATGTATGGCTTCAAAATAACAGGGATGGGGGCTCCGTTCACGACCTCATACAAGACATCAGGGTGTAAAAGAAGTAGAGCAGAGTAGAAATGAGAGAAAGGACAAGATAAAAGCAACAGGGGCTGAAGTAGTCGGCGCTAACAGTGAATCTGAAAGGAAGAAGGTCTTTTAGAAGGGACAGACTTAGTTGTTCGGCTCCTCTCTCCCATCAAGGAACAGAGAATGAAAGGGACATGGTCTTCAAAGTACGAGAGTCCTCTGAGACAGAGCTCCAAGCAACTCCACTTCCCCTAAAGCAGCAGCTGGTTGCCTTTAGGAAGGAGTGGACAACACTACAGGCTACTGGAGACGTGGGGGAATGGTAATTCTGAGGGATCCAGCAGAAGACTGGTGTCTGGAGAGAATAACCCAGAACCCTGGTGATCCCTCAGCCCCCAGCCCCACAACTTACCCGACAGGCAAGACACGCTTTCTCATGATCAGGAGCCATTCTGAGTGCCTGGACGAAGAACTGCACTGCCTTCTCAATACAGTCCTCGTAGTAAAGGCAGAGACCGCGGACGTACAGCGCATCGGCGTTGGTGGAGTCCATGCGCAAGATGTCACTGCGGGAGAGGAGTTAAAACCCTAAATGCTTCTCTGTACCAGTTCCCTTCTGCTCCCCAAACCCACTGATCCTCTGCTGAGGTATCGAGTCTGGGGGACAGAGGGGCAAGTTCAGGAGCAGGAGTGCTGTGTAAAGAGAGCCCCCTGCGAGGGGGAGTGTTAGCGGGGATAAAATCACTCATTTTCTTTACATCCCCTCTCTCGTTCTGGGCTGTGAGAAAGCAGCAGCAGGCAGGACACCCCGAGGGCTGCTCTTCTAGCTGCAGAGCTCGGGATACTCACCTTGCTACAGACTGTGCTTCGGGGTAGCGGCCCAGCAACGCTAAACACTCAGCCTTGAGGATTTTGAAGCGGTGACAAGCGGGAGCGAACTCCAAAGCACGATCCATGCAGAACACAACCTGGCCCGAGGGAAAGCACAGAGGTGTGAGCAAAGCACAGAGCCCAACAGTCAGTCTGAGTGCTTGCACGGCTCCTGCCCTTGGGATTTCACTGGCTGGGTCAATGGGCAGAGGCCAGGAGGATGAGGTTGAACAGGGCCAAGGGCTGGGTCCCACACTCTGGCCACATGAACTCCCCTGCAGCTACAGACCAAGGGATGAGTGGCTGCAGAGCAGCCTGGCAGAGAGGGACCTGGCAGCACTGGGTGACAACTGGCTGAACAGGAGCCAGCAGGGTGCCCAGGTGGCACCAAAGGCCAAGGGCATCCTGGCTGGGATCAGCACTAGTGTGGCCAGCAGGACTGGGGATGTCATTGCCCCCTGTCCTGGGCACTGGGGAGGCCTCCCCTC
>VZRI01003450.1:13322-26951 GCA_013397515.1 Upupa epops
GGGGGTCAGACTCTTCTCCCAGACACCCAACACCAGGACAAGAGGGCAGGGCCTGAAGCTGCCAGGGGAGGGTTAGGCTGGATGTTAGGAAGCCCTTCCTCCCAGAGAGGAGGCTCAGAGCCTGGACTGGACTGCCTGGGCCAGTGGGGGTCCCCCCATATCTGGAGGTGTTGAAGGACAGCCTGGCTGTGGCCCTGAGTGCCCTGGGGTGGGTGCTGTTAGGTGCTGGGCTGGCTGAGCTCAGAGGGCTTTGCCAGCCTCAACCATCCAGTGATTCTGTGATCTGCCTTTGAACACGAAGGTGAAGGTGCAGACACCGGCCTGCCCTGCTTCTGGAAGGGCACTGCACTAGAGAACTTCCCTCCCGTGCAGGTCTGTACCCAGTCTTTTAAAGGCTACTGTCTACAAAGGGCTGTGGCACCCGCTACCTCACACAGCACTGCAGAGAAAAGTCAAGGGACACCTCTAGAAGGTTGATCCCTTCAGCTCTTCTAGAACCAGCAGCCAAGGAAGACAATCCTGTCTCTGTTTCCTGCGTTATAAAGGACATGGGAAGGACAGAACTTCAATAGATTGAGACAGTTTGGGCTGGGCTAAACACACAAAAGTACAGTGCAGAGACTGATCTTACGCTGGTCTGACTGCACCGAGCAGGGTGAGCTAATAGGTCTCTTCCATCTCTGCCTCTCTGCAGGGGACATCTGCACCAGAACAGGGTCATTGTTCCCCTGAGGTTCATCTGCCTCCCCAGCCCGTGACATCACGGCTGCCCGTGTGGGAAGCTCTGTGCTCCAAGCTGAGCAGCCAACGGCTTCTGGGTGAGGAAGGAGTGAGAGCAGCTCTCCAGAAACAAAGATGACATTTCATGCCATGTCTCCCTGGTGAAGGGAGACTGGAGACGTGAGGGACAGATACAGAAGCCCAGACTGTGGGACACAGGCAGGGCCATCCCTGCAGGTGACATCCAGACTGCCCAGACACCCTCCCTCTGCTCCTCACACCCAGGTGATGCTAAGCTGGGATTCACCCTTCCAAATGCTTTAACGCAGCCCAGGAGACAGAGAGCTGAACAAAGAGCTCAACGTGCTGGACAATCTCCTTTCTGAGCCAAACTGGGGCCTTCTAGGAGCAGAGAGTGATCAGGCTCTGCTGCTGCTGACATCTGTCTCAAGGAGCTCACTCTCAGCTCCACTCCACAAAGAAAACAGTGGCAGAGGACACTCAACCTGAGCCAGGCCCCCCTCTTCACTCTCTGCTCAGTGCTGAGTGAGCAGGAGGCTCTGCCCCGTCACAGGGCAGGCAGCCCAGGTCCATGGGTGCAGCACAAGTACGTGATGCAGCACCCCCCACCATGCCCAGCTAGTGCCAAGCAGGGCAGCCTGACACGCGCCTGGCCGAGCCGGGTGGGTGACTGGAGGCAGCTGGAAACGCTCCAGCAAACACAGGGCTTCATCTCACCTTCCTGAAGTCCCGTTTCTCAAAGTCCACCTCTGCTATTTTCTCGTACTCGAGCACGGTACTGGCGTTCTTCAGCTGAAAGACAAGAGGGCACGTGCTGTGGGACTGTGGCTCTCACACAGCCAAACCTTGGGAAGGCTTTTGACACGGTCTCCCACAACACTCTTCTGGAGAGACAACAGCCACAAGCACCGCTACAGGCTGGGGGATGAGGGGCTCAACAGCTGCCCTGCAGAACAGGACCTGGGGGGGGCTGGCAGACAGCTGGCTACACAGGAGCCAACAGTGTGCCCGGGTGGCCAAGAAGGCATCCTAGTCTGGATCAAGAACAGCGTGGCCACCAGGAGAAGGGAAGTGATGGTGCCCTTGGACTCAGCCCTTGGAGGCCTCCTCTTGAGTCCTGATGTCAGTTCTGGGCCACTCATGATAAGAGAGGCATGGAGATGCTGGGACAGAGCCAGAGCAGAGCTACCCAGCTTGGGAGGAGTTGAGTGAACCAGTTGAGTGAGGAGAGGCTGGGGGAGCTGGGCAGGGTGAGTTTGGAGGAGGCTGAGGGGGGACCTCATTGCCCTCTCCAATTCCCTGAAGAGAAGCTGAGGAGGGGTGGCTGTTGGCCTCTTCTCCTTGGTGCCTGCTGACAGCAGCAGGGGCACTGCTCTGCAGCTGAGGCAGGGGAGGGTCAGACTGGATCTGAGGCAGAGATTCTCTGCAGCCAGAGTGGTTGGGCCCTGGCAGGGCCTTCCCAGGGAGGTGCTGGAGTCCCCATGCCTGGAGGTGTTGAAGAACCCTGTAGCCATGGTGCTTCATGACCTGCTCGAGTGGCAGCAGGGAGGGGGTCAGGCTGTGTTTGTCAGTCTCCCAAGGGTTGAGACTTTTTGTTGGGGCGAGGATGGTTTGACTCAGGGATCTGGGAGCACCTTTCCAACCAGGACTGCTCTGTGATGCTGTGTCACAGCAGACAGAGACCACGGAACAGTAGGGCAGGTTCCTGACTACCTCTGCCACCACTGGTTTGCAATCAAGAGACCAAAACTGGTAGCCCAGGAAAATGTAAATGGGAGCTAAAGGTGGCTGCAGCTTTGCACTCACTGCATCACCCACTACTGTCCTGGAGACAGGGCCCAGCTTGGCCTCTCTGTTTCTCTGTTAAGAGGAGACAACCAGAGTCTACTGAATGACAGAGTCTCTGACAGCACCTCATTCCCCTCCTCTCTACCTCAGAGCACACCGAGTCATCAGCAACCATGACTGAGAATCCACCACTCACGTTCTAAGCAAAAGCCCCACCAGTTCAACCATTCCCTGGGAGTACTGGAATGGAAAGCAGCTCTTACCTCTTGCTGTGCCTGGGTGTTCTTATGATCCAGTTCTAGTACTCGTTGGAAGCAGCGACTAGCAGCCATGGCATTGCCCAGGGAAAGGTGGCACTTCCCTTCCCGAAGATGGCCCTGAGGAAAGAGGCAAAGAGAGCTGCAGGAGGTGGAGACAAAGGCAGCGGGACAGCGGTGAGGGGTGGGAGGCTCCCACGTACCCGTACAAAGCTGTCATCCAACCTGACCGACTGCTGAGCATCTCCCAGGGCTTCTCGGAATCTCCCCAACATCATGAGGGTGGCAGCTCTGTTACCATAATAACTGGCATTATTGGGACAGGTATCTGGGGAAGGTGCAAGAGGACCCACTGTTAGCACAGCCAAGCAGCCACGTAACTGCAGAACATCTAAGAGACACTGCAGAGAGGTTCTCCTGCCCCTCTACTCTGCCCTGGTGAGATCACATCTGGAATCTTGTGTCCAGTTCTGGGCCCCTCAGTTCCAGAAGGACACAGAGCTGCTGGAGAGAGTCCAGCGCAGAGCCACAGGGGTGATGGAGGGAGGGGAGCAGCTCCCTGCTGAGGAAAGGCTGAGGGAGCTGGGAAAAAGGAGCCTGAGGGGGGACCCCATGACTGTGGATCAAGATGGAAAGGGTGGGGGTCAGGAGGAAGGAGCCAGGCTCTGCTCAGGGGCACCCAATGCCAGGACAAGGGGCACCAGGTGCCAGCTGGAACAGAGGAGGCTCCACATCAAGAGGAGAAGCAACCTTTCCAGGGAGGGTGGCAGAGCCCTGGCAGGGGCTGCCCAGGGGGGCTGTGGAATCTCCTTCTCTAGAGCTGTTTCAAACCCTCCTGGGCTGTTCCTGTGCCACTGGATCTAGGGGCTCCTGCTGTGGCAGAGGGGTTGCACTGGATGATCTTTCCAGGTCCCCTCCAATCCCTAACACTCTGTGGTGCTGTGACACTTGTGGTTGCATAAAAACCTCACATTTCCTCCCCCATTTCTAACACCAACAGAGCGGCTCAGGGTGAAGCGTGAGGGTTAAGCAGCTGTTTAGAACAGCAAGCCACACAGCTCCTGCTCCCCACACCCCAGACAGGAATAAACTCATCTAGAACACATGTCAGTGGTGTTTACAGCCTGGCAGCACTGCTGGCCCTGCCTTACAGGGAGAGCTGCACTGGGTAAATAATACCCTGGCTGGAGGGGAACCCCAGAACACTGCCATCACCTACAGCAGCACCCACAACCTGCTATCACTCTGCTCCCCTCAAGCAGGGAAGCAGCTCTCAGCCAGCACTTAAAACCCTCCTGGTTTAACCCAGCTTTAGGATTTGACCAGAGCAGAGCTACCCAGCTCAGGGTAAGAAAACTTTCTGGAAACTCCTCCTCACCTATGGCTTTTGTGTAGTAGTTGTACGCTTCGTTGTAATCCTTCTTGGCGTAGTACGCGTTGCCCTGCTCCTTGAAAGACTCTGCTTCCCTGAAAAGAAGCAAAACACCACGCTGTAAGAGGAACCGGGCACTGCCTCAGCATCTGATCCCCAGGAAAGCTCAGCACAACTGGTCACTGCTTCCAAACCACCAGCAGATGTGAGATCTGCTGAGTGACACGGCCCACGGGAAACAAGTACACCTCGTCCTGGTGGCTCTCGTCCCTCGCTCATGGCCATGAGCAGGGATATCGTGGCATCAAGCCCGTCCGAGCACACTGCCTGCAGTCTCAAATCCTCCGGCTGCCCAGCTGAACCACACTGCGTGTGGCTGATGGAACCGGCCCAGAGATGCTGAATAACCTCAGTGCTGATAGCAGAGAGCTCCCCATCCTTCAGCAGCAGTGCCAGGTACTCACAGAACAGGGCCAAGGACAATGCCCACATTACAGAGGCAGCTAAATCGAAGAGAAAGAAGGGTGCAAGTCTCGAGCAGAAGCTTGGCACTGCCTTGGCAACAGGTCCAGAAATAGTCCTCACACCCCAGAGCGAGCGTTTGCAGAGACAGCTTAGGACTTTTTAAAACACACAACATATGGTGGGAAGCTGCAGCCCTTAGAGTCCTGCGAGTAAGGTTTCCCTCGATGGAAAGGAGGCTCTGCAGAGGGATTTGGACAGGCTGGAACGATGAGCGGGGCCCAGGGGCACGAGGCTGAACAAAGCCAAGTGCTAGGTTGTGCACTTCGGTCACTACAACCCCCAGCAGCTACAGGCTAGGGGGAAGAGGAGCTGGAGAGCTATCTAGTAGAAAAGGGCCTGGGGGTGCTGGTTGGCAGCTGGCTGAACAGGAGCCAGCAAGGTGCTCAGGTGGCCAAGAAGGCCAATGGCACCCTGGCCTGGATCAGGAACCAGCAGGAAGGAGGTGATGGTGCCCCTGTACTCTGCACTCATGTGACTGCACCTTGAGTACCAGGGCCACTGCTGGGCACCACAGTATCAGAAGGGCATTGAGGGGCTGCATTTGGGCCAGAGAAGGGCAAGGAGGCTGGGGAGAGGGCTAGAGAACAGGGCCTGTGAGGAGCGGCTGAGGGAACTGGGGTTGTTCAGTCTAGAAAAGAGGCTGAGAGGAGACCTCACTGCTCTCTCTACAGCTCCCTAAGAGGAGGCTGCAGCGAGGCTGCTGCTGGGCTCTTATCCCCAATTCCTAACGATAGGACAGGGGAAATGGCCTCAAGCTGCCTCTGGGGAGGGTTGGATTGGATCTGAGGAAGAAGTTCTCACCTGAGAGAGTGGTTGGGCACTGGAACAGCTGCCCAGGGAGGGGGTGGAGTCCCCATCCTTTGAGGGGTTTGAAAACAGAGTAGCTAGAGTATTGAGTCCACGGTCTGGGGATTGGGGAGCTGTTGGGATGAGGGCTGGACCTGCTGATCCTGGAGGTCCTTTCCAGCCAGGATGTTCTATGATTCTATGAAATGAAACCCTGGTCTCTCTTCTCCTGTCTACCTCCACCATTTTCAGAGCAGCAGTCTGAGAGGGAACTTGCACCACAGGGCTGAAGGAGAATTCAGCTTCACTTTGAGGATGCAGTTCACTTGTTCCCCCTTACAGAGTGTTTAAGACAAAAACTACCCAGCCACTCAAAAGCAGCATCTCCCCACCCTAACACTGCAGGGAGGACTTGCATCGTGCTCTTGGGACTGCACTACTGCAGCCACAGACAGACTCCGTTTGTCCACTCTCCAAAGCACTTGTACAGCCACAACTCTGGCCCAAGACAAAGGCAAATTCTAACCCCCAGAACAAAGAGCAGCTCAGACTGTCCTTCCCACCCCACCAGGGACACTGCCCGCACACCCCCAAGCCCCCTGCAACAACCAGAGTCTTCCACAAGGGCAGCCAGCGCTGGGGATCACCAGTGCAGGGAGCAGCCACACTGCAAGTGGGAGAGTCCATCACAGGTCCACACAGTCCTCCTGGACAACCAACTGGTCTGAACGAAGCCTCTGCTGAAGCAATGAAGCAGCAGCCAGGTGCAGCTCACCCCCAGGCTGTGCTGAAGTGGGGGGCTTCAGCTCTTTTTGAAAGAAGCATCCAGAAGGGAAGGCAGTTAAAAATCCAAGCTCTTTTATCAGGGCTCTCTTTGCACCATGTGCTGCAGGAAAGCTGCTCAGAGGGAAAGCAGAGATAAAGGAAAGGGAGCTGAGGCAGACAACACCAGGCTAGAGGGAAAAGTCATGGGACTTGTCACATACAAACCCCCTCATGCAGCTCCAGAGCAGGCACGAGCTGCTCAGGCGGCTCTGAGGAGCTTTATCTGTGTGTGAAAGCACAGTCGCAGGCCTGAGTCTGAGCCAGAGGTCGGCCCAGGAGGTCCCAGAAACACAGATACTCTTTTCCTTTGAAAATGGAGGTACTTCCATCACAAGGAGTAAAACACGAGCGATGCACTGCTGCATCTGTACAGCCAGCCAGCTCTCAAGGATCAGAGGCAGCTCTGCGCACGGTGCAGGAGCGGGGTTTGCCCACAAGACACCGAGACTTTGGTCTCTCATGAGTCACAGAGTCAATAAAGCCAGCAGAAAGGAACTGGTTTCACTGACGCTGCAGGCACCACTCACTCCAGAGCTCGGGGAAGGGGTGGATGTACAGCTGGGATGACCCGCAGCGAGGAGCCTCCTCCAGTCCAACGAATAAACAGGGCAGAGCCTGCTCCCGCACTTCACTGGGCGAGTTGTGGCCACAGCACGAGGGCAAAGCGAGCTGCTGGAAGGGTAAGACTCACGGTGTGAAATCCTCCACCCAGCCCAGCCCATCTCATCCCTCCCCAGTGATGCTCCACTGACACAGAAAGCTCAGAGAAAACAGCTCTTGTTTACGCGGGTCTCTGGCTATCACAAGCAGAAATGCAGATCTCCTGATAGCACTGGTGATTGTTCCAAGGGGAGCAGATGCTGCAGCCTGAATGAGCTCATTCTGCAGCTCACACTGCTGTGGGCTGAGCTCCCCACTTGCTACTTTTCAAAGTGCAGAAGAATCGTGCTTTGCTAAAAATACACCCCGGGGGCTCAATGGGCACTTTGTGAGGAGCCTTGGGCTTCTCCCGCTGCTCCTCCTTGCTGCTGGCTCCTCGTTGCATGGACAGTGTTGGGCACCACAGGATCAGAAGGGCACTGAGGGGTTGGAGCGAGGCCAGAGAAGGGCAACGAGGCTGGGGAGAGGGCTGGAGAACAGGGCCTGTGAGGAGCAGCTGAGGGAACTGGGGTTGTTCAGTCTAGAGAAGAGGAGGCTGAGAGGAGACCTCACTGCTCTCTACAGCTCCTGAACAGGAGGTTGTAGTGAGGCTGCTGCTGCTGTCTTCTCCCCAATTCCTAACGATAGGAGGAGGGGGAATGGCCTCAAGCTGCTTCAGGGGAGGGTTAGATGGGTGAGAACTTCTTCCCGAGATCCAAAGAGAGTGGTTGGGCACTGGAACAGCTGCCCAGGGAAGGTGTGGAGTCCCCATCCCTTGAAGGGTTTAAAAGCCAAGTAGCTAGAGCTCTTGAGGCCATGGTCTAGGTTGGGGAGCTGTTGGGATGAGGGCTGGTCTTGGTGATCCTGGAGGTCCTCTCCAGCCAGGATGATTCTATGACACACACCACCACCTGCACAGGCTGCTTCTCCAGGGACTTCAGCAAGGAGCTTGGCTTTCACTGCTCGGGTCTGCCCCAGACTCCCGTAACGAGTGACTGTCTGGAGAGCTCTGTCCTGCAAACTGGGCTGTTTTCCTCTAACGTTTGTCAGGACCCCTCATGGATCTGCTGGAGTGGGTCCAAACGAGGCTACAAAGATGATCAGAGAACTGGAGCCCCTCTGCTATGAAGATAGGTTGATGGAGCTGGGGTTCTTCAGCTTAAGAGAGGAGAAGGCTCCAGGGCGACCTGAAACAGACCTTCCAGTAGCTGAAGGAGCTACAGGAAAGCTGGTGCAGGGCTTCTACAAGGGCCTGCAGTGACAGGACAAGGGGCAGCGGCCTGGAACTGAAAGAGGGGAGATTTAGATTGGGTATCAGGTAGAAGCTCTGCACCATGAGGGTACTGAGGCTCCAGAACAGGTTGCCCAGGGAGGCTGTGGCTGCTCCATCCCTGGCAGTATCCAAGGCCAGGCTGGATGGGGGCCTGGGCACCCTGGTCTGGTGGGAAGAGAGGTGTCACTGCCCACAGCATGGGCACTGGAACTGAATGATCTTCACAGTCCCTTCCAGCCCAACCCATTCTAGGGTTCCACAAACTAAGTGCTGTGGTGCCAGCACCTTTGCAGTGAGAGGAGCAGCAGCCACGGTCCAAACTTTCCCCTTGCACAGCCAGGGAGAAGGAGGTAGCACAAGGCTCCTTCTATGCCTGGTGCCCTGCAGAAGGCTCAGCCCCTGCTCGCTGCAGAAGAGCAGAGCTATGAGCAGCCACCCTGCACCAGCCCCGTGCTTGCCTGACAATCCTGCCTCCCCCTCAGAGCTTCCACAGGCTGCCCACGCCTGAGCACCCACCCCACTGCAGCTCTTGGGGAGACACAGACAGCCCCCAGCCCGGCTCCCAGGGACCCACCACTAACTTCCCAAGTCATCAGAAACTCTGGGATCTGCAGAGAGAGAACCTCAGCCCCCGCACACCCAGCTACAGGCTCCAAGCATCACCCAGCCACAGAAACCCAGTGCCTGAGCGCGTAGCAGCCTCACCAGCTCTGAGCTCTCCTGACCCTCACTCCTACCTCCGTTATGCAACACTAACAACCCCCCTAAAAGTCAGGAGGATCTCAGGAAGGCTCCAGAATCCTGGCCTGGCCAAGCAGCCTATTCTGGGATGCTGCCTTCCTTCCCCTAAGCAGCTCCTACCCAGCCTCTGCCTTTAATAGGATGCGGAGCCGTTCCCCGGCAGTTTCTCCGGTGGTTGAAATCCCGTCCAGATTCTCAGCTGTCAGATGTTACTCAGCTGCTGGGGTAAAATAAGTTGGGTGATCTCAATGCAGATGTCTGCAGCTTAAACTGAGCTGTCAGGTTTGCCCCTGGCCACACGACACTACCCCTTTTTGCCTTCTTTTAAGCCCCACAGGGGGGCCAAGAGCCCCCTGTGCTCCCTCCAGGTTGGGTTTTACCCTCGGTGCGAGGATTTAAGAGCGAAGGGAATGGCTCTCTCTAAAATCTCCCATCAGCAGAGCCTGTTTTGAGTGTCTGGTGCAGCAAACACCCCAATCCCATGTGTAACCCCCCCACACACACACACACAGACACACTCCCCGCCCAGCCCTGGTCTCACACTCCACAGCCAAGCAGCCCCACGCTGACCCTAAAGGCAGAGCAGAGCAGGAGGCAGCACCACCAGGCTGCCCAGCACATCAGCACCCCCCACCGAACAGCCAGCGGGTTTGCTGCTGGCTGACACAGAGCCACTAAACCAAGACGATTCCTCCCCCTGCCATCACCCTGCCCAGGGAAATCTTGAGTCTGCACACACAGGTACCTGCTCCGGGCCCTAAACGCAAAGGGAAGCTGCCTCAGGAGCAGATAAACAGCAGCACAAGTGCTGTTTAACCCTACACGGCCACTACAGACCCCCCAACATACCCAGTGGCCAAGGGCAAACCCCAGCAGAACCAACCCCAGCCCCAAGAAACCAAAGCAGCAACCACGATGCCTCCTGCAGCTCAAGAGCCAAACGAGCCCCCAACTTTAATTGTGCAGTTATGCAACAGCCCTCGCTCCCAGCATTAACCCAGATCTGAACAGCTCCCTGACCCTTCCTGCCAGGGTCGCATCAGAGCTTTCTTGAAAAGCCACGGAAGGGTCTAGAAGCAGCCAGAGGCCTCGCAGGAGGGAGCAGCCAGCTGGAAGGATTCGTAGCTGCAGTTGTTTCAGTACGGATGTGATTCAGCCTACAAACAGAGCTCAGGTGCTACAGAGAGTGGCTGGAACTGCAGGTACTGACCTTACCTCCCGCTGTGTGAGGTGGCTAATGGCATGGGAGAAGGAACACGACGCAAGCAGCTCCTGCTGCTCCCTGCGTCGTCAGAAAAATCATAAAGTAATTCCAGATTAGTAGAGTGGCCTGGATCTCCAGCTGACTCACCCCGCTCCCAAGGAATTGGAGACCAGCTGAACAGGAGCCAGCAGGGTGCCCAGGTGGCACCAAAGGTCAACGGCATCCTGGCTGGGATCAGCACTAGTGTGGCCAGCAGGACTGGGGATGTCATTCTCACCCTGGACTGGGCACTGGGGAGGGCTCCCCTTGAGTCCTGGGCTGCTCACTGCAAGAAAGAGATTGAAGGGCTGGAGCAGGGCCAGAGGAGCAGTGAGGCTGGGGAAGGGACTGTAGNCTGTGACAGCCACCACAACGACACTAATTCAGCAAGGCCTGATCAAGCTGCCAGTCTCCTCACACAAGGCAGCAGAGCAGAGACTCAAGTAGCTCCCCAAGACCCCAGTTACCTCCAGGCAACACCCGTGGGCCTGATGTAGTGACCTCGAGGTCTGGAACCTCACGACTTCTGCAGAATTTCCTCTGACTGCAAATCCCACACAGAACAGCTCTCTTGAGGTGGTCTGTGACTTCCTACCCAGGCATCAGCCCATCTCAAGGCTGCAGTGAAAGCAGCAGCCTGGACAAGTCATTTCATAACAACTTTCCCAAATGATCCAAGATCTCTTCTTATAAGGCTTCCACATCCTCTAGTGCTGAATAACAAGGAGAAGGATCCAGTTTGGAACACTCACAGACAGAACCTCGAGCTGCCAGCAAGATGACAAGGAAATTCTCCCCCTGGTAAAACTCCAGCAGCCCCAAGCTCACAAAGCAGCCAGATCCAGGGGCAAACCCCTGTGTCCTGCAGTAAGAAACCTTTCAGGATGAATTACAAAAGGTATGGAGTGACTTTTGAAGGGGGGGGACAGCCCAGCCCCTGCTTCTCAGCAGCCAACATTAACAATTAACATCAATCCTTTTGTCAATCTCCTTCTTGAGGAGCTCCACCCGCTCCTCAAGAGTCTTTCCTCTTTATGGAAAAGACTTCCCCCCACAACCCACCCCGGCAGCAGATCACCCTGTGGCCACAACCTATTCCTGTCCCTTCAACAACCTGTGAGGGTTTGGCAGGTTCTCAGCTGTTTCAGTGCATCAGCTCCAATCACTGTGAAATACAGATCCCACTCGTGCTCATCTACTCCCTTTCTGAAGCCACAGAGGATAGGATGATGAAGCTGAGTCCTCAAGCACTGGCTCCTGTTGTACTGTAATTCCTGAAGAGCAGAGCAGGCCACGGAGACCCTCTGGGGTCACTCACAGAGGAGGTGCTCTCTTCTTGTTTTGCTCACACAGGGCAATCATAAAGGCTGAAGTCATCAGCCTCGGCGTCTGCTCATTAGCCTGGACAGCCTGCAGAGCCCTAACACAGCCCAGGATGTTTTGCAAACGTTAAACACCTAATTAAGCCTCCAACTACTCCCCCAGATACAGTGGCCATCACCCTGCTTTACATTAGATCAATGAAACCACAGCAGTCAGGCAACTGATATCAAGCAGGGAGGGCCAGAGAGAGCACAAGACCTCAAGAGAAATCTACCCCACCCAGCAGAAAGGCCTGAACGTGAGAGTAACTGGAAGTAGAATAATTATTCCCTACCCACACACTCCTCTATTTTAGAGAGATAAAGGAGCGAGAGCCCAACAGCAACAGAAAAGGAAAGCCAGGGGAAGCGCCTGAACCTGGGAACAGCCCTGGATCCCGGTGCTGGCCTTGCAACACAGGCAGCCCCAGATGCTCGAGGCTCCTCAGAGCTGAACCTTTCCCCTCAGGGCAGGGTGAGGGCCCATGGCTGCCCACCAGCTCTTCCATTTCTGCTCCTGCACCACCCTTTCCAAGGAGTTCATCCTATGGAGGCCTTCTTCCCCACACCCATCGCCTCTGCAGTAGCCTGGGAAGGAAGAAGGGAGGGTCAGAAGGTGCCTGTGCCTTCAGCAGGCTTTTCTACAGGGAGATTTTTAGCATTTCAAACAGCACATTTCAGTAGCCCAGGGGCAGGAATGACTTACCCACAGCCTGGGCTTTCCCTACATTCCACACACAACACCCAGGTGCCTCTTCAGCAGCTTCTAATTTAACTCCTGCCGATGACATCACCTCCCTCAGCCTTCACATGACAGCAAACAAGCAGCACAAACCACCTCAGGCCACCAATATGATTCTGAAAACGCTGCTCCTCAGAGGACGCTTTCAGCTGTTTCCTCCTTTTCATTTCCAGCCACTGAATAATTTTTCTAGAGCAACTGCCTCACCTTCTACAGAAATAGTTCTCTCCTCCCCAGTTCCCTGGGAGACAACCGAGCACAAGCACTAGGTGCTGCAGAACCTGCAGAGTTTCTCAGACCCAGGATCTTCCATCTCAATGCCTGTGGAGCTCAGTTGCTGCTGGGAGCCACCTCAGGGGCTCCTGAGAAGAAAATAGCCAGGGAGGGTTGGGGTTCTCAGTCCCCCCTGGCTGCAGGAGCACCAGATCACTGCAGAAAGAAACCGGTGGCTGGAGAGCAGGACTCTACCCAAACATTCACCTGCAGCTGAGGGTTTCCCCATCACCCGCAGCAAAACAGCAAAGAGAGGGGGGAAAAAAGTCCCTGCGAGGAGCCTTCCAACAGCACCTGGGTCAAAGGAACCGGGGATCACGGCCGAGTCAGCAGCACTCCAACCCCTGAGCCCATCCTTCCCTTCTGCACCAGCTCAATCCTCCCCCTCTTCATCCTCAGCGATGCAGGAGGCTCCTCAGCCACCAGCCCGTGTGGCCTGCAGGCAGAAGGGGCGGTAATGGCCCTTCTAGGCCGCTCAGGAAGGGCTGGGCTAGTGTTCTCCCCGTGGGGCCAGAGGTCGCCCAGCCTAGACTGACACCCCACCACCACCCCCAGCCCTTCTCAAATGGCAGGGACACCGGGCACTGCCCCACAGCCCCGGCCGAGCTGCTGTGCCCCACCGAGGAGGACGGGGAGGATGAGGAGAGGGCGGAGGGGCCGCAGCGTTGACCCTGCTGGAGAGGGCCGGCCCGGGGCAGCCGCTGCGGCTCCCCCGGCCCCGATTGCCCCGTTGTCGTCCCATCGCGGCCGCTCTACCTGCGCGTCTCCTCGTCGCTCTCGATGTCTCCGGGGCCGTCGGGTGCCGCCATCACCACATCGCACTGGGCCGCTGCCGCCGCCGCCATCTTAGCACCGGGCCGGGCTGGGGGCGGACCGGGCCGGAACGGGTGGGGCAGGGCGGGCCGGAACGGGCGGGGCCTCCGGGCAACGAAGGGAACCCGGTGGGCGTGGGGAGGCCNTGGTCGTGTGCGGCCAGGCTGCCGTGGGGAAAACGGCCATTCTGGAGCAGCTTCTCTATGGGAATCATGTGGTGGGTGAGTAGGGGTGGGGGGCGCCCAGGCAC
>VZRI01003455.1:0-34679 GCA_013397515.1 Upupa epops
CAGACGAAATTCAGTTCTCCACACAGAAAGGCAGAAACAGTGCAGTTTTTTCTGATATTTCCATGGAACCTCCTCTGGTCCAGCTTGCACCCATTGCCTCTTGTCCTGTCACCAGATGACCTTGAGAAGAGCCTGACTCCATCTTCCTGACACCCACAACACACATATTTACAGGTATTAATGAGGTCGCCCCTCAGCCTCCTCTTCTCCAAGCTCAAGAGATCCAGCTCCCTCAGCCTCAGAAGGGAGGTGTTCTACTTCCTTCATCATCTTGGTTGCTCAACACTGGACACATTCCAGCAGCTGATCCCAGTACTGATCCTTGGGGACCCCCACTAGATACAGTATTTTATTAAATGCTTAATTGCAATACATTTATCAAGATTACTTTCACAGTGCCAGCAGTGTTATGCATAGCTTTCCCTGCTGTCATTTTGCAGTTTGGAAAAACAATTCTGTGAAAGAGCTTTATAGGTTAATTATATCAATTGCTGAGTTACATGTATGACATACAATAGAGTTGTTTTGGTTGGAAAGGCCTTTAAGATCATGGAGTCCAACCAATACTCTCATGTACAGAGAAGGTCCATGAGGATGATCAGAGGGCTGCAGCACCTCTCCTATGAAGCCAGACTGANTGAGGAGGAAGTTCTTCACCCTGAGAGTGGTGAGAGCCTGGAATGGGTTGCCCAGGGAGGTGGTTGGGGTCCTGTCCCTGGAGGTGTTTAAGGCTAGGCTGGATGGGGCTCTGGCCAGCCTGATCTAGGGTGGGGTTGGAACTGGATGATCCTGTGGTCCCTTCCAACGTTGACCGATTCTACAACTTTTTCCCAGTGAAGGTGATGGGGCACTGGAGGGGGCTGCATGCGGAGTCTGTGTAGTCTCCTTTTCTGGAGACATTTGAAACCCACCTGGACTTGGTCTGGGTGATCCTGCTGTGGCAGGGGGATTGGACTGGATGATCTTTCCAGGTCACTTCCAATCTGTACTCTTCTGTTCTGTGACTTGGTCTAGGTGTCCTGCTGTGGCAGGGGGTGGATTGGACTAGGTGATATTTCAAGGTTCCTTCTGATCCCTGATGATTCTATAACTGTACCAAGCCCACTGCTAAACCATGTCCTTAAGTTCCAGATCATCCCTTCCAGCAAGCTGTGCTGACATAAAATAGTGAGACACAGACCTCTTTGACCTAATGAAAAGGATATGAAAACACTTGCAAAGGGCCACAGAGCAAGGAAAAGGTGGAAGGCAGTGGGAGATAGGTGAAGCTCAGGATAACCCCAGGGTTTGGTAAAGTGCAATAGGAAATGTGATCACAAGTTTGGTTCTATCCAGGGTTTCTACCTAAATAAGGCTCTTCACCAGAGCGTTTTTAGCACTATTTCAGGGCAACTCTCACATACAGCTGACCGTGACTAAAGACTGAAGTGCCAGGTCCAGCCAAAAGCATTTTTCATAACATCCCTCCAAACTGCACCATCTGTTCATTCTTCTGAAGAACACTTAAGACTTCATACTTTTAAACAAATCGATTGTCCAGGGCAATTCTGCAAAAGTAATTCAGGCTGAGCTGAAAATATGTACCACAGGCATGGCACAAGCTATCCAACCTGAGAGACAGATACACATTTTTCTCCCTGACAGTGTGAAGCCTCTCTTTTTACTTTTTTGCCTTTTCTTCACTGTCTGGCACAATTAGTTTGGACCTTTTGCTGGAAGCTGGCAGTACTGTACTTCTTTGTGTTCCAAAACCTCTGTGGAGTTCAAACCACAAGTGTGAATTTGCCAGGGGCTGGTTCCTCAGGGGTGTCAGGACAGGATGGGTTTTGCTGCATCCTTTGTTGATTCGACCCGTGTTCTTCTGACATGACAGAAGCTTCTTTTGTAAAAGTTTACCTCCCTTTAATTTATGTGAAGAATTCTGGTTGAAGCAATTTTAAAGCATTCTTTAATAAGGACAATCCATTATTTCTTGTTTTCAGAGAACAACACCACTGGTTTCAAAGAAAAACACATAAAATAGTTTCACAAAGTAGACACATCTTCTTTAAAAAAGGTAATATGTTGAGTATGTTCAGAACTTAATTGCTCTGAGAGCTACAAGTGCCTTTTCACAGTTTTGTTACTTAGAAATAAATATTAACATTACTATTTGATTTTGGGACAGAATGAGACAAAGTGTCTGGTTTTCTATGTTCTGTATCACATTACAGAAAATGTGTTGTTAACGCTGAAGTCTTCTTTTCCTATTCTCAAATCTCATTTCTTTGTTTCTACTCAAAATATTTAAATTGAATTGTGTTTCCCCACAGTGTACTAACTCCCAGAGACCCATAACTTCATCTCAGGGATATTATATCACAGAAATCTGGCTAGTACTAAAACATGTTTGGTTTCCAGTCCTATTTGTAAATGTCTTTTAAAATTGTATGTTGAATCATAGATCCTTCTTATTTATTTTTACACAGAAGATGTATGCTAGATGTGTTTTGGTGTACATTTTAACAATTCTTTTTTCCTGAATTTTCATACCTTTTTAATTTTTAAGAATAGAAAACAGACCCGGCAATATTTTCCAAAATTTATTTCAAGAAAAACTGCTTTAGCCTCTATTTTTTAGAACAATGTTATTGTTTTGCCAACTTGTCAATTTGTCAACAACCAGCAGATTAGCAGTTCCTAAATCTACTATCAGGTCGTCTGGGCAAACATTACCTCCTTCATGTGTGATAAATTAAATATGGTGACATAACTGTCATTCTCCATTAAGCATTCAGTTGCTGCAAAAGAAACCTCATTTAACCTGGAGCTGTTGGAGTATGGAGAATAAAACACAAGACCTTAACTGAAGTTGTCAGTAGTAGTAAAAAGGAAAAAAAAACAAAAATGGTAGAAGAAAGATCCCTCAATATCATCTAGCTTGCTTCCTTGAGTGAGAAATAAATATGGTCTATGTTTTCTGCTAATTTTGAACCCATTTTTCGTGCTAGTATTAAACTAAATAAATAACATGGGATTATATAATAAATCTTAATATTATTTTATTCGGTACAACTAAAGAATTGGGATTTTTTTTCCCCACTTGCGGTTTTACTCAGGTCACAAGAGTTACACCACATTTACATGATCTAGATGTCAGATGTTTAGGGTTACTTCGTTGGTTTTAGGTTGGACTGGATGATCTTTAAGGTCTTTTCCAGCCTCATCATTACTGTGATTACTGTGATTACTATGATTACTTTACACAACAGTGTAAAACAGTAGCTAATTTATAGTGTCTTGCTTTGTTTGTTTAAAACTGTTATAATCTTGAAGATTTCCAGTATGGTATTAGAATAGAGTGGACAAAAGCTGGGGAAGACTCTATAGGCACCATTAGGTGCTACAACTATTGTAGCAGCATTATTCATCTGCAACATTTAGTTCTACACAAAGTCACAAGAAGAATTCATAGACATCCATTTGTCAGGAAGCAGCCTTGAAAAACCTTTAGTATCATCTGTAATAATTTCTAACATTTATTTATATTTAATGAGGCAACCCTTGTTTACCTAAGCTAAGTAACCCAGAAAATACCTATTTTTTAAAAGCATGCCCCCAGCCCCCCAAATGTCACATTTCAATGAGCAACAGAAAAAACCCTCAATATCATCTCCAAAGGAATAACTATGAAAGAAAAGATTGTTGTGGCTAATAATGAAACATTATAAATCTGAACCACAAAAATCAGTGTGTACCATCTAAGTGTATGTGTTGTCCGTGCTTCAGAAGAATTCGTTCCAGGATGAAGAAAAGTATCATGCAAGAGCAGAAAATCTGTCATGGGTGGAGAGGAGAGCAGGTAAGAACACAGTACAAGTCTGGGTGTTCAGCTGCTGAGCAGTAACAGGTTCAGTCCCCATTATTCAGTTCAGCATTGCAACTTGATAGCAAACCTCTAGAGAACCTACTAAGTTGAAGTCAAATACAAATGCACTCTCAGTAGATTCAGAGGTGACAGTGTAAAGGAAACCTGGGACAGTGTGGTGAATGGCCAAATCTTCAGGTCATTGTTGAAACCGGGTAATGAAGTGCCAGAACAAGAAGTTTGTTGAATCAGTGTGTCCCTCTGCAATGACTTACTGAACTTTGGTCCACGTGATGAAATATTAACTTGCCACCCCCAGTAAATTCAGCAGAAAGGATTTGTTTCCCATTCCTCTGGTTTTCATCTTGGGTGCCTAGGGCTTAAGTGGTCATAGGCATAATGGTTAAATGTTGCCTGTTCACCATCTCAAAAGGCGCAAAGGGGTTTAGTTAAAGCAGTTTCCAGCACTGCTGCTGTGATCCTGATTGCCATGCAAGTACCCAGACAGGTGTGTAAAACAAATGCCTGAATGTCCATAAAACTCTAAGCAAGATTTATGTGACTGCTTTTCAGGAAAATGTACGCTTGTGGAAAGAAGACTTATAAATAAGGAAGCAGTAAAGGGACATACCCAGACCTTAACTGCTATCTCTTAATAATGAAATAGATTTTTATGAATTCAGAGATGGAATGTAGTTACATTTAACCAGCTCCCTAGCATCAATCAGAAGCAGCAGGTGTTTTGTTGGCAAGTACAGCTTTTGAAAGATCTACTTAGACACTTTGCTGCCTTTAAAAATCCTGCCATTTTCTCACAGAGATCTAATTTGTAAAGACAAATACAAATTCACAGGGTAAAATCTGCTTTTCTGTTTCCTGCTACTCAGCTACTGGGTATGATGTTGATTATCATCACTGCCATCATCATCTTAATCACCATCATAGCTGGAGACACTCACACTTAGCTGTTTGACACACTCTTGCTTCCCAAAACATGTAACACAGAGCAACATTTCATATCGTGACTGAAGAATTTTTGGCTTCCTTACGTAGCTGCATTCACCTGAGCCAGTTACTTACAAGAGCTTCCAAGTCTGTTCAGGTGTTTATGTCTAAACCTTGCAGATACTGGTGCTGGTGTATTTGCCGGCAGACGTGGTCTGAGTTTGCTTGGATAACACTGCCCCATGCTGGTTTACAAGGAAAAGTCCCTGCTGACTCTTTTTTACCAAAATACAATATAAGACAGGTGCTCAGCAATTTTAACCAGTAAGTTTGTTTCACATTGTTTCCTTAGGGTGCTACTTGTTTTTTCTTCTACTGTTTCCCCGAATATCACACAAAACACCCCACTCTACTGTTCCTGCCAACAAATACAGAGGGGAAAATGTAACTTTCTGAAATCAGCAATCTCATTAATACACATTGGGAACAGAGAGAAGGTAAGGCATCATCACACAGGGCTTGTGAGAAGGGAATTACTGCAGACATTCATGGAAACTCTGTGATATGGTACGTGGAATAAAGCAGGTCCAGGTCACTGCCTGTTGCAGACAGTCCCTGTTGCCCTTCTTTTACAGCCTAGCATCTGAGACTTTCTGGATTATAAACCAGATGCCTCACATGAATACTTGTTAGTTTTAATACTAACACTACATACATGGGCTGGAGAAAGCTTCATACTCTCTTTTGTACATCATACTCTACATTTCAGTGTTTTTCAATTCAAGTCTTAGACAATGAGGAATTTATTTTGCTTCTGGGGTGTCAAGCGATTCCCAAGATTGTGGCTGCTTTGCAGAGATGTGGTATCTGCCACAAAGATAAATGTTATTCTAATTAATTCCTGTGAATTTCCCAGGATGGCCACCTGGCTGATTCCTAACTGGCCTCACAATCTGTACTCTAAAAGAGATTTTCCAAAGACAGTTGGGACAGTCGTATCTTGATATGCTGCAACTCCTACATATGGACATGTGGGGCTGACCATGGGCACTAGCTGCGGTTTAAACTGGCAATTTCTGGATTTCATTTTTTTGTTTTCATGATTTGGTTTTCCTTCTCCTAAGACTGAATTTCTTTGAGCTGAATTGGTCTGAGGATTCTTGCTGACGTATTTGCATGCTCATGGAAATAAATTAATGTATCTAAACATGACATTAGTTACTACATCTAAATATTTACAGTAATAAAGCAACAGTTTACAGAGGCTTTTCCCCTCTAAGGATTGAATACAAGTATATTTGCAACCCACAATTATCATTTTGAAATGGGCCATTTAAGGTGACGCAGGCAAGTTATAATTTTGTATGTTGCTCTTCATGACAGGAGTTGAACTGGCTCATAAGCAAAGAAGGGATGCCACTGCAGACCACAAGTGCTTCACCCCATAATCACAGGAGCAGCACTGTATGTGACAAGTACCAGCTAAACACAGGGAGCAGTTGGATAACTAAGCACCAGATAGAATTATGAAACAAGAAAAACAAGGAAAAAAAATAAGCATTTAAGATGACTAAAGTTGAATCTTCATCTCATAATCTGGAAAACATTTTCTTTTGTTGTAGGATGTGTGGTTGAGAAAAAGCAATACGATCTTATTCTTAATGACATAACGAAACACTTCCTACAGTCATTGTTTCCTATGGAAAAATGATCTTTCGCTTACCTCAGACAAGTTCCATTATACATTATGTTCTATGATGAATAAATATACCACCACTGTGTGTTTCACTTGGAAACCAGAGCATATGTCAATATGCAGAGCTGGGACTTTTTTCTATGAATTTGCTGTCTTGCAAGTAAACATTTTTCTGTAGGCAATGTAAGCAAAATGACTGAAAAGTTCCATAGGCTCTGTTGCAGAGCATGTGTGGCCAAGGAATGAGGGACATCCATTTTGCAACAGCAAACTCCTTTGAGAGTTAAGAAACAAACTGCTCAAAGACTGCTTTCTAGGTATAAAAGAACTATGACTACACTGGAGAAATTTTAGTTTATAATCCGCTTCAGCTGGTGTTGTTGCATTGCACTACTGGGACCAGTTAATGCAGAACAGTCATATAGAATAAATATGTGAATGACACTGCACCCGGATTCTTCCTTTTTTCAGCCTAGACAGTATTTAAGATCAACAATTTCTGCTTAAGATCTACCCAGCACAACAGTTTTCCATGTTTCTTGGAGACATTATAACTATTGATGAAGGATTGCTTCCTACTTTCCCCAAGCAATTTGGCCTTTGAGGAGCCCAAATTAATCTTCATAGAGTGAAAAATAATCCTCTTGAGGTAATCATGTTTGACAACCTTGTGTCACAGCAGCAAGCTGGGACTTTCAAGAAGAATAGGGCAATAATTTAATGTAAAGTAAGAAGATCTCATTAATGGCAAAAACTTCTAACCTTTACCTGAAAAATGTATGAAAAATTCTGCAACCATTAGAATTCAGCCCACACCACTTTATAATATTGAGTTACCCTCGGATTTCCTCATTAGAATTAACCTTTCCTCTCCAGCTGCCTACATTGGTGTTTCGGCAGTCCTTGGAGAAGATAGTTCAGTAGATTAACTTCCTGCAGGAAAGAGTTCTGTTTCATTCTGGTTAATTGTCTCTGCCTAGTTTTAATTGCTCTTTGTCCAAGTATCTTCTGTCACTGGTAGGATGACATTTTCTCTATGCTTAAAAGATTTCTTAATAAACCAGAAACATAAACTTTGTTGATTAACCATGTTACATGAAGTTAAATTCTAGAAAATTCTATAATCTGATGTAATTCAGCACAGCCCAACTTGACATTTCAAAAAAACACCACTTTAAAAAAAACAACCTGTGAGAGGATGTGGCAATTATCCAGGAAAATAGTATATATTACCTTGGCTAGAAGCTAATAGTAGTTATTCTAAATGTGTGAGCCAGCTAATTCTCTATTTTTCCAATAAACTCATTCATAAGATGTGAAAATACTATAGCCAGTGGTAATTTTTTTTTTACTTATTTATACTTTCACATTTTAAAACAACCTTCATATAGCATTTTGGGATCCTTTATGCCACACTTTACAGCCCACTAAGTTCTACTAAACTTTCACAGTCAAGTAACAAAGATTTGCTGAAAACCTTACACCTTTTGCCTTTTATCATGCCTTGAAGTGGTTATACCATACTCACATTTACTGAAAAAGCAACCATGAGGTCATTCTTAACACATTTGCCGAATAACCACAAGAGCTACAGATCATTTAGGCTACCTAAGCCAACAGAGAAGATGACCAGACATCCCATAAAGTAAAGAATGGGACTGAATTATGGTATCTGAGTTGAGCCTGTTTATCCCATGATGGATTGCTTAAAAGTTGCTTGGAAGCACTCATTCTAATGAGGAATGTGCTAGCAAATTGACTTCATAATTTTTGCTGCTAAAATGCTTTTCAAAAGGCAAGGCTCTGAATAAAGCTACTCAGTAAATAGAATAAATTCCCGTAACACTCTAAAATAGGAAACATTAGCTATTGGACTTTTAGGGGGGGTTCTGGCTCAGAATTCCTGGTAGTTTTACATTTCAGGTTGTTTCCTATGCTCAGCAATCGACGTATGTTTCTGAAAGTGTTGAGAGATCTAAAAGATAAAAATAATTCTCCTTTAAGAAGTGTCAGAAGGAATGAACGGCTGCACCAGTGCTCAGAAGCAACATGCTACTGCCTGCTGCAATAACTGGGAATATCTGTGAAACCTTGAACCACTGGAAGTCAGGGAACACTTTCCTGGAGTGCAGGAAAACTGAAACGATCATTTGTATCAGCACATCTCATATTCTGTCACACAAGGATACTTCTAAATACGGCTTTCATTTTGAAAGCACAGTTAGTAGAAAAGTTAAGGAGTAAGAAGAAGACCAGTTAGTATTATGGTAGGGGAGACAATGTGTTTCCCAGGTTCCCAGGACAGTCACTGCACTAGCTCTCAGAGCAGAGAACAAGAAAAAGCATATGAGCACAAAAGTTCACAAAGAGCAAAAAGTAAAAGGACAAATCTCTCACCACATCTGTTCTCCCTTAGAAACAACCAGCTTTTAAGACTTTAAGGCAAATCCTACATAAATCATTCCACATGCCATTAAAGGAAAACTGGGGTTGTTTACTGATAATAAGGAGGTGGGAAAAGAGTTATTAAAGACCCTGGCAAAAAAAAAATCTCAACAAGAAAAGCATCAAGAAGACCAAAGCACACGAGAGCAGTACAGTTGCCTCCTTATTTCTAATACCATATTACGAATTAAAGATACTAGTTTCCATTTTTGGAAAGAGACTTCTTAGGCTTAATCTTGACAAAAAAGGCTGTGTATATGAAAGTTTTGTAACGGTAGGTAGTTATTGCAATACTTGTCACAGTAACACAGACCACGCTGTCTAGTGGTACACACTGACAGCTTTTCAATTAAGATGAAGTTATTGATAGAAAGTCACAGTATTGCAAGAATTTAAGATCCAGACATAAGCTGGTATGTGGCCTTGTTTCTGAAGAGCATAGTTACAAGTTTTCTTCTGTTTCTACGTTCCTAGAATTGTGGCTTCTAAGAGATATTAATGCAATTAATTTTGTTTATATACATAAATCAATTGTGGAACATATTTGATCACATGGACAATAGTTGTCAGGAAGCAGCTCTGCCTCAAGAATGAATTCTGGTTAAAGGGATCATTGCAGGCTCCAATGATGCTTGCCAGAACTTACTCCATCATAAAAGAAGCATATTTTCATACACAGACACACATACACAGACACATATGCACAACACCTTATTGTGGTTTTAAATGATACTGTTATCATCTTTTATTTCATAGACTGCAGATCCTGTGAGAAATACAAATTTTACCATTCCTGGGTCACTTACATGGGCTCCAGTTGTGGCACTGTGTGCAGAGACTTAATTAAGTAGCTATTTAATCTTGCTGTTCCCTCCACAAAGGAATGTCTGGATGCCTACACTTTATGATCAGATCATAAAGCCATCTGGTCAACACCCTACACAGCTATAATCATCTGTAAGTACTACACAGAATGAGGTATGAAACAACTACCACAAAAGTGGGATAGTTGATCTCTACTATTAAACCTTGTTCTAATCTCCCAGACTCAGAAGTGTTTTTACTTTGGCAATATATTCATGTATAAGAACACAATGTGATGTAAGAATGTGCCACACTCTTTTAAAGTCATTGGTGTAGGAGATTAAATGGCAAACCCCACTTCAGGTGAGTACTTAAACATTCATGTCTTATTGAACTCACGTAAGAAATGAAAAAACTAGAGTATACCTTAAAACACAGGCTTCCAGTATTCCAAAAGTAATTAATTCCTAAGTTGACTATGGTGTTGATACTGTAATTAGTACTGACATTTATTAAAGATATTCAATAGCAAAGCCATGAACCAAAGTCAAATATTACTTGAATAACAGTAAGTAATATTGCATCAAATACTGTTAATTTCTGAAAAAAACACCAAGATTAAAAAAATGTTCCTGTAATCATGGCATACAAAGAGAAGTTTAGAAAGTACCTAATCTGTGCTTTAAAATGAAAAACAGCACTGCAGAGTGGCTTTATCACTACAAATCACAACAAGGTGTTATCTTACAGTGTCATCTGCATTGCAATGCATTTGAGGATTAGAGGGCAGATACAAGTGGTTCAGCCTGTGCTTCAGTACAGATTTTTAGGTTTTGTTCACTTGTCTTCATGAATCTGCACTATGATTGTTCTGTATTTCTGTTCTGATTTAACAGGGAGAACACAAATGTGGGGAATCATAGTGGGGGCATAGCTATTTCGTTTTGCATCTTTAACTTAGCAGGGATGTAGGCCAATAAATGTTTTCTATATCCAAGAGGGATAGTTCCGTTACCTATAGGAGTACTTCTGTAGAGTGTGGAGGTAGACTTTGGACGTTGACATCTCCTCTTTTCTCTGAAGTTTTCTCAACTTTCTTACTGAAATATTTAAAATTCAAATAAGATCTTGTGCTTAAGACACAAGACTGGGAACCAGCAGATCTGGACTGTCTGACCTACTTGTAATCTTTATAAGCTCAGCACAACTTTTGGCTCACTGCACTTCATTTGCCATCTTTTGAAGATGAATTCAGAAAAATGAATAGAACATATTCATTTGTATATTTTACTAACATTTTCATCTGCATGTGAGGTCATTCAGTTGAGAAGATCAGAGTCATACCATCTCATCAGCCACGCCAAAATGTGTCCTTGAAGTTTTCAAAAAAAAAGAAGATGGGGGATTATTTAACATTTGGTTTCTGAGAGATGTTAGCTCTTGAGCTCAAGATATCTTCCATATTCACAAGGGGCAGGAACATTTTGAGTAGAAACTGAGTTTTACCATGTAGTGACTTCTCTCAGGAGTGGAGACTTTTAGACAAGAACAAATATTTAAAGAGTTGTGATAACACTGTGGCCTCTTGAAATATGACATCGGAATATATTACTTGATTTCAAATATTTACTAGAGGCTATTCGCTTACAACTTACAGCTTTAAAAGTGGCCATAAGATAGGTAATAGATTAATTTCTATATGCATGGTGAAGTTATTTTTCTTAATAAACCCATAGCATTCAAGTTCTTTTAGCAGAGAAATATAAAAGAATCGGGAATAATATTGACATTTGGAAAGAGCAATAGTAAATAGGAAATACAACTAACCTGCCAGTAAGAGTAGAGAAGTGCAGAATTTAACAACCTTCAAATGTTCACATGAAATATAATGGAGAAATGGAGAATCATATCTATATTTATTTTAAATAACTATTTGGATTGAAAGAAACAAAATCTGTCTCCTGAAAACCTGCTTCTCTATACACATAATTATATCTGAATATATGAATTCATATTCACACTAGTCTTGGTTTACATAACATATAATACTGATGGCCCCTACTTTGGCACCAATTGTCCTTTTCCTCATCTAAATGGAAATATTTTTGGTTGAAAATATGCAACCTGATCTCTAACCAGAACATCTCCTTACACATATGCACATAAGGCTTTTCCACAGGAACGTCATGTAACTGCTTAGTTCTCCATAATCCATAATTAGAGGAGGTTGCAGTTTTATTTCCATTTGCTTTAGTTCTTGAACTGTTTTGCCTAAGAAGACATTTTTTGACATCTGGACACACCCCAGTAGTTGAGATCTTTTCCCAAAGCTCTTTATTACTCACACAGAATATTTCCACCGACTTTGCTGGATTTAGAAATTCCGTCTACATTCTCTCTCTCAATGAAAGTCTGAGGTGAGCACCACAATATAACCAAGCTGTGCTATTAGTCCCTTTATGAGTAATCATTCTACCATTTTGTTACTCCTGCTTTTTCTTAAGTAGTTCTATTAATTATTTAGCTTGTTATTTCTACCCCACTTAGATCCCTTAAACTGCATTTTATTCAAATGCTTATGATTTTCTTCACATTAGTTTGTAATTTATAGCACCGAACACTCTTCTATTTACTCTATTGCCCTCACTTCTTTCCCTTGGTCTATTGTTTTTCTTCAGTGGTACAAATACAGTTTCTATTATCTTGGTATCATCAATAATCATTAATATTATATATTTTCCTGCTATGAACTAATTTAAATATCAACCCAGTGCCAGTCATTCAGCACTTAATTCCATGTCAATATTTTTCATTTACTACTACCATTTACCTGCCTCTGTACTACCAGTTTCTACCTGTGCTGTTATACAGAGACACAGTCTAAATTACATATTTGTCTATATTACATATTTGGCTATGAACGTCGTTGCTCTGAGTCAAAGGGTTATTTAACAGCTAGATTAATTCAGCTATGAAACAGCTTTTGTTAAATTTCTCCTTTATCCACAGAATGACATCTTCCATGCTCACATCAGCAGTTTAAAAACGGAAGAGTTTTTACTGTGACTTGACTGACTTTTCATCACTTTATGATTAAAAAAATTCCAAGCTTCCAAGCATAAGGTTGCTGCTGAAATACTCCAAAATGAAATACTGATTTGAAGAGAAGATGACTAGTTGTTGGTAGAGAGAGTAATCTTTGGCCACGTCTATCTATAGCAGAAAATTAATCAGGCCAGAGTCTGTCCAGGTCGTCTCATCAGGAGGTAAAAGGAGCTGGGTCCAGAGACAGAATTTGAGATGAGTTGCAGCATATGTTACTGGGGGGAGTGCATCCATTCAGGAGGCAAACTATATGCAGAGATGGAGATGTAGGCTGGAGTTGCTGTGGCATCACTGGGACATTGGCTGACAGCTCGGGGGTGAGCTGAAACAGGGTGCTGGAGTAGTGGAGATCCTCAAGGCCCTGACAGACTGTTTCTCTGGCTTAATGCTGTCTTTTTGCCCTTGGTAAGTGCGGTTGCAATCAACTAGCATTCTAGGTGCCATTCTTTCTCTAAATCCTTAAGAGGCACTCCTCAAGCACATCTTCAAAAGAGAAATTAAATAAATTAGTATTTTTAATTAGAAAGATCAAGAATTAAATCCCTTCAGATTTGGATGTGACATCACCTGCATTCAGTGTACCTCCCCAAGGCAAGGCACTTCTACTGGAGGATAAATTAAGTTGCTGATGCATTATCTTATTTCCTGTGGCTAAGATTTTGTTCCTGGCTCTGGAAGCAGACAAGCCCTCACAGTCAGCTCTTATTTCCTTGCAAAGTCTTGGCAGCAGATCGCAAGGACTTTGATGCAGGTTTCTCTTGTACAGACCATTTCTAGGACATAATTAAATGGTTTATGAGGATTTAAGGACTAGGGAGCTGGCTGGATTAACAAAGGGGGTCAAACAAAGGCAAATCCCAATTCTAGAGCCTAAATATGAAGCAGAGCTTCAACAGAGCAGAGTTGGTAGCGTTAGACTCCTCCTGTCCATGTGATGGTGAATGTTGATGTTTCAGAATTCAACTGGATATTGCACCAGAACAAAAATAAGCAACACAACATTTATATTAGTCAGTGCTAATTCTGATAAATCATTGGTGTTGCTTTGGCAAGTACACAATCTTGCCCACCACAACCGTTTGAAGTAGAAATGGTGGATTTTCCACTATACCAGATATTCTCCTTGGTTTTAGAATATCAGGTTTCTAAAAACATCTGTGCATCTACTCAGGTAAAACAGCCATATGTTTGCAAGTCATGTCAAAGGCAAATGTGAAAAGCAAAACTTCTGTGTTCCCAGCCTAAACCAAAATACTGTTCCATCATTTTCTTCCCTTTTCCTCCCTTTTTCAATCTTTTCTACTGAAAAGCAGCAATTAGTGCATGCTTAGGTACATATTTTGTTATTTCTGTTTAGCCTTTCTGCAGATTTTGAGCTGATTCAGAGGACTCTGTCACCTGTTTGGACCATGAGTGAGGGAGTTGTGGGTCAGTATTTGATGTTTGGAAGTGACTTTAGGCACTCAGAAGAAACAGAAACTGTATACAAAATTAATACCACATTACAGGGCAAATCCCAACAGTATGCCACTTACAGTCTAGTATGCTGTAGGTCATCTGGATTGAACTTTTCTTCACAAGCTATTTGGCCTCTCTTTGACAGAAAAGTATAATGTAGCCTAGAGTTGCACATTAGAAGACCTCTCAAATTGACTAAGGTAATGACACCAGTGGACAACACTGACCAGGTCCAGGACAAATTAACTAAATAATTTAGTTAACGTGCTAGTGAGCTGAAACAAAAACACAAAGGGCTTAGCTTGCTCAGCCACTTATGTGTCACAGGCAAAAAGATACAGGATTAATATGGGGGAAAACAAACCATATGTAATTCGAACATTAAAACCTTAACACCAAAAGATACAGAGAGCAATCATGTGATTCTTATATGCTTAGACCAAGCTCTATAACCTCCTTTCCCTCAGAGGAATAATCCTTGTCAGTTCTTGGCAATATTGTCATTCTCCCTCCCACAGGTGTCTTCTGCATTCCACCCTTTGGTAGCAAGTAGGCTGAGAAGTTTTGCTCACACTACCTCCCTGGGGCTGGGGGGGAGGGGGGTGCAGCAGAAGTAAGTTCTCGGCCCAGCTGAGCTCTCAGGCTTACAAGACGTACCAGAGAAGAAGGGAAGAAAACAGGAAGTACATTCCTTTTTATCAACTCTGTCCACCGATCACCTGTAGGGTTAGGACACTGACCCAGGGGTCTGCTGGGAAAGCTATATCTATCTTCAAAATAAAATGCTCTTTTGGCATAAAAGCACCGAAATTAGCACTTGAAAATTTGATAACTTTCAAACTGCACCAGCTGCAGAGGCACTAATTGGCTCAAACTTCCAGAAGCAGGTGAATTACTGGAATCGGGGCAGTTTTCAAAGTTACTTATCAAGGNTTAATATGGGGGAAAACAAACCATATGTAATTCGAACATTAAAACCTTAACACCAAAAGATACAGAGAGCAATCATGTGATTCTTATATGCTTAGACCAAGCTCTATAACCTCCTTTCCCTCAGAGGAATAATCCTTGTCAGTTCTTGGCAATATTGTCATTCTCCCTCCCACAGGTGTCTTCTGCATTCCACCCTTTGGTGGCAAGTAGGCTGAGAAGTTTTGCTCACACTACTTCCCTGGGGCTGGGGGGGAGGGGGGTGCAGCAGAAGTAAGTTCTCGGCCCAGCCGAGCTCTCAGGCTTACAAGACGTACCAGAGAACAAGGGAAGAAAACAGAAAGTACATTCCTTTTTATCAACTCTGTCCACCGATCACCTGTAGGGTTAGGACACTGACCCAGGGGTCTGCTGGGAAAGCTATATCTATCTTCAAAATAAAATGCTCTTTTGGCATAAAAGCACCAAAATTGACACTTGAAAATTTTATAACTTTCAAACTGCACCAGTTGCAGAGGCACTAATTGGCTCAAACTGCCAGAAACAGGTGAATTACTGGAATCGGGGCAGTTTTCAAAGTTACTTATCAAGGTTGCCATAGCAAGCCTCTCCCCCTGGCTAAAAGCACTCCAGGTTGAAACTACAACAGGTAACAAGAGGTAAAATTTAATGTATGGTACCACTCCAATTTCCCCTTCTGAACCTGAAAGGACTCCATCATCTTTCTTTTTGCAATCTGCGTGTACATAATGCTCAAAACCAAAGCAGGCACCGAAAAAAAAGACATTACCTCAGAAGAACAAAATTGGTTAAATCAATCATTACATGGAAGATATAATGGGTTTATTTGCCATACAGTTTTAAGTTTTGTTATCCCATTGTTATCTTTTGTTCCAATGTCTCATTATTAATTTTTTAAAGATTTGTTTGATGCCAGAAAACACTGTGGTATTTCAAAGTACTAAAAAAAAATATCATTTCTTAACATGAAAGTCTCATGGTCTGAGATTATGATCCAGCAAAATAGCAAACATATGTTTAATTTTAAGAATCTGGGAGGAGGCATTAATGAAACTCTATTGAAAGGTAAAGATTTGCCTCAGTTTGTTGCTGCTTGTAGTCCCAAAATCTGAAGGAGAGGCTCAGTGTCAAAATGGAGTCCTGCATGACTGCTAGGATCATTGGGACCAAGGCCTAATTAAATATTTTCCTTTCATTTCAGTATGTCTATAAAGGATTTCTTTTTGATTTCAAGCTAGCTTTAGCTCAATACTTTAGAGTAGCACTGTACAGTGCCTAATTTCATGTCAGAACAGGATAAATAGTGTCTGTGTTCCTGTGAGATGGCTAAGATTCTAGGAGAGTAACCTAGGAAGCCAAGAAAAATTTGTGAGGTGTGTTTTATACACAAAAAAAAAATCAAATATCCCTATTGAACTGTCAAAGAAGGTTTCATGGTACTTACTCGAAATATATTGCATATTTTCTATAAATATACATGGCATATTTCCTATCCAAATCTTTCAGATTTAATTTGTTAATTCCAGGCATGTGACAATTATTTTTGTCAAAGTAAAGCCATGTAAGCTCCACTTGGGAACTACCTAGCAATTCAGAATGGAGCAATTCAATCTCTGTTTATAGTATATTTGTTTCTTCATTATTCTGCAACAAACAAGTGCATTGGTGCATTGCTTTGATCAGTTGATGCTTCTGTCATTCTTTGGGGTGTTTAAAGGTTGCTTAGATTAGGTGCTTGGCTATATGGTCTAATGGTGAACTTGGTAGAGTAAGGTTATTGGTTGGACTTGATGATCTCAAGGGTCTTTCCCAACCTGAATGATTGATTCTACAATTCTATGATTCAAAACAGAAATCCAAGATCATCTTCTTTGTAGTGGAGAATATAAATGGCATAAGAGCTCTGTTAATCCTCTGGGCATAGTCACTAGTTGTTGTGTGACTGTATCCTGCAGACATAGGTGGATGTAGTTCAGTGATATTGTGCATATTTTTCTACACAGGAATATTTACATACATAATTTAAAGCAAAGGCCACTATGCACAATACAGTGCAATGACTATGGATAATGCTTCTTTAAAGTACTTTCATAATGAAACATAATAAAAATGTAATGACATATTGGGCTGAAAAATTAACTAGCCCAGATGAGTTCAAACAACCTGACAGTAAAGGAGATTCTTTAACATGAAGTTATTAACTCATTTAGTCCATGACCTCAAAGCAATATTTTCCTAATATTTCTACTAACTTCAGCTCACATGCATTTGTACTTTTTTGCATGCAAACTGCAGCATTAAAATGCCATCCTGAAGAAATTAAAGAATACTATATAAAGACAATTCAGAATCTATTCTGAACAGTCGTATAGATTGGCACTGTATCTTCCTGTTGTCTTGATGGCCTCCTAGGAAATGCTGCTACAACACATGGTGCATGCAGAACAGAGCTGGTAAACAGTGTCAGCAAAAGTGTCATACTTGAGTCCATAAATTTAGAAGAACAGTATCAATAGTTTCACCAAATTTTTCTTAATCAGGATTTGCCATCATATACTGATGGCTAGAAAACATCAGTTACAAGATCAGTGGGTCTTGCATATAGCATGGCAAACATAAGAAGAATTTTACACTCATTTCTTGTGGCAGAAAGCAGGATATTTTCTATATTTTCTCTTCTGTCTTCTCTTGTGGGACTATGGCAGTGTCCCTGAAGGCTATGACAGGACTGATTTGATTGAAAGGACAATCTACTTGGAACTACATTTATGGCTACATTGACCAGGTGTTCACAGGAAAACTTATGCTGGACACAGTGTTACTGAACAGTAAACCAGTTAAACCAGTAAACAGTTAAATCAAAAGAAATTATTCCAAAATGTGAGTTCAGTATCAGTATTTTCTATTTTTTCATCCAGCACTCCTCTGACACATAGCAAAAAGACAACTGAAAAGAACTTCCAACAAATCAGCTTACACACACTCATGGTCAGGGTCACTGTAAGATCAAAATCTGCCTCCTTTCTGGATTTTAGATTGAGTTTGGCTGGAAATAGACATATATAAATGATATACCTCTCCAATCTCAAGGATTTTTATGTTGTGAGAGTTCCAGGAACAGACATATTAACTGGCACTGCAGTCACATAAAACTACTTAGCAAAGTCACAAATGAATGACAACATCCTTTCAGACATATACGTTACCTGCTCTGTTGTTTTTAATGAGACAGCTTGACCTCTGTTTTTTTTGAAAAATCAAACAAAAAGATTAGTATGTGCACATTGAAAAAAATAAAACAATTCTTGGTTGCCATTTGCAAGGCAGAGAGACACAGCCAATGCTTTAAAACCTTAAAAATGCTTATTTATTATATTTTGCATCGAATTCTGTTTACCAGTTTGGGTGCCTATTACATTCATGTTTGTGGAAATCGATCAAAAATTACTTCTTCTGCAATGATTGCAATTATAAATATTTTATAAATAAGTGACTTATATTTTGTTATACTCTAAAATGACAATAAGCTGGTATGCCCTCTTTATGCCCCAGCTGGAATTTCCATTGACGTCAGTACAAATTGAGTAAAATTAGAGAGAACAATCTAAAGCCTAGGTAAGTAATTGGGGTTTTTTCCAGTGGGAAGAGCATCAAACTGACTCCCTCATCTTGCCTCATACTCTACACATACACACATACACTGCACTATCTGCCCAGCATGAAATTACAATAATTATTACTAGTAAAACAAAAGTACCCAAAAATATCTGAATATAAACAGGTTTGTCTCCCTGTACAACTTATTCTTCAGAAATTGACTCCCCATTTAGAACTTCAGTAAACTGTTTGGATTACTAATATTTATAAATAAGGTTATTGTTTACTCAGAATTTTGTTTCTTAGGGTCTTTACTCATTTCTTCCCTGGTACATGATGGCTTTTTAGTGCTTTTAGTATAAAGCAAATTAGAAGGTCAATGTTTGGAAAAATGACCTTTTAGAATCTTTGTATTTTTGTTTTTCTGTCAAAGGAAGACTCTTTAGTCCTCAGAGCTGCCTCTTTTCAATTTGCCTTGGGAAAAAAATTGTAAATTCATTAGGATTTACAATGTCTAAACAAATTACTCCAAAAGCCTTGTTCAGAATTATGAAATTGATCTCCTTATGACTAAGTCTGGTGTTGGTTGCTGCCATGGACCCACAGATCTGCATTTGAAAAATAACACATACATTGTCTTTTTTGGCCACTGCTGTCCTTCAGATGGTTTTTTGTAGCTCAGTTTAACAGAGCATTTTTTCCCCACCTGGCTTTGTTCTGCTAGTCTTTCCAGTGTACATTGTTGTTTCTTGCAACTGTTTGATTGTGCAAGTTTCTGCATCACAGTTTTATCTTACTCTATCTTAAGGAGCACCCTCACATACTTGAAGTATAATTGTTACCCCATTTTATTTCTTCTGTATAATGCTTAGTTTCCTTGGTTTTTATCCTTCTTTCTTGTCTTTGTAGCTGAGAACTGAAATGACACATTTCTGGAAAGCATAGGAGTTTCTGTAAGCGTTAACACTGTTGTTAACAGTGGTTGTTTTTCTGTACAGAAATACATATAATCACAGATTCACAGAAAATGAAGGTTGGAAAGGACCTTGAATGTTGATTTCGTCCAACCCCTGTACCAGAGCAGGATCACCTACCATGGGTCACTCAGGAATGTGCCCATGTGGAGACTCTACAACCTCTCTGGGCAGGCTGTTCCGGTGCTCTGTCACACTCGCAGTAAAAAAGTTTATCTTATGTATTCTAGGAGGTTCCACATAAACATAACTACTAACTGATTATAAATAACACCTATATACAAAATTTAATGCAAAAGCCACTATATACAGGATAGTTGTAGACTGTGTATAAGACAGAGTTCTAAGAGCTCTTCAAAAGCACTCTCATGTCTTGAAACATCTTTATGTATGCAACAGTATCTAGAGGTAAGGAAACCTCATGCTCATCGATGGAGTGACACAACTTTCTGTGCCTTTCGTTTCTTAAGTTGCATAGTTCTTTATTTGGTAGGGTTTCTCCTGTTTCTGTTTGTATCTCCTTTTTAGGAACATCTCACAGGGAACTGCTTTGGTAAATCATGCGTGAAATTGCACCTGGAACTACTGACTGCTCTGGCAGGTGTTGGGAGTGTGTTAGGAAGGGCACTGGGGAGGCACTGCCAGAAGATAACATTATAGGACTCACTCTTTGGTAAATGGAGGATATCCAAGGAGAAAAATATAGATGGAGCCTTATTAAGGTTGTCCTAAAGCTCTATTTTTGCTAGCAATAAATTAATGCATGATCATGGGATTATTTGTAGTCATAGTACTTCACATTATTTATCCTTAGGAACACCAACGCAGGAATTCACAGTAGGAATGAGCTAATACTGTCATCTGGGATTTGGTATAGTGAGAGTACTTCCAAATTTGTTATTTTAAACGCTTAAGGGTATGAAGCAATAGCTTTTGTCTTTCGCTTTTTGGAAAATTCCTGTGTAGTTTATGCATGAAGTTATAAATAAAGAACAATGTAGGAATAAAAAATAGATTGACCGCTGGCATCTTACTTTGTTACAGAGTGACAAGTAGCTTTTATAGGAAACAGTGAAAGCATTCTGTGCAAGGCCTTTGAAGAGCACATCAGTGAAATGGGTCTACATATTAGCATTTACCTTACAGTGCTTTTACATTTACAATCTCATTTCACATCTACAGCTATTTCTATCTTTTCATTCCTCAGTGTGAAACATCTTTGACTGGCCCACAGCACTTTTTTTACATAAAAAAGGAATATAATGTACTTTGTGCAGAACACAGAATCGCTGATTATCTTTGGCTGGAAAAGACCNAATGGGTCTACATATTAGCATTTACCTTACAGTGCTTTTACATTTACAATCTCATTTCACATCTACAGCTATTTCTATCTTTTCATTCCTCAGTGCGAAACATCTTTGACCCACAGCACTTTTTTTACATAGAAAAGGTATATAATGTACTTTGTGCAGAACACAGAATCGCTGATTATCTTTGGCTGGAAAAGACCTTTAAGACCATCAAGTTCAGCCTTTGACCCAGCATTGCCAAGTCACCACCAAACTATGGCCCTAAGCACCAGTTCTACACATCAATACCTTCATGGAATAGGATTCCTCCACTGCCCTGGGCAGCCTGCTCAAGATAACCCTTTTGGTAAAGAAATTCTTCCTAATATCCAGCCTAAACCTTCCTGGCACAGCTTGTAGCTATTTACTCTTATCACTTGCCACCAGGGAGAAAAAGCTGTCCCCCTCCTGGCTCCAGCCTCCTTTCAGGTAGTTGTGTTCAGCAATGAGGTCTCACCACAGCCCTCTCTACTCCAAGCTAAATAACACCAGGTCTCTCAGCTGCTCTCCATAGCACTTGTGCTCCAGACCTTTCACAAGCTTTACTGCCCTTCTCTGGACATGCTTTAGCTCTTCTATGTCCTCATTGAGAGGGGCTAAAAGCTGAAGACAACATTCCACATGTGGCCTCACTGGTCCCACATGCAGGGGGATAATCATTCCCCCTACTTCTGCTGGCCACTCTATTTCGAATGCAAGCCAGGATGCCACTGACCTTCTTGGCCACCTGGAAACTCCGCTCAACTATCAACCAATACCCCAGGTTCTTTTCCAATGTGCAGCTTTCCAACCACACATTCCCATGACAGATCCAAGTCACTGACCAAATTTTGACTGGCTTCCACCAAGTACTGGGTGACCCACAGACAATCTAGAGAGAAGAAGGGAGGTGTAGCTATCTACGTGATCTGCTACATATGTGAGTAAATAAAGCCTAATACAATGATCTGTTTTATTTTTCTTCTATTTGTTTTTCTTTGCATAACTGAAACAGTTTCAATATTATGCCTGAAACATACTATGGGATAGATAACTGTAAATGTTCATGGCAGTTCTAGGAAAGTTCCTAGTTCTTTTTGGTTTCTGAGTAAATTTTCTTATTCCGCTTATTCTTTCCTTTTGCTCTACCTATTACTTCTATCATTTAAATGTACAAACTGATTAGGTACAGTACAAACTATTGAGCTCTTAACACAGTTTGCATCATGTATTTAAGTTACATACACACATAGCCTTACAGATAACTCTTCTAAGCTTCCATGGGTGACTCACTCTCACTGATACTGTGATTTTCACATTGATGTGTGAGCAAGTGAAATTTACAGCTGAACTGTGTTCTTTCAAAAGAGTAAAATAGGAATTTTTTGCCAGGTATCTGGTCACCATCCTTGTTAACCACGGCAGAAGGTCCCTGTTGACAAGGTGACTAGACAGCTATACGGGTGGCAGTCAGAATTATATAAGTGAGCTGCAATACCTTATTCAACAATAGAAGTTCATGTGAATCCAGTGCACTACAGAGCAACAAATTAATTATAAGTCTTCTTTCAATTGCATAGGATCAGGATAGTTCAGGAATTTCATAATGAATTTCATAATGAGTTCATCACAGCATTTTTTTAAAAATGTAGTTTATCTGACCCTACAATATAGGTCCATATAGACCTACATACCTGAGTTTTAAGCTGTAGCAATCCCTTAAATTCCTTCCCAGCTGGAGCACAGAATGCATATGCCTAAGGAAAATAATATGATGGACAGTTTATAGGTGCTGTCAAGACACATTCTTTACAGAAGTATTCCTCTATAATAGCAACAACATATGCATTTGAAGGCTGCCTTTGACTCCCAGCTGCAGGTCTCCGGTTTTCTAACTCAGCTGATCTCAGGCATGAGCAAAATAATGTGTATAAACCTCAAGACAGCTTCTCTTAATATCTGTTCTGATAAGCAGAGTGTTTAGCTACTTAGAGATGTACCTGCTTGTTGTAGGAGGGTTGGACTAGCTGACCTTCAGAGGTCCCTTCCAACCATCCATGGTGAGCATGAATATAGAAAAGAAGTAGATACAGAACACTTAAACACTGACATGCTTCACTAAATAGGAATGGATTTAGATGTCTGGGTAAATACTCTGATGAATTAAAGCATTAAAATGATTTTCTGATTTTATCAACTGTTTCTAGTCATACTGCGCGAGACGAATTTTTCAGCAAATTCATTCCATTATTAAATATATCCACTATGCCTTCCAAACACCTCTGTTCTAAAGACAGCCACAACTTTGATTCTGAACTTGCTACTAGCTCTGTACAGTCAGCCTGGTCCACCATACAGGCCATCCTGTCTGCAGTCCTTATTCATTCCCTAACCAGTAAGAAACCAAACTGTATCTCTTGCATGGTTTTTCTCAACCTCTCCAGAAGAAGCACTCTTCTGTTAAGGTTTAAACTTTAGGATTAGGAAAGTTAAGTGTTTTCGTTAGAAAAGACAAAATGGAAGAGGAGTTTGGAGTTGAGGATAAAAAAAAAGAGTTACCTTCTTTTGCCCCTGCAGGAACTTTAGGTTCCTACAATTTATCCTATTTACAATGCTCTAACTGTAGCAAAAGAGCAGATCTCATAATCACAAACTTCATCACAGAATAACAGAACCTCAGAATCACAGAATAACATAGTATCTTTTGTTGGAAGAGATCTCTAAGATGGTCAAGTCCAACATTTGACACAGCACTGACAGGTCATCACTAAACTATGTCCTTAAGCACCAAGTCCAAACATCATGGACCACAATCTGGTTTTTTGATACTAGAAAAGGAATTTGAACTTGAGCTGAAGTTCCACGGGAAATTTCTGTAGGGAGGCTTATTGGACCCATGGTGTCTGTGGAGATATGTTCCAGCCTTCTCTATTAGTTGGAGTTTCCTAAGTGCTGTAGGCACTATGGCCAGGTTTATTACACAGCTATACTCTAGCCAAGAGTTGATGAAGGCTGAATAATAGAGGCTGGGACATTGCTCGCCAGAATGGGACATGGTCTCTGAGCCAACTGGAGATGATGAGCAACATTACTCACAAATACTGCTATGCAAGAGCTTAGCAAATGATCCAGGAGAATGAAGTAGTTGATCAGATCAGCTAGCTTGGGTCATCAGTCAGTTCAAATAATAGGAAGAGTTTCACTGTCTTTCTCCAAGTTCACCATAGATCCAGTAAGTAGCATAGGAAACATTCACAGACTTTAAGACAACCTACTTAATGTCAGAGCCCACTGACATGAAAGTTCAAATGCAGTGGTTTGACAAAGTACGTTTCTAATTGTACTTAGGTAACTTGCTCAGTGTTTTGATTTGCATCCTGGAGTCAATGCATTGATGTGCAAAGAAAGTCAATGCATCTATTTATTACAAGAGTAATTTCAACAGTGTCTACTTGCACAACTTAAAGAATTTTGCACTACCTATTTATTTCTTTATACACTAATATTTTTGTGGGTTTTACTGCGGTGAAGCCCAATTGTTTAAAACAATAATAAAATAACATGTTCAGTCAAACGAGGCATAAAATACTATGTCTTTGGGAAAATACTCCAATTTTCAAAGTTCAAGAACAAATAATTAGAAACCATAGAAATTCAATGATAATTTAAGCGTCATTGCAATTCAGAAAAGGTTTGACAATAAAGAAATGCATTGTTGTATTGCAATGGTTTAGGGAGAAGGTCCAAATCGGTTTGGGTTGCTGCCTGTAATTTAGGCATAGCAAACAGCTCTTACCAAGAGTTCAACAGGCAACAAAGCAACTTTGTTAAAAAGACAACAGTTTATTGAACCCATCACCAGTGAGGAAAAAATCCCCAAATAAGTAAAAGAATCAAAAAGGTAGATCAGAATCTGTATCACAATGCCTTCACACACACTCTGAGAGAAATGGGAGAGAGCTAACACACTGTTTTTTACCTTAGATAACAGCACTGGGAAAAGACAGTGTACACCTACACTCATAACCACAAAGCCACTGCACACACACCTGCACCCCACTTTCTGTTTGCCAAAGGCTTAGGAGATAAGTACTTGTGATCTCTCTTTCTCTCTCTTATTAGAGGCTTCTCTCAGTCTCTCAGTGGCAGAGTATACAGGATCTTTGCCAGCCCAGTGGAGATAAAACCAACATGGCACTGGTGATGTGGGGTCATGCCTATTATGGTAAATTTGCTTTCCACAGGCCCACTGCCAGGAGGTGCTGGCTTTCTGCATTTGAGCCCTCAGAGAAACAGGGGAGAGCTGCAATTCTGCCCCCACCAAAGGGGTCTGCAGGTGTGGACAGAGGCTTCAGCCTGCTGCCTGTAGCTAGGGCAAGCTGGCGCTCTGTCTGCGTTCGAGCTCCCATGCAAAAGAGGGCCATGGCTGGCCCCACAGCAGAGCTGCAGCCAGGTTTAGGCTCTTTTGCCTTCTACCTTTTGGTGGTAGAAAGGGGTTGAGTGCCATTGCTTGCTCCCCCCCACCCTGGGGGTGGGGTGAGGAAAGCTCTCTTCCAGAGGCACTCTCTGTCTCTCAAGACATATTGCAGCAGAAGCAGGAGAAAGGCAAACATGGCAAAGAAGCAGGAAGTACATTCCCTTTTATAGACTCTGTCCACCAACCACCTGTATAGTCCGGACACTGACACAGGAGATCTGCCAAGAAAACTACCTCCAGCTTCAAAATAAAATGCTTTTTCAGCATAAAAGCACCACAACTAATACTTGAAAATATGATAATTTTCAAACCATAACATATACCAACATTAAATTGGAAAAGATTGCTGATTTTCCATGCTGATTATCCAATGTGCTATTTATGTATATTTTCTAAAATAATGCTAAAGCTTTAGAATTATTTAAGATTACTCACAAAAATATTTCATCAAGTGCCATGATGCAATCTTTGGAGATTTTGAGAACATGACTGGACATGGCATCCTGCTTTACCTCTGAGATAACCCTGCCATGAGCAAGAGATGGAATCATTACTTCTAGATAATGCTTTTTTACTTTTATATCAAAAAGATTTCCCTTGCTGAGGCTTTTTGATCTCTGCTTCTTGTTTCTTTACTGCCACCTCTGGGAAGAGTCTGTCTCTTCCTTTCCTATGACCTCCTTTGGGCAAGGGAGGATTTCAAGCCCATTGACCTTCTCTCCTACAGATTGAACTAAATTCTACTCCTCTCATGCCATGTTTTCCAGAATCCCAACCATCTAGGTGACTCTCCTAGTTTGCTTCACCTTTCCTGTAACTCTCATACTGAGGGAACAACTATGACTGTAGTTGTCAATTTTTTAAGTGTCTCAAACACATTTCTTCCGCTCATCAATATTCTATTGCAGTCTCTTGGCCTGTGACATTTCTCACCACATTTCCATTGCTTCAGTTTAAAAGGCTTTTGAGAAAAACACAGAGATATGCACTTTCTTCCCAAAGAACAAATTTTAATGAGATTAGTTAAAAAGTAAGAACTATCCTGCCAGTATACAGAAATGTGTGTCTCCACAGCTGTTACTGTTCACTTTATTTAGACTGCTCCTTTGGTATGTCCAATGTTAATAATGACCCTGATGAAATACTAGGAAAAACACATGTAGTCTACATAACTGGTTTAGAAGATTCACTAAATTTATTGCAGAAGGGCTTTTTAAAGAAATCTAAACATAACAGAAGTGTTGAATTGAAATGCTCCCACCTTGCATTGGAAGCAAAAGGTTAAAGTTTCACCCAAACCTGGATTTCCCATGGTCTACACCACAGTAAAGATCACATTTCTGTGATGTTTCTTCTTGCCAGTATTTTTCCTCTAAAAAATAACCATTTGTAATAACAAATGCACCAGGAACTCATCAATGCATTCAGGGTCAAGATGAATCTGATTTCCACCAAGCTAAAACAAAGAACCTAGGCCAGCTGGAAAAGCAAGCTAAGAAAATATTTTTAATGACAACTTGAGACAATCTAATGCTTCCACTGTTGTACTCTGGAATTGCTGGACCTGCTTCTAACCATGCTATTCTCTCTGATTATGTCTCAACGTATCAGACAGACGGAGAGGTGTCCCACTTAGTCTGTTTGCATACAGTGGAGATTAACAGGTAGAACAAGAATCCTGTAGTGAAATTACCAGGTGACCATAATGAAGAAATGCTTCGGAGTCCAAAACAGCATTTATCAAAGGCAGATTCTGGGTTTCTTTACAACTGTTCCAGGGAGTTATATGGAAACTTTACCTTCACAAGAAACAGCCTGAATAAAATAACTGAAAGAGAAGTTCTTTGAGAGTTAGTTTTTAACTTCATGTTGGAAAGCCTATTAGGAATTCCAAAATAGAAAACTCATACCAAGATCATTTGAGAGATATATAAAAGACATTTTTTTCTTTTTTTCAATTTTCTCCGTAGCTTTTCTCTTTACAGGCACTGGAAATGGCAGAATAAAAGACTCTGGCACATATTATTACCATAATGCCAATCCTAGAAATGCCTTTTAATGAATGTTACAATACAGGGGATTTTTGTATATCCACATCAGCAACTGTTCATCTGTTAGTGACTGTTTTAATATCTGCATAGAATGAACCTTGATAAATAAGATGGAAAGTTTAGTGTAAGGTATATTAGACTGCGAATCTTTTGCTGTGAAAGAGAATATTTGTATGATTATGAAATTTCTTTTCCACTAACATAATTCACATCAAGGCCTGGCTAGTGTCTTTGACATATTTCAGAACTGCATCCAGATGAAAGTTGAAGCACTTGCTCTTCTTGTTCAGGAAATTCCACAGAAGGAATGAAATTAGACATGAGGCATAAGAGTTCATCATTCCATTTAACAGTAAGCATTGAAACACCTTTACAAAACAGTTTTCAATGTTCATAATAAAAGTATCCCACCATTATTTCTTCAAATTAGCACACAGGTCTAGCATTGAATCTTCTGTGCATAAAGCAATTCATAATTAACTCTCCGGAAGCTTTGTGGGAGCTGGAGAAAATTAGTTATTCTGCTATTGAAATCAGCCTACCTCTTTGGTGGATTCCTTACTTGTGATATCTTTACATCCATGGAGTCCTCTGGCAGCATAATCAGAAGAGGAAAAGCCTTTTGCCTGCAGTAGCAAAGCCTCCTTGTTCTCTGCTGACAGAATGACTGACAGTTGTTCATTCTGTAGGACATATATAGGCATTTGTACTACTGGTAAATTAGCTTAATGTTTCTGTAGGACTAGCTAATCATCAAACGAAACTGAATGTTTTCTTGTATAATCAAAGTTAATTCATAGAATCATTAGGGAGCAGAAGGGAACTTGAAAGATCATCTAGTCCAATTCCCCTGCCACAGCAGCACCACCTAGACCAAGTTGCACAGGAACACATCCAGGCAGGTCATGAACATCTCCAGAGAAGGAGACTCCATAAACCCCCTGGGCAGCCTGTTCCAATGCTCTGTTACCCTCACTGGGAAGAAGTTTCTTCTGATATTTATTCGGAACCAGCTATGTTCCAGCTTACACCCATTGCCCAGATGACCTTGAGAAGAACTATTTGTTTGAACTATTCTTGTCCTTGGGACAAATACCTGAATTAAGATTTTCTGATCAGATTCAAGGAAGAGTAGTTGTTCCCCTTATTTCAAAAAAACAGCTATTGTGGTTTACTCTCCACTGTTTTCCTGCTATTTACCATGACAAACAATGATCTTCACCCACGAAGATCACTTATTTGCAAGCTATGCTTACAAGAAGAAAAAAATTCACTGTGGTGACAGACTGTGTCATGTTTAAATAGACTATTAATGTGGAAAATGTTTATTTTAAAAGAATGCAAAACTTTAATTTTTTCGAACAATTTCTTCCAAATTCTCTAGCAAACAGAAAAGGAAGGAGCAGATGTGAGGAAATGCTAGTCCGAATCACTGGCATGAACTCATGGAGTATAATACTGCAGAAACTGCAGTACCTAGTTCTGCAGCACAGTATTGTGTGAAAGGCAATCCATTTGTCACCAGCGCCTTTTAACTAGTTTGCTTTTCCCACTAAGTTAGGACTTAACACAGCTTTCTTGCTATTGCTTACCAATATATTTAATAATGTAGACCAAATACATACATGCTGGCAGTGCTGCCGTCAGTTTACACTGATGTTGATGTTAAGTGACACGTGAAGATCACCTAATCCTTAGGAAGTTCATAAAATTAATAAACTAGCATATCACAATGCATGGCTAACCAACAATGCTCTAGATAGGTGCCAGCACCAAGAACAATGAAAGAATATTGAACTCTACCATTTCAAAATGTGTTTTAAATTTATGCACCAAGCTTCTTTTTTATAAACTGAAAATTATATACATTTACTGCTTTAGACGGTACTTTAGGCTACAGTTATAGGGTCCTCACTACAAGAAAGATGCTGGAGCATGTCCAAAGAAGGACAATGAAGTTAATGAAGGATCTAGAGAACAAGTCTTGTAAGAAGCAGAGGAAGGAACTTGGATTGTTTAATCTGAAGAAAATGAGGCCTTATTGGTCTCTACAACTATGTGAAAGGAGGGTCAGACTTGATATTAGGAAGTAATTTTTCACAGGAAGAGTGGTCAAACACTGGAACAGGCTCATAGAGAGGTGGTCAATGCCCCATACTGGACATAGTTTAAGAGGCACTTGGACAATGCCCTTAATAATATGCTTTAATATTTCATGAGCTCTGATGTGGTCTGGTAGTTGGACAAGAATATTGTTGTAGGTCACCTCCAACTGTAGTGTTCTAGTCTAGTCTAGAGTTCTACGAGAGCTGACTGTCAAAAGAGTTATACTAGAACACTGAGATCCCGTTTGGTGCTGCAAAATAAATATTAACTAAATAAAGAGATAGAATTATAAAATCTTACAGCTTTCCCTTTAAAATATAACAGATACATTTTTCCTATGTATTTCTTCTGTTATAATGAGCTAGGCTCTTTTTAAATTCATCTTTGCCACATTGCAAGACTCCAGTTGTGACAACTTTATAGAAGCCTAGGTGAAATCAAGAATTACATAAATGTTCATTCTTTTCACTGCTTGTGATGTTGCAATAAGCGAGTGACTAAATCATCATCTGCTCAATACTCTCAATAACCTAGTTTTTTAGTCAGAAAGCCTTGGAATTGTACAGCAAGATAAAGCACAGAAAACCAGTAATTATGCTGTAAGCTGAAGGAGTGAAACACAGCAGCACGTCTACCTTAATTATTCTTCCATTTTTAATAGTTCTGTATTGCTGTAATTGAGAAATCTTTTACTTCAAGCCACTCAGATGCGTATCAGCAAAGGATTTATGACGAGGAGATCTCCTGAAAATAGATTTCAGAAAAAAGTGAGATTTAATCCTGGGAAAGAAACAGTTGTTTATTTTTCTTTTAATTGAACTTTTTCTTTTGGGCAGGGAAGTCTAAGACATTGTTCAGATGATGAGATGTTCCAGATCCAACTTCAAAGTTGGTTTTGGAAATAATAGCAAAACATTAGGCTGAGGTGTTGTTTAGCTGGCAGAGTAGGCAGAAAGCCTAACTATTTGCATGTGTGCACTTGGTACTCATTGGTCAGAGATGATGTTTTATCACAGTAATCTTAGAATTCTTTAGAATTAATTATAAGAAAATCCTGGTGAGCGTTACACTTGAGTCATGAATTAAAGTCAATATATTTACTGAAAGACCTTCATGCCACTTTTATTTTTCACTGTTTCTCAGCTGTGTTACAGAATTCATGTTTGTATTCTTTTATAAATAAATAAACCCCACATTAATATAAAAGCGATGAGGTAATTTAATAGCATAATCTGCTCATATTTAGAGAAGAAGCAATACCTAAGTCACTGTCTTTTTCAAGATGTGATGGAAAAAATCTTTGCATTGAGGTCATCAAGGGTTCACTCAGAATCTCATCCAGTCACTTCTTACCCCACAAGGAGACAGATTAATATAGACTAAAATGATAAATCCTGCCACAGCAGGGTCACCTAGAGCAAGTCGCAAGGGAACAGATTCAGGCAGATCTTGAATGTCTCCAGAGAAGGAGACTCCACANGGGAGGTGTTCTACTGCATTCATCACCTTTGTTGCTCTACACTGGACATCCAGTGTCCTGCAGCTGTGTCCTTCTTGAACTGAAGGGCCCAGAACTGGACACAATACTCCAGATGCGGTCTCACTAGTGCAGAGTAGAGGGGGAGGAGAACCTCTCTCGATCTGCTAACCAGTACTGTTCCTTGGGGGACGCCACCACATACAGGCCTCCAACTCCACTCTGTCCCATTGACCACTACTCTCTGGCTTCTATCCTGCAGCCAGTTCACAATCCACCTCACTACCCAATCATCCAGTCCACACTGCCTCAGTTTGGCCACGAGGATGCTATGTGAGACTGTGTCAAATGCCTTCTTGAGTCGAGGTAGACCACATCCCCTGCATATCAGCACCTTTATAATGTGGAACTTCTTCCTAATTTCTAATTGAAGTTTTCCCATTTTCAGTTGGAAATTTTCAGCTGTTTGTAGGTAGTGTGGTTTGTTACATATGACAGGACTGGCCTTCTGCTGGCCAGGGCCAGAAACACATTCATAAATATCAAGTGCCACAAGAGGTGAGATGCATATTTATGCTAGATGTAGTCCATTGGCAGATGGCACAGTACCTTAGTGCACATTGTTTGGGTTACTTTCGTTGCTCTGAGTTATTATTTTTCACACCCTATCATCACGTCATGTCTAACACACACATTTTGTCCCTAGTTATTTCTACTGATGGAGGTAGGTAAAACATTATGGGTTTGTACAGAATTCAATATTGAACTACACAGAACTTTCTTATGTTGTTGACCTAGGGTCATGAGATGTCATTTCACCACTCTTCTGAGTTTATTAATATTCTGTCACAGTGTCATAATACCATCTGGCTTGGTTGCAGTTTCCTGGATAATTTCCTGTATGACCAAACGGGAAACAAATACTGAAAGTTTCACACCTTAAAGTTCTGCTAAGTGAAAGCTAAGATCAGCACTTTTGAAAACTCTCCTACAAAAACAAATGAACCAAACTCAAACTCCAAAGTAGAATAAAAATGAATACACACTTCTGGAAATTCTTAAATAAACAAGAGGAAATCAGGCAGCAAAAGCAAGTGATCCTTCCTCCCTTGGCATGTTCCTTCTTTTTCACCCGCTTCCATTTTATCTTTTATTGTAAGGCTGAACTGCCCAAGTCACTGGTGTGGAAAAGGTCTGTGGAAATGCAGGGGGATACTGGGAACCTATGTCTCAATAAATAGACAGAAATCTTTGCGGAAATACATATATGTTATCCTGAAACCAGCTAGTATTCACACACTCGCCTTCAACTCTTGCTGCTTCTGTTGCAAAAGCGAATTGTGAAGCTCAGGGTTTGGACCAATGACAAGGTGCTTGAGACAGTTTTACACTACATTGTTTTCTGACTTGTTTTTGCAGAAGCATTTTTATTTGTTTGAGAGAGAGTGAGGTCATTGTTAACTAATTTGACAAATGAGTAGCTGCTCAACAACCTTAAAAATCCTGTTGCATTTATGCTTATTCCATTATTTCAGCTGAAATCAGGAACCGTCTACTTCTTTCCAAATATTGACCAGGCTCTGACTGTACTTCAGCCAGCTGGCTGCGCATGGAGTCACGTGGTCAGACTGGCAGTTGGAAGCAATTCATGAGGAAAACGTGGGGATCTAAATGCTGGGTAGGAAATTAAACAGTACTGCTGTAATCTGGCCTGCACCTTGAAGTAGCTTGGGTTTGGCAGCTCACGCAGAGGAGACAGTATGTGAGGGGAACTTGATACCATCATCAGTCACAGATATGGGAGCAACTTCAACTGGTCATGTATTTTCCTGGATGCATTTCCACTGATGTGGAGCATCAGTGCACCACATGTCATCTTTCCAGCCACTCTTGTCCTAGACAAGATCTGTTTACCCAGAATAGATAAGAAGTTGACACAATGGGAGACCATGCACATGAACTCCTCAGAGTACCTAGCACTGTTGGTAACCTCCTCATGAAAAACCTGGCTTGGAGCTGTTGTGAAAACAAACATTAGCCTTAATTAGGAGACTTAGAAAATTATTCACACCACCCAACCTATCTCTCAGAGCCCATATGTCATAAACCCTGGTAACTGCAGCCAAATCAACATAATGGCAACCGGGATCACAGCAACAGGCAAGAGATCAAGCTGGAAAAGCCAGGAACAAGAAGAGGCAGGACTGAAGAACACAGACCAGAAGGACCCATCCTGTAGCACAGGCACTGAGTTGCAGTCAGTCATCTTTGACGTTCAGTAGTAGGTCTCATACCCCTGTAAAGAGTTTGTCCCATACGGCAACCCTTGCAAGCACCACTGTGGCTGCCAGTAAGGTGTGGTAGAGAGCTGCTTCCTAACAGAAAAGAGGCTGTAGCTCACACAACCTCATAATTTACTGCTATAAATCCTAAATGTCGCATTGGCTAGCTGTGCCCACTAGCTACTACTGTCTGAAAGTGGCATCACTTGTCCCAAGTAAGTACAATAGATGCAAAATCAATGAGGCACTCAGAAGGCTTGGAAAGGAAGAATTTATAGAAGCAATGCAAGGTACAGAAATATTTAGAAAATGTATACAAATTCTGTAACAGCTATTCTATGATATATAGTAACTTTTCTATATTAGCATATTCAATTTAAAATGCAAAATATATTATGGCAGTTTTATACAGATCTACCTTATGTGCACCTGCAAGGATCATTTAGATCATAGAATCATAGAAACATTTAGGCTATAAAAGACTTCTAAGATCATTGAGTCCAACCACTAACCTGACTGTCCCAAGTCCACTGCTGAACCACGTACCTAAGCTCCAGATCCACAGGACCTTTAAAAACACTCAAGGATGGTGATTCAACCCTCTCCCCTAGGCAGACTCTTCCAAGACCTGATGACCTTTTCCATGAGGAAGTTTGTCATTGTTCTGGTTTGAAAATTACCAAATTTTCAAATATTAGTTGTGATGCTTTTATGCCAAAAAAGCATTTTATTTTGAAGCTGGTAGTCGCTTTTCTAGCAGACCTCCTGCATCAGTGTCTGGACTCTACAGGTGATTGGTGGACAGAGTCCTGAAGGAAAGGTACTTCCTCCTTCTCCTTCTTCCTTCTCTTCTCGTCTCGTTGTCGTCATCATCTTTGGCTGCGACACATCTTCTGAGACAGACAGCTCCTCTAGGAGAGAAAGAGTTCCCCTCCACCCCTCTACCAGGCTGGCAAAGAACCTGTATACTCTGTCACTGAGAGAGACTGAGAGAAGCCTCTACTAAGCGAGAGAAAGCCAGATCACAAGTACTGATCTCCTAAGCCTTTGTCAAACAGAGAGAGTCTGGAATTCTGTTGCATCCTCTACATTCAATGCTGCTACAGCCTCAAAGAAGAGCCTCGAGCTGATGG
>VZRI01003455.1:39089-53094 GCA_013397515.1 Upupa epops
CCCCCCATTCCAGCTGTCCTCCCTTCCACTCCTTGTTGAGTGTCTTTTTGTGTGACACTGTGTCCAGGAGCTCCTTGCTCAGCCAGGCGGGCCTCCTAGCATTCTTCCCTGCTTTCCTCCTTGTTGGTATACATTGCTCCTGGACACAGAGGAGGTGATCCTTGAATACTAACCAGCCGTCCTGGGCCTCTTTCCTCAAGGGCTTCGACCCATGATACTTTGGCCAGCAGATCCCTGAAGCGATCAAAGTCTGCATTTCTAAAGTCCATAAGGTATTACAACTAAATCTATTTGGGTTTCTTCAGTTCCTCTAACTCCGTGGCAGACTTTGTCTAAACAATTACTGCATGAACTACTTTTTTTGTTATACCCATACCACAACAGGTTTTTCAGTCCTACTCGATGAGGCAATAGAGGCCCATACAGGGCCCTAGATTGCTATTCCTCTGGTAGGTCTGCTTTACCAGGTTGCTCAAAGGTACTCGTGTAAGATGGGTGTTGCTCCACAGTCTCAAATCCTGCATCATGGTTAAGTGTAGAACCGGTATGAGAATACTCCTGTAATCACTTACACATCTGGATTAGGATTGTATTTTTCACTGCCACCAGAAGAGTAAGATACAGAGCCAAATTCTATTCTCAGTCACTGGTGTAAATCCAAAGTATCCTCATCAAAACCAGTGAACTTATTCCAGACTTACACTCCTGGGTCTAAAGCAGAGTTCAAAATGTCTTACTTTTATATTCTTCAGTTAAGAAGAATGTCTGGCTTTCCAGAACTCTGAGTCCATGTACTGCCAACATAAAAATGAAAAAACATATTCTTTTTCTATTCTTTTCCTGAACATAGACAGAGAAATGACATTGACTCTAGCCCCCATGCTCTGTTGACAGAAAATAGACATGTGTTCACAGCTGCCTTTCTCTCCAAATGCATCCATAACCATTATATTATCAAGTTCCTAAGCAATTAATGAAGTTCCTTTTGCACTCTGAGGCTGACTCCTGTGGAGAAGTTGAAGGCTGGTTCCTCTAACTGTTCCTCCCCTATTCTGCCAAAATACAGAGTATGGTTTATCTTAAATGCTGAACAGTACTTGTTGTGCTTCCTGGTTCTACGTGTGCAGTTCACCCATAGGCAGTCCCAGAAGATTGTGGCTTTTGCCAGGACGTATTTATTTTCCTTCTCTTGATCATAATATCCAGGGAGAATGCTCAAATCAGGAAGTAACCTTAGAAAGAGTGTTCATTAAGTACTTCCTACTAGACAAGAGAATAGGGGAATAGAGAGAAGCTAGAGTTTCCCTCTGCTCTTTTTCCTGTACCAAAATACATGTATAGAAATAAGAACTTGGAAAAGACTGCAAAGATTTAGAAAATCTTTTCAGGCATCCAGCCACAAAAAAAAAATCCCTCAGTGTGGGACGTGACAGTACAGACTGGCCTGGAACAAAACTACCTCATTGCTAATGCGGGTCAAAGAGTTACTGGGATACAGTAGTAAATTGCAAACTTAGAAGATTCAGCGAAGCATAAGATTCAGCAAAATCAAAATACACTCATATATAACACAAAGGATTTTATTTCACCTGCAAAAGAAGAAGGATTACACATTTTGTTATGAGATTGTCCACTATTGTGGAAAAGATCATTGGAGGAATAGGGCCACAAACCACCTACCAGCAAAGTCTGTCACCAGAGACCTTGGGCTCTCTTCCTCTGTCCAACAGTTCCTGCCTGTCAGGTAAGACCTAGGGGTGTAGCCTGATGTCTGGGTTAGTTTGCAAGAACAAATTTTCATATTACCTGAACAGCTGGAAAAAATCCTTCCTTCTAGAGAGCGTGGTGTAAAATATGATGCCCTGCCAAAGTCACTGAAGGAAATGAATGGAAATTGGCTAACCACTGTCTAACTGACAACACTACATAAGCAAGGGGCTGGGGGAGTGGCAATTTGGAACCAATCTTCTGAGCAAGTGTAGAGACATTCTTCGCACAAGGAGAAAACATATGTGTTTTAACTGGAAAATGCTCAGTTTCCTAGAACACAGGTCCCAGCTTAAGGTCATTCTGGTGGAGAAAGCAGACTGTGGGGCAGAGGCTGTCATCCCAGACCAGGTAGCGGGAACATCAAATCATAGGCATCTATAAAACACTGTGGAGGTGAATGACACAAGGAGAAAGAGGGACTGGATTTGCATGAAAATCATTCTCTGGATAATTTAACTAAAGGAGAAACACCAATACAAACAACTAACTTAGCAGTTGCATTTTATAGTCCAAAATATATATTTTTCAAAGGGGCATTTATTTGTTATTCTAGAAGGCAAATTCTACTCTCCAGCCTAGGAGAGTAGGCTGTGAGGCACCACAGCCTGTCCTGCACCACAGCCAGCCTGAAGCACGGTCTGGCCTGCAAAGCAGTCCCTGCTGCCCACCAGGCATGAGGTAACTGTAACTTTTGACAGTGCAATACCCAGCTGGTGCCAGTGAGGCTATTTACATCTCCTGAACTGCTGGCTGGCCTAGAAGAAAGTTCTGCCACAACATGGCCCTGCCAGAGGACTTATGTCTTCTGGTTGGACGTTCCTCCCTGCTTCTGCTCTCATCTTACCCACTCCTAGGCAGCACATCACACAATGTGTCCCAACCTGAGCTAACCAGAGAAAAGGATGAGAGAAGGCATTGGAGTGAATGAACAAAGCTGAAAGGGCAGCAGGAGCTGTTTGGATGAGTGCAATAAAGCACAAGTCATTAGCAGCCTCTGAGGTCATTTGAGATGTACTTTTATGCCATAAAAATTCATTTTAGAGGAAAGGTTGAAAACAGTTTCCTATGTCATAAGGATTGTTTCACATCTGTAATGCAGCCAGTTTGGTTTGAAGAGAGACAGATGTTGCAGGGCAGTCAGATAACACCACCAGTACTAGTAGCATTTCAGAACGGTGTGCAGGCTGCCAGGAATACTGTGTGATATCAAAAGCTCAAAGGGAACAACATATTGTTACCATTTTTATTTCATACATATGAAAGACAATGGGTTTTGAGCACTTCTATTTCCAAAATGGCATATAAGCAATCCCAAAGAAATAAGTCAAAGAAAGATAAAAATGCTCCTGGGTTCCAGGTAAGACAAGTGGAACTAGGATAATGCAAAACCCTGAAGAATGGATGCGTATTTGATTTCCCTATTCAGAAGAAGAAAGTGAGGATGACATGAGCACGTCAGCTGTGAGGGAAGTTGAGCCTTTTCTTACAAAAGCAGTGTGTCAAGTGAGGAGTTCAAACTATACCTGAAGGGACTTACAAACAGTAAATTCAGAAGACAGATCCAGCTGACTACCCGGCAAAGCACTTTTGGATTTGTCTTTTGGCTTGCAGGTGCTTTTTTCTTCCCTGTTTTATAATACATTGTTTTATTTGATGGTAAGGGAGTGATAGTACAGCAGTCCCAGCTGAGGGTGCAAGACAAGTCCACTGTAGCACAGACTCCTAAAAGAGAGTTGCAATCTTCATGGCAGGATCCAAGTGAGTCTCTTGAGTATTCAGAGGCTAACACTGGCCTGACTGATGGATCCTGAAGACTTCATCACATGCTCCAGACCCCAGCTCGATTTACACCTTTACATTAACCCAAAGACACTTTAGCAAGGTCTGTTCCATTTGGTGTTGCCAGGACTCGACAACAGTGAATCACAGTCACAGCAGCGGGGAGAATGAAAGGAATAGGCATATGACTTCACATACAGTCTCATGGGGTCTGGGGCAGAAGAGAGAGAATGGTTTAGGACACGTTTTGTTATGGTCTTCCCAGCTATCACAAAGCCCTCTAGAAAGAAATATTTGGGAATCACAATTTTAATACAGTGTTATCCTTCCAGAAGAATCAGAGGGGTGTTTTCAGTCAGAGGAGAGCAAAGAGGAGCCAGCTATGAGCAAGGAGCTGCTTCTGTGCATCTGCTTAAAGTAAGTGTAAGTTTCCAAGGTTGTGCTCACACCCCTGTGCCAGAGACTGTTCTGGCTGGGGCTAACACACCTAGAAGGAGAGGTCACACAGTGCAGCCTGCTGCCAGCTAGCCAAATATATTCCACAGATTGTAACTTCAACCATTATTTAATATCTGCTGCCAGGAGCCACCTTGTCTGTGCTGACATCATCTGGTCAAGTTTTTTACATTTTCTAACAGAAACTATGACACACTCCAGCAAGAACAGACACTTAATGCCAACAAACAGCATCACTTGGTTTTTATTTCTAATTCAGCTTCATTTTTACAACTTTTGGAAGAACGTTTTTCAGACAAAAACTTCCATACACAGATTTTCTTGGTACAGAGTACTGAAACTTTTGAAAGCGTGATCAATAATTTCAAACTGAAAACTCAAACATTTCAAAATATGTTTCTCTGATAATGTAATCTCTGTGACCTCTTGATTATGATCAACTCTAATGTTGTAAATGTCCCATTTAAGTATGACCTAATGTCATATTTTTCATATCATAGAATCGTCAGGGATCGGAAGGGACCTCAAAGGATCATCTAGTCCAATCCGCCTGCCACAGCAGGACACCTAGACCAAGTCACAGAACAGAACATTATGGATTGGANCCCCAACCACCTCCCTGGGCAACCCATTCCAGGCTCTCCCCACTCTCACGGTGAAGAACTTTCTCCTCACATCAAGTCTAAATCTCCCCATCTCCAGCTTTGCTCATTGCCTCTAGTCCTGTCGCTACCTGAGATCCTAAAAAGCCCCACCCCAACTTTTTTGTAGTGCCTTTGGGTTTCAGTAAGGAACACACTGAAATGGTTGTTATGTCACTCCTATGTTGGAAAAAAAATAAACCCCTCACTTTGTTTCAGCAATTTACTATGACACTGCTCAGTATTAAATCAAGAAAACCAGCCTGACAGCAGAAAGCAATTGGGAATACAACTTGTTTTATCTAAAGCTATATATCATTTTACAAACCTTCCAGATTGTCATAGGATTATTTTTATTAGAAAGGGTTATTTTGTGCTAATAGCTGAGACAGTTTGATTTCTTAGAAATGCTACTGTGAATAACAATCATCAGAGGAAAAGAACAGAGAATTGATTCCAAAAACACCAGCAGTAGATGTCTGAAATCTAATTACAGAAGTGCTCAAATGTTTATTTGAGCTGTATGCTTAAAGGTCTAATGGCCTGTATTCTTGACTTGAGTCTTCCACTGTGGAGCTATAAAGCTCTGGGAAAAACTGGAAACAGGATAGATCACAACAGATTCAGCTGGAAACATGAGTCAAAATTAACCTCATTAATTACCCAGCTCCAAGTGTTTGTTATAAACTCTTCTCTCTACATTATAATTGTACTCGACTATAGTTGACTGTTTACAACATACTTTACAGTGGGGATAATAACTAAAGAGCATTATAGTGGGAAAGCTGCACACACCCCATAAAAGCTGTGATAATCTGTGGAATTCATTGCTTAAAGTTGTTATGGATTCTGACTCTGTCTCTTGTTTGAAGTTTTATTTCAACTAATTTGTAAAATATGTATGAGACTGTACTTGCTTCCAAGGTTACCTGTAATTTATTTTCAAAAATAGATTAACATTAAATACTTGCAGTCTGATCTAAAACTGAGACTAATGGAAAACCTTCCAATTACTTCAGTGGTCTCTGGATTACATATTTAGAGAACTTTCTTCTTACAAACTGAGATCATGAGGTCATTGTAGAATATGTCACTACTGACATTAGTACATCTGAGTGATTTACAAGACCTGTGTATGTGAATATACCTCTGGTAAGCCCAGTTTCCAAAATCTGTGCCTTTGTAATTACCTTGTGAGTATTTCAGCTGTACATGATCTAAACTGCTAGGATCACCTCAATACAAGAAGGGCATTGAGGTGCTGGAGCAGGTGGAGCGAAGGACAAGGTTGGTGAAGGACCTGGAGAACAGACCTTGTGAGGAGCAGCTGAGAGAGCTGGGGTTGTTTAGTCTTGAAGAAAAGAAGGCTGAGGGTAGATCTTATTTCTGTGTCATGGTTTGGAACCATGGTTTTATAGTGTGCTTTTCTGCTGCATCCGAGTGCCCACGGCCATCTGAAGATATGCTTGTCTATCCCGTTACATCTGCCAGCCTGTCAGCAGGCCATGCCACCTGATGCACTGAAGGCCTCACCAAAAGTGAGAAGAGAGACTGTGGATGGCTGGATGCAGCTGCCATGCTCAGCAGAGCCCAGGAGGGAGCTTCTGCTCCAGGGGCAGTCTCGGTCACACATTTATTTGCAGTACATGCCCCTTCCCCCAGGGGATCTTGTCCGAAGCCAAACACCACTACATAGTTCTCTCCCAGCTTCTCAGAATGCATGTAATGGTGCTGTGATATAGTTTCTTTTCGTTTGTTCACTTGTTTGGTGGGTTTTCCCTTTCTTTCTCTTGGGTATGGTTCCAATAAAATCTTTCCTTTTTTCCAAAGCTGCTTCATTGCCTGCTAAATTCTACCCGAGTGCTGGTTGGAGTGCTTAAGAATGAAAGCACCAACTGAAAGGATCCATCGAGACCTTTCAACTTATGACATGCTGTCAACAACTATCTGAAAGGAGATTGTAGAGAGGTAAGTTTTGGTCTCTTCTCACAAGTAACAGGTGATAGGACAAGAGATAACGGCCTCAAGCTGCACCAGGGAAGTATACACTGATTGTGAGGTTTTTGCTGTTTATAAAAGATAATTCCTACAAGTGCCACTGAGAACAAGACTAAATAAACTAAATTTGTGTGTCAATAACCCTGACCATTTCTGTGTTTATAAAATAAAGCAATTATTTTGAATAACAATTACAATCATAGCTCTGACATTCAAGAAAAGATGCATCCGTCTTGGGAAAATTTACAGGACACCTCACACAGAGAATACCCCTTTTTTTGCCAAAAGAGTTTTGAGCATATATACTGTTCACCTAAATATAAACCAGCAAAAACTGGATCAGTGGGCCAGCGAAATAATGCTACGTGTTTCCTGGGAGATTCTTTTAAATAATTGTCATTTTGTTCAGCACCAAAAAGAAAAATCTTTGAATGTTGCTCAAGCTTTGAGTTATGTTGAAATATGGCTAACGATGGGGGACTGCTATAATGGCAAAAACATTTTATTTCTGCTTTAGGCTGATTAATGTGAAATTTTTACAGCCCATACATCAAAATCATTGACAGTTATACAAGTGAAGTAATTTTCCTGCAAAAACACACCAAACTGTGCATTGTGCAAGACAATAACCTTTTGAAAAGCAGACCTTTAACTCCGCTACAGAATGTTTTATTCACAGCACCTCAACTACTGGCAGAGGCTACCATTACAGTGGCTACTTTATGTGAGCCCAGCCAAAATCATGCTTAGAGGTTGGAATTTTCTTCAAGTTAGCTATGGAAAACATCAATGTATTTGTTATAGGCAAGGTCCAAAGCATACCTCTGAGTGGATACTGAAGTAGTGAGGAAGGTAGATGGTAGTCTCTGAGATGTGCATGCTCAGTCCAGGAAGCAACAAGCTTCATGAATTGAGTGTACAACTCATTTTGGGTCAGATGAAGAGATTCTCAGGATGCTGCACAGCACCAGTCTCCCTCTGCTGGCAACATGCAAAAGGGCACTGCCTACTCGGTACCTTCTGGAGGAAGCAGGAAAAATGCAGTTAGTCCATGAAATAAAAAGGTTTGCCAAAACTGTACCACTCTGTAGGCTGCAGTGTTTTGAGAGAAACTGCTTAGAATGGCACTTCTCAACATTTTTTACAATTGACTGTAGGTAAAGAGCTGAAACAAAGGATTAAAAAAACAACAAAGGTCTCAACCCGAAAGTTAACAGAACTTGCTAACGGCATCCCCCTCTTGGCAGATGTCATTGACTTGAGTGCTGCTGCTCAGCCTCTGACATAGATTTCTGTCTTTTCTACAGCAAAACGGCAGAGCTTGTTGCTTCCCCTTGCTACAAGTCATTTTAGTTTCTTTCTGGATCCAGCAAAAACTAAAAAAAAAATGTCAGGACTTCTCCGGAAGTCAAAGATCCCTTAGGGCCAGGCTTTGGCTGTCCAGTTACACAAGCAACCCTGTACACTTCAAAACACAGGAGTGGATACGGTGCCCATATGTGAAGCAGGATGGGGATCAGTGAGGCTGAACAATCTTGTGTCTGCTCCATTTCACAGGAGTCAGGACAACATGCTGCAGTCTCAGTTCTTTGAGCCTCCAGAGCAGCTCAGAAATCCAGAGCAAAGGACAGAGAGTGAACAGTAAACTGATTCAGCCTGCACCTAATGCTTGCAGGCTGTTTCTAAAATTTTTTTGCTAAGCTGAAAAGGTGAAAATCTCCCATTTTATGCCTAGTTCTGACACTGGTATCTCTGGGAGTTTCCAGTTCAGTGCCACTTGCAAGGGACCTGCTCTCTCAGTCTGTACTTGTCAAAAGTGTTTATCATGATCAAAGAACATTAAGCCTTTAGGGGAGCAAAATAAGGCATCATGCATGCCAGGCTCTGTCTATCTGTTCACCTGAGGTCAGGAATTAACAGGGACCCATCACAAGCATATTGTGTCAGTCTCACCCTTCCCAGAAGCTGTTGCCCAAAGCCAGAGGTGTCATAATCTCCTTAGAAAAGTGAGATGCAAATGGTAAAATCATTAGACTGAAGGCATTTTGAGGCAGGTCTCTCAAGTCTGAACAATATCTCATATTTCCCAGGAGTCCATCTCTTTGATCTTTATCTTTTTTAATACTTTCCCCTCCAATTACATTATTCTCTATTTGACTCAACAACTCAGTGTAACGAAGGAAGCAATATGAGGGCAGTGACTAAATGGTAGAGTATTTCTTATGTCACATATTAGAGAAACATTAAAAATCATGCTGAAGAGCATGTTTCCATATTCTAACAACATGCAGAACAAACATCAATGAATGCTGAAAAAGCAAAGGTTGAAACACCCATCACTCATTTCTGTTTGAGCAGAAAATATTTAGCAGATGCTTTTCAGTTCCTACAGGAAGCTCAGCAAATTTCTTCTTCAGGGAAGGGTGTGAACAAGCATGGATTCATGTATGTACGTGTGCCCTGGTCTCACCTGAGTCTGATTTATGGGGGAGAATTACAGAAAATGAAAAAGGTAACGATGTGAATGGCTACACTTCTTTGAATTGCAGAGGGTTGTATTAATGTGTACAGCATCACAAAATGCTACCACAGTTGAGCTACACAAAAAATCTTGGTGTTGGCTAACGGGCACTGATAAAACAAGATTTTGTTCATCATGCACAACTAATTTTATCTTGAATCCACCCTCCAGTCTTGAAAACTATGTTTTAGGAAACATCATCTTACCTTGCTTCTGCATAGAAGTTACAAGATTAGGCTAAACTGTTGTGCTGCTAATTTTCCTCAGCTCTAAATGATCTGCCAGGTTTTTCATACTGTGATGACAAAAATTATTACAAATGAAGAGCAGAGTTGCACTATGTTTTTCAACACCCATTCCTTAGAGATGGCAATATCCAACACATTGTAAAGTGAAGGAGTTTAAATGGTTTATGGTTTGAGGTTTAATGTTTCCCATTTAGAAAAAGCCCACATTCTTTCCAAAAATGACATCTCTGCTCAATTCTCACAGATTTGTTTGCAGAACACTTGCATATGTAAGTTGTTCACCAACTCCAAAACTATTTTACTAATGAATAGCTGATGCAGAGTTTGTTCCCATGCAAGACATTTCATTAACGAAGATAAGCATTTACCTATGGAAAAACATGATGAATTGCTTAGTCCCTTGTGCTATCACTCACCCAGATTCACAAATAAGGGCTGATCCTTGGCTTCTGCTGAAGTCCCTTTGTGATAAGACTGCTTACATGAGTCACTAGCAGGCATAAAGCCAGAATTATTTAGCGCATCCCCCAGGCTGATCGAAGACATGCCAGGAGTAGGTTTGGATTTCAGCTCTGGAAGCAGAATACTAATTTCAAGCCACATTTCTCACCCCCTCCTCTCATCATGTCTGGTAAAGGACTTGTCCCTCACTGCAGCTTCTTGCTCTTCCAGATGGTAACTTCTAAAGTACACAATAGGAAAGTAGGAACATAATTCTCACATATTCACTGATGTTCTAAGTTTAAAATTCTTCACATGAGACACAGAACTGTCAGTTCGTGGATAGCAGTGTACTTTGAAATGGATAATACATTTCTACAATGTTATATACTTCCTAGGGTTCTAAAACAGAATCACAATACAACTCTAGAGCTGCACAGTGGCTCAGGACCATATTCTCAGTCAATGCTGAACAGCATAGACTACGTCTCAAGGGCATATATTACCTGCTTTAGTTTTCTGCTATGCCTTTTTAGAACTTCTCATCAACAAGAAGTACCACTCAGGATTATGACCTAGAATTAGTCATTGTGCAGCCAAACCGCTTACAGAAGATGTTAAAAAAATATTTAACTATATAAAATGAGATAAATTAAGCAAATATCATGCCACCTCCTTGCTTTCAGCTGTACAACAGTACAAGCAAATCAGATTTGAGAATCCTGTCCATTTAGGCACTCTTTTTAATTTGCCCTATATTATTATAAATATTTCTCTTGTGTTGTAAGTTCACTGAGGACAGTGAGGATGCCTGAGAACTGGGGCAAAAACTATAGTCTAAATTCAGAAAAAATCTACAATTTTTAAAAGTAAAAAAAAAAAATCTGTAAATTACTCAAAAACTTTAATTTCAGTTAGCTACTCCAGAAGATACTGTGCTAAATTAGTGTAATCCCTTCTTTGACAGGGTAGGTGACAAGATTAGTAAGGGGAAAGTAGTAGCACTCAACATTCATAAGACCTCTGACACTGTCCTGCCTGATATTCCCATAAGGTGGCTAAGCCAGAATAATCTAGGAATGGTTATAAAATGATGGAAAATTATCCTTAGATTTTGCTCACATTCAATTCATTCAATTTTTTAATCAATAACTTGGATCTTCAGTAGAAATTACACTGATAAAATGTGTGGATGACACAAGACTAGACGATATTAGTGAGCTACAATTCACAATAATGCTGAACTAAAGAGTATCTGCAAAGGCTGGCACAGCAGAAGTGGGAATGAAAAATATTCTAAAAAATAAAATGTAGAGGCACTGGTAGAGCAAGGTCTGGAAGCTTTGGTGCTTTCTGAAGGAAATACAGGGCAACAATAGCAACTTAGTCTTCCTATTAGAAAAACCAATAAAAAAAGAACAAGACAGAAAGAAAGTTATTCCTAGAGTATAGTAACAAGTCATCTAATGCAGGACACAGCATGTTAACATTTGAGTGCACACAGCAGTGGGAAGACTCCTGCTGGGTCCAGTCCAGGAATAATCCTTCCAGAAAAGGTGGTCTGCTTGGGAAAATCCAGATGAGAGTCGCAAGAGCACAGAGGGATTTAAGAGACATGATTGATGAAGAAATTAACTTTGATTGCTCTAAAAAGACAGAAAGAAACTACGGTAACTTCTTTCTAGTGCATTAGAAAATGCTATAGGATTATACCCAGATGTTTTCCATGGCAAATCAGCTGTTATTCAGACTGAAATGCTATGCAGAATAAATTGATATAATTTCCAAAGAGGAAGATCTGATGAAGGGCAAACTCCAGCCAGCAGGTTGGTAAAAACAATTTTTTAAGTCTGCTAGACTGCTTTAGAAAAGCTTCAGAGACACTTGGTAGGTCTGTACATTACATCTGTTCAGCAGACCTCTGGACTGAACCAACAAAGTGTCCTGAACTACTTTAGTCAACCTCAAACCTGCCAATGACTATTGTCAATAGCTTGGCAAGGTTAGGAAAGTCAGATGAATATTAATTTTACTTTTGAAAAGTGACCAACTCTGGTACAAAGAAAAGTAACAGATAAAAGGACAGATACTTAGTACCTGTAAAAGATATTTTTCTTAATATATTCTGTCTTCATTCAGCACAAGCAGATCTAAAATATTTCTGAGTTCAAATATATCATCCATCCCCTTTGTCTGCACTTAGTTGCACTTGAATTCACTTGGTATGGACAGGGACATGTTTATATATGGAAAGGTTATCTGTAAAGGATGTATGAAATCCATGAGCAATGATTCATTTGCAGTGGGAAAGTTAAGAATCCTCCAGGTACTGGAATAAAGTTACATTCTTAAAATCATTAGAATTTATCTGCCAGCTCTGCTGACAAGTTAAAATCTAACAAAGTTAAAATCTTGAAAGTAAGCAAAAAATAGCATGTGCAGCAAAAAAATTCCATTACATAGGATATTAATTATACTATTGGTCAGAGCAGCATAAATAATTCTGAATATTATTGATGTAGGAATTTTGAAACTATATTTGGGTTTTTTATATTTAATGGATTGCACTAATTTATGCACTGGAAGAGGCTGCCCAGGGTGGGGTGTGGAGTCTCCTTCCCTGGAGATGTCCACAACCTGCCAGGATGTGTTCCTGTGCGACTTGGTCTAGGTGACCCTGCTGTGGCAAGAGAATTGGACTAGATGATCTTTCGAGGTCCCTTCCATTTCCTAATGGTTCTATGCATTAATGAGCTTACCAAAATACAGAAAACCCTTTTATTTATGACCACATACTATATTTTCCTGTCTTTAGGCTGTATTTGAACCAATTTAAAATGAAACACTCATTTATGAGGATTTAAAAATACTTACAATAGGTAATGTATTATAATACATATTATTTATGGAGTTATTATGTTTTTTAAATTCCAGCTGCAGTTTGTTAATTTTTCCTATTTGCTTGATCTCAGTAACAGAAATGCCAATTTTAAATACAAAAGAAACTTCAGATGAAGTTGGCATTGCCATTCCTTCTGAAAATGAAAGCAGTCTGAATTCTCTTTTTCCACATTTATTTTATGTGTCTCCTCAATAAAGTTTAGGTCATCACAATGACATGCCTCATCTTCTGTGTAAGAGTTTGCATATATCCTGCAGCTTGACACAAGTGGAACAACATTCAGATGGAGTGTGTGCTTTTGATGAGAGGTGGAAATCTTTGTAAAGTCTTAACATAACCATGCAGGCTGAGCACTCATGCTAATTCAAGAAAGGGAACTCAGCAAGTTGTACCTAAGGGTGTGCTGGGTTTGGCTGAGGCAGAGCTAATTTTGTTCGTGGTAGCTTATTTTCACTAATTCCTAGAGCAATGCCGGTGGAGCAGCACTACCTAAAATGCACAATGGTGATATTTCAAATACTTGAGAAAAGAAATCAGACTGATTTGCTTTGTTTGCTTTCTCATGAAAAAGAGGTGTTTTCCTAACTCCAGCTGTTACTGAGAAGAGAGAGAAATTGCTATAATTCTCTCCTACAGGCAGCCAGGAGGCAGGCAGATGGGATCGACATGGGGTCCTGGGCCACAAGTCTGGAAGACACAGAAGCTAAAATAAGAAGATACAGTAAAGCTGTACTGGCCAGTTCCCCCCTGTATCTTGTCCCTCACTCAGCCTTATCAGGAGCCAGGGAAGGGAACATGTGTGGGCATCACATATGTTTCCCTCTGGATATCACCATTTTGCATTCTGCATGTACCAACCACATATGCTAAACTGCTAGTTATATGGGCAGCAGTTATAACAGCCCATACACATTATTTTTGTAAATAAATAATCATATATATATATATGATTTCTTTCTTCTAAATCACCATCAGCTACATAGTTGTTTTTTTTTTAAGTTGACTTTACGAAGGATAACTTTGCTGCCCTGATGGCTTTATTTATCCGTGTGCTCAAGTCAGACATCGTAACTACATCTGTACAACTGAAACGAGAGATACCAGGGAACATTTCACAGAATCATTAGGGATCAGAAGGGGCCTTGAAAGATCATCTAGTCTAATCCCCCTGCCATGCCAGGATCACCTAGACCAAGTCACACAGGAACATATTGAGGCAGATGTTTGACATCTCCAGAAAAGAAGACTC